>NHNV01000034.1:1007-366921 GCA_002785995.1 Mycosphaerelloides madeirae
GACATCTTTCTTGCGGCAGCTGTTTAGTTGTGTTAGACATGTTTCTGGGTCGGTGCTGGACGGACCACTTACGCTTCTGAGCAATACAGGATTGAAGTTCCTGGGGTGACGATCTGTTTCTCGCAAGTCGCGCTGATCGACGGGTCAGCCAAGACGTCTCTTCACGGACATGCATGTGGTACAACATACCAAAACTGCAAGAAGCTTGCCATGCCGTTTTCCTCTTCCTCTATGTACTGCACTTCCACTTCGGCCTGAGGTTTCTTGTTTCCACTCGAGTTCGGCCTGGAACGGGAATGCGGTTGAGGATGAGGATGAAGGTGGTTGCAGCTGGCCCCCCTCCTCAAAGGCGGAGGTCTCGAAGGACGGGCATGAGGTGGAAGCGATTTGCGATTAGCGGCATTGCCGTTGTTTCGCGCAACCTTTTGGCTCATATCGCAATTGGGTGATATGCGACGTCCTCATGCGCAAGCCCGCAGATTGGGCTGCTCCTTCCCGATACGGAGGCAGATTCCGGATGAGTGTTACTCCTGTACTGCCGGACTGTGACGGGCGTCCTCCTGCGGTGCAGAACGGTGTATACGGCGGTGAGGCAATTGGCAGCGAATGAGAAGTTCCTGGATCGAGGATGGCTGACGCAGGAGTGCAGCAGAGGCAGCAGTAGTGAGCGGACTATGGATTGGTATGGGTCTGATCGGGGTTCATAGTCAGTCCAATGCGCCTCAGGTTCGAAGTAGGTGTCGTCGGGTTAGTTACACTGACATACCGGAACGCAGCAGTGTTTCTGCCTCGTATGACTCTTGCAGCGTACAGAGCCGCGGTAGTCGTGATAGCGATTGTCAGTCGGCGATAAGGTTCGTGTGGTGGTGCAGGCGATAACAAAGGGAGGCAGAGTTTTCGGGGCAACAAAGAGACGGGGCAGCGGAGGATGAATAAATGAGCAGCAGTGAGCAAGTTGAATACCTAAGTTGATGTCTGCATGTTACGTTACCTGGATGGATGGACGAAAGCATGCGTGCTGCTGTGGGTCTCGCGTCGTTGTTGTAGACATATCGGGAGCGGATGGTGCAAGGAAGCACTTCTAACGAAACTAGTGTAAGGGAAGTGCGCGCGTCCGTGGCCGTGAGCCGAGAGTCCTTCTCTTCCACCATGCAGCATCACCATCATGATTGCATTCCGCCATTCTGCCACGGTACCCAATCGTCATTCAATACCTTTGTTGTTGTTGTGCTGCAGCGGGAGGCATGTCGCGATATCTGCTCGGCGACTGCTCACCCACCCTCGGGTTGTGAAGGAGAGAGGGAGAACCGAGCGCCGATCACGACAACACGCGCTTTGAATCTGCTTGTGCTGCTACTTGCTTCTGCTGGTGCCAACGCAAACCGTCCATTGCACTCCGCTGAGTCGCGTGCAGTGCCAAATGCGTGCCGGGCATCGACGGGCGAATGAATGAACACACTTCAAAGCCGCTGCCATCATCGCGGTCGCTGCGGCACAGCTTCGTCTTCACCTTACCACACCAAAACCCAGGCGTCGAACCACTCGTATACGCACTCCCTCTCCGCCGAAAAGTGGACTCCTGCAAATTCTGCCGCTTCCTGCGCTGCTTCCGCCCGCCCTCCCCATTGGCAGGCGGTCTTACACGTGCAGCACAACATTGTAGCAGTTTCTGCAAAGTAGCAACCACCTGTCGAACCACGAGTGTGCACAGCAGGCTATCAATTCACCGCCCAGGCGTAAGTTTGAGGCAGCACTGCAGCGAATGCCCGCTTCTTCCCTCGCAAACGCATACCTTCGGTTCAACATCACCGGCCAAACAAATCCTCACGCCTATAAACAGTGGGTCCAGAAACCGACAATGTCCCTTTCCAGGAAATGCCGTCGGTACTGACCGAGACGTCGATCTACGAACCACTATGCTCCAACGACGACATCTCATCCCTCATCCCGGCCCTCCTCCACGCTCAACACCTCAGCTAATGTGGAGTAACGTGTTTTACAACTACCCTTCATCCTCGTATCGCCAGGTCGTGGCCCAGTTACCCAAGGCAGTCTCGAACGGAGGCAGTGTCCGACACGGACTACGTGCCCTCACGAGATAGGTTGCTCTTCCTCGTCATTGTCATCACCATTCGTCAAAAGCTTGCGAATTGACTCCACAAGCTCACGCAAGCCTTGAAATGAAGCGCTTCCGCTTGCGCCTATTGGATGATGTCTTTCGATTTGGTGCACCGGCCTTCAAGGTACAACGCGGATGTGAAGAAGGCTTACTTGGATCACATCATCAAGGTCGGAATTACCGCATTTTACGTGTTGCCACCACGGTACTCTGCGGTATCCAGGTTCCGCCATTCCGGTCATCCATTGCGGTTTGCAATTTTGGAAACACTCCTTTGCTCTGCGAGGACAATGATGATCTGGGTCAGGTCATCCTTCCGCGCACCGATGCCGACAGCGCTCCTTCCGGTACCCCTTTGTTGTGAATACGATGACTGAATTTCTTCTGGGTAACTGGAGCCGGCCAACTTGACGAACGAGAAACCTCGATTTCTTGCAAGATCGGACATCTTGCCTGACAGTCTGTCGACATTGTGGTCAAGAATCACATGTCCGCTCTTCGTTTGACAAACTATCCGCTGCTGAGCTTGCCCGTCATCGGTCTTTGCATATGTGAACCATCTGGGACTCGATCGCCAGGCTCTACCTCTACCTGGAGGTCTGTTGTAGTGAGGAGTCCTCAGCATGGTAGGTCAATTCGACCGTCGGTTGGAATGTTCTCGCGCTTTTCTTGGATCGTTTCCACATTTACAGAAGTATCGATCGACCGCTATCAGGAACACTGACAGCCCTCACTCATATATCTCCGCATGGTGCACTCATATTCATCAAGCGGAGATTGGACAAACGGCAGACCTCATTTGCCTCACTCCGAGCTAAACGCAGAGATGTATCTTGTTCTCACTAGTGCTACTGCACGTCCTCAACGACAGCAGCAACAATACAACTCAGCATCGCCACGACAGAGACACCCATTACCAAGCCCCCAACGACATTCTTCTCCCTACCCACCGAAATCCGCAACCGGATCTACGAATACTGCGTCCTCTTCGTTCACTGCTACAGCTGCCGCGAAGCCGTCTTCGCAGTCAAGTTCAACACCCACATCTGCCGCAACTTTCGCAGCATCGCCTTGCGTCTCAAATTCCCACCTAGCAGTCTCCCCCGTCCAGCAGGCACGATCTTCATCAACTCGAACATGTGGTCTTCCAATCCTCCTCTCCCCAACCCCAACTTACAAATTAACAGACCCTCCAAAACCGACACCCTCTCCCCAACCTTAACGCAAGTCAACAATACCATGAGGGCTGAAACGCTGCCTATGTTTTACGGGCTGAATACGTTTAGCGAGGAGAGTTTGGGTCCGCGCTGACGGGTTGTTCGGAAGGGCTTGGGAGGATGAGGGTGGGGATGTCGAAAAGTGCCGTTGTTTGCGAGCGGAAGGGAGGCGTGGTGGGGACGTTAAGGGCGTTGAGGGTGGATTTGGAGAGGTGTGTTGTTGTGGTTGAGGGGTGATTGGACGGGTGGGGAGTGTTTGGTGGGTCTATCTGGGGAGAGCAGTGAAGTCGAGTGCTCGCGGGCGAGCGGTATCGATCATGGAACGAGCTAAAGCTATTAGGCATTGGCATTGACAGCTTCCAAGACGATCTTGCTGTTTGGCATGTGAAAGTTGATATCGCGTGCTTGATGACGCTAGTCCGGATCTCACCACTCGCTTGCCAACTTCTTGCACGCGCAGATGCTTCCCACGTTCCAGCTACCACCAACATTGCCACCATGGCATCCGATCAGTTCGACACCGCGGCTGATACACCCATGGTGCTCGATCATCCCGACACTGCGACATCCAACATGACGACGAGCAGCACGAGGGAAACGTCTGCGACGTCCCTCCTCGACCTGCCCGCAAACACCACCATGGCCTCCAACAGCCTCGAGACTGCCGCGGATACAACCACCACTCTCGATCACTCCGATTCTGCGGAATCCACCACAAAGAAAATCGTGAGCGATGAGAAGCCGCCGACTACGTTCTTTTCGACCTCTCGGCGGAGCTCCGCGATCGCATCTACGAGTACTTGATGCAAAACCTTCGATGCGCAGATTGTGGCGCAAACAAGATCGAGTCTTCTACGTTCTAGCACTTTCTCAGCTGCGAGCACCAGTCTCTTTCCAGTCCGACACGAGTGGACGCCGCAAAGCATTTCCATTGGCGTCGCGGTTGCCGACATGGTTCTGGTTCGTACCCGATATTCTGGGGGAGATGTTCTTAAGACTGATCGTATACTAGGGTCGCCGAGCAGAAGGCTACACCACCAGTCCTGACGCAGGTCAACAAGGCAATCAGAGCCGAGGTGCTGCCAATGTGGTATGGAGAGAACTTCTTCTGGTTGGGCGCTATTGGTTCCGGTGGTGATACGGCGTTCGTGGGCGACACTGGAGAGTGGTTAGCCATGACGATCGGCTCAGAGGGCTCCGCCATGTTGAAGAACATTGGCTTCAGGGTTTTCGGAGAACACTGTCAAGAGCTTGCTGTGGCCGTACGGGAGATGGTGAAAGAGATGGGCTTCGTGCTCGAGGGTCTCAGCATTAGATTCCCTGGCCGCGGTGCTGGGTACTGCAATGTGATGAGCTCACGATCTGCGTCGGGTGAACTGCAGCTGTTTTGGGAGTACTAGTCAATCTGGCCCCGAGTTCACTCCGTATCCAGGCGCGCACTTCGAGGCATGGGTACCAGACGGCCGTACTTTACTCAATAACAGAGAACGCTTCTGCACCTTCGATGGAAATGGTATCTTGTATTGCACGTCCTAACGAACCTACACCCACAGCATAAACGCCAGGCCGGTGCTCTTTCTATCGGCACCAGATCATGCAGGTAGAAAGACCATGAATCTGCAGCACAACCAAACCCATCGTAACAGTCGTGTCGCCCAACGCTTATTTCTTCTTGTCCTTGGCGGCACCCTTCGTCTTCGCAGTACCGCGGAACTCCTTCGATCGGTTCTTTCTCTGCTTGCCTAGATATCAAGTCAACATCAGCATCTCGACTCACATGGACGTTCTCGTTTGTGTATATTGTGTCCATGTAGACAATAACTGTCTCAATCCACCACACATGCAGGGTGCACTCACGCTGCTGTCTCGAGGCCTTCTCGATCTTGGTCGCTTGTCCGTAGCGCACAAGGCGGTAGTGTGGCTCGAACTTCTTCATGGCCTCGGCGGAGTCGTAGAGGAGGGCGAAACCGGTGCTCTTGCCGCCACCGTACTGCGTGCGGAAACCAAACACGGATACTTGGTCCTTGTTGGTCTTGTAGAGCTCGGAGAGCTTCTGTCGGAGCTCATCCTTGGAGACGTTGGCGCGCGAGGGGTGGAGGACGTCACTGTGGGCGGAGAAGGGGTGTTAGTAGTTGATGAGTGTGGAGGTGGACGGGTGGACGCACACGACCATCTGCTTGCGGCCGAGGAGGGGGTTGCGGATGAATTTGCGCGTGCGCAGGGTCACCTGGGAGTCCGCCATTTTGGGTGGTTGGTTGTCAAGACGGGGGTGGGTGTTGAAGGTTGCGATGAGCGCTCGCCTGGAGAGAAAGTGTCGTCGGTCAGAGGTGGTGGATTTCGAGCGATGTGTGCGCGGCTCTTGCCGCGGAAGTTTCAAAAATTGGCCTGAGGCATCAACTCGGCGAAACGCTCTATCCACCACAATTCAATCTTCAATCCTCTTTCTACTCATCATACACCATCATGGATTCGCAATTACTCCTTTTCCGAAGGCAATACTTTCAGCTCTTTGAACCTGACTTTCTCGCCTGGCCGCCAAAGCAGCTCCTCAGAGACGCCGCCGTTCAGAAATGGCTCTTCAGCAGTCTCTTCGACAAGGAGGAAAACCCAACGCTTCCATCAGAACGCTATCAACTACGCGTTTTGAAGCCTTTGCTCTCGAGGATAGAGCAGTCTATAGGGGACCCAGAAGAGGATGTAGGTCCATTGCCGCTGGTCGTGCTCCTTCCCGCACGGTTTCAGCATCCCGCCATATCTATTCCTTTCATACTCTTCTGATTCTTGTCTCTTTGCCAGGAAATATCAGACGATTTGATGTCTCTACTGTCGTCTTTGATGGCATCTGACTTGCCTTCAGAGAGTACAGCAGTGCAGCAGAAGTCATATGTAACATTCTCATGTCTCCCACCGACAGCTTCGCCAAACCAGCGTTACCACGAAGAGCCAACCATCATGCTGCTGGAGCGTCGAAACCTGATATCTGGCTCGCTTACCACAGGTTTTCGGACGTGAGTACTGCTTGTCATTACACAACATTACGCATGCTTACGCCGTGTCAGCTGGGAGGCTGCATTGCATCTCGGAAAGTACCTGCTTTCCGCCGCTGGCGAAGAGCTCGTTAAAGGCAAAAGCGTTTTCGAGCTGGGCGCTGGTACCGGTTTTCTCTCCATCCTGGCTGCAAAACATCTGCATGCTCGACATGTTACAGCGACAGACGGTGACGAGGGCGTGGTCGAAGCTCTCAAGGAGAACTTCTTCCTCAACGGACTCGATCACGAACAAACCGTTAATGCCAGCGTTCTGCGATGGGGTAGAGGCCTCAAAGGGACTTGGGTTGAGGAAGAATGCGAATCGTGGCCATACGACATTGTTCTCGGCGCCGACATTGTGAGCTCTTCATCCATCCTGGCGAGAAGTGTTTCCTGACGTGTGATACAGACTTACGAGAAAACGGCGATCTCGGCTCTGGTCGGTACACTGCGAATGTTCTTGGACCTGCGCCCAGGTCTGAAGGTGCTAATCTCTGGAGCTGTGCGCAATACGGAAACATTTGAAACGTTCAGACATGCCTGCAGTATGTTGAAGTTTGCGTCGCGACGGGTTGTATTCTAATCATTCCTCCAGTGCGCAACAAGTTCGACATATCTGAAGTTGACTTTGAACCGAAGCCGATGCGAGAACAGATCTCGCTATTCTATGCGACCGCTGTCCCTCTGAAGATCCTCTCGATCAGTCGTACCAGCGACTAAGAAGCAGACTCGCCTCTCGTCACACTACGTACGGCAGAGCTCCCTGGAGTATGTGTTTGCTACGACGGCAAGCGCATGCCGTGTAACAGGCATGCAACGATGACAAGCGCCTGTTCTACCTGGTATGAACAAGGTTTCTTGTGACATTGTCTCTGCTCGGAGATTCTCATTAGCACTGCGGCTCTCAGCTGGATCTGCTTTCCTCCATCTGAGGTTACGCAATATCATGGACTCACCTTACTCCCCTCAGCATCCAACATGGGATCCTATCAGCATTCCCTCATCTATAGGATCGATTCGGAGGTCTTTCAAGGATCACACCTAGCATGCCGACCAGGACACTCGGTCACTCCTCATCCCTGCGACAGCACCTACGAGAGCTTCGAAAGCAGAAAAGCCAGTGGGGACCTCTTCCCTGAAGCAGCAGCTTGTCATCCTACTTTGGCTTGTTCCAGTGGTGTCGCTCTTGGGCATGAACTTGAGAGGATATGTCATCGGGTCCAGCGCTTGGTGTCCTGAAGGCCACTGCCATGTTGACCCTTTCGAGTACCAAGACAGCGGGACCCAACAGAATCTTCGAAATCACAATATGCTAGAGTTTCTTCAGCTCGTAGTCCAAGCCCTGGAGATCTGGTTCTACTTCATCACGGCAAGGCTCGTATATCTGGTAATAGGATCTCTTGCCAACCGCAAAGAAGGGTCGCCTCTTATATGTCTGACCAGGGCGGCCGCATTTGGTGATCTTCTGGGCTCGGGTGCGAAGACTTCATAGAAAACGTTACCTTCTCTGGCTGTCTTTCGACATTCGAGAGGCTCCAAGGAAAGACCTGAGTTGTTCGTCTGCAGATCCATGCTTTTCGCTTTCGCTCTGGGCCTCTTATGCGATTGTATGGGTCCAGGTGAGCGCAGCCCGGGAAGGAAATTCTGGCAGCCTACTGATTTGTGGACTCTAGCGACCGCCGTCCTACTTCTTCCCTCGCTCCAATGGAGAGACACTCCAACCATGGGAGATCAAGTATTCGAGGTTATGCACGATGCAGATCTACCAGCGGCCACGGAGAGCAGTTTCTCATGGAGTTATCTGGAAGGAGAATGCGAAAATGCCACCAGCTTCAACGAACACCAGTATTATGGCAACCGAGGTGTCTGGGCGACGCCCTTGAACGCAATGCTGGAGACGTACTCCCTGAGCAAAAATAGTCAAAGAGGTATAATCATCCAGGGATTAGTTTCTTTCAGCTTGCGCATCTCCGCTGGGACGACGGAGAGGGACATCACAGACTGGACTCCAAGTAGTCAAGCTCTTCATATCTTCCAGGAAGATCAGCTTACTCCAAGAAGCCAGAAGCCGGATCCTTCGATGGATGAGATCTACTCCACGATCAGTAAGACTGGAGACAACGCGCAGCAATCTTACCTACAGCGCAAGGCACCAATCATGGCAGCGGTCACCAATATGTGGCTGGGATATGCCAACCAGAGCTGGCAAGACTTCGATGCCGGTGCATCGTCAAGAGGTAGCCGTGCCGTTCGCTTTTTCTCTGTGTACAATGTTTCCAACATTCCCTTCGCCCATGGAGCGATCTCGGGCGAGTACACGAAATGCGTTTAGCGTGACGAGGGTTGGGATGGATATCAGAACACTAGCTTTGCCATTGGGGGAACATGGAACTACACAAGCAAGGATTTTGGTCCCCAGGTACACTTCGACATATGGAATTCTGCAAAGGCCGTGTTTCTCCCTAATGGCAGTACTCCTGACCCCAAATTTGGAGGTCGCTTGACACAGAGTCATATAGCCAGACTACTTCTGGATGCGAGTGGAAGGCACTCTATGATTCTGAGACGCCCGAAAACCTCGGCTGGGGCAACGAAGGCGTAACAATGATACAGATGACGCAGACCCGAGTGGATGAAGACGGCCAGCTACAACTCATCACGCAAGCTGTTGACTTCGTTGCTTTTCAAGGATTTGTCACATACTCTATGGATCCTTTGACTTACATCAAACCCCCTCGGAACAGTGACGCACTCTCAACTGTCCGGCAATACCACAAGACTGTAGATTCATCCCGCCTGGTTTCTGTACGCTTATTCTGCAAGCGAAGCTCTGAGCATGTGCCCCGAAGGAGCTGCTTTCTTGCAGTTCGAGCGGGCGTTCGACTCCATCTGGTGGCGGAGGCACCTAGAGCAGCCGCTCTGGGGAATGCGAGAGTGGATCGATGCCCTCTGCCTCGTCCCCGTCGTACAAACGCTCAGTCGAATTTACTGGTCCTCCGAACCAACTTCTCAACTCAAGATCTCCGACACCCATCCCCTCCTCGAAATGAACACTCGAATCTACGTCTGGGCGTACGGCATGTCTTCGCGAACATCGATCCGGGGAGCCGTCGTAGCGATTTGCGGTTGCGTTGTCGCAATAGTGCATTTCGTTCTGGGCTATTTCATTCCGAGAAGGGTCTATCGCCTATGGAGTTGCTTGGGGCGGCTTTGAGTATACGTATCATGCGGAATTTGAAAGGAAGGATGAGAAGGAGATTGCGAGAGTGAGGTATCGGCTGGAGAATCGGGTAGGCTTTGAGGGGAAGGTTAGGTTTATGAAGGTAGATTAAGTGTATGGCAACTCTTGATCAGTTGTCTTGTCATATCTACCGAGAAATCTCGCCATCACTCTAGCTTGCATATTCTTTCTGGTCTTAATGTTAGGAGGCGAATCCACTCGCATGGTAAGTAATGTCAGAACCCTTATTTTCGCAAATCCCCTATCCACAGAAAGCAAGATAAAGTCCAAGTTAAATCGAAAGCACTACGGGACCGCGCGCGGGCAAGTCCCTTTACTCTTGGGCAATTGTATTGATACGAGTTGGTCATGGAGCAAAGAAGCCCAACTCGCCGTCCTGATGTGCAGCCCGAACGAAAGACATGTGCAGCGGGAATTACCTTTGAATCCACATGAAATTGAGCTGGGATGGGATGAGAGCGTTTGAATACCGATTTATCCTTCGCCACGCTCTTTCGCTGCTTTTCTCGCGAGGTACCGCGCCTTCGCATCGCTGACATCATTCTCGGTCTTCTTTGATTTGGCGGCCTTTTCGATTCGAGCACGCTCTTCTTCCTCTTCTTCCCGTGCTCGCTTGGCTCTTTCGGCCATTTGCTCCTCGACCATGCGACTTTGTCGTTCGCGCTGTGCTTGCTTGTCGTCCTTGTTGCGGCCTGGGAATGCTGATTGAGAGGGGCGATTCGATGCTCGCAGGTGGTCGGCTCCAGATTTATCAGAGGATTTTCCAGACGGTGCTACGTTTAGTCCGGCTTTGAGGAGCTCTCGCTTGTCTGTGATTTGGCCATCTTCGTTGATGCGCACGTTCACGCCTTTGGCTTTGAGCTCGGCGACGAGTTCTGCATCCGACTTCCGCTTTTCTTCGTCAGTCGCCTTGGCACCTTCTTTCTCGGCTAGAGCAGCGGCTTCCATAGCCTCTTGATGCTGCTTGTCCGCCTGATCCATCATCGTCCGGTAGAAGCCCTGCATACCACCTCCCGCTTGCCTCTTACGTCGCTCTTCCTCCTCAGCCTTCTTCTTCTCTTCCTCCTCCAACCTCTTGTTCTCCTCTTGCTGCTGCTTATACGCTCCCGTTACGAACTTCTCCTTATCCGCAAACTCATCACCCTCTGCCTCGCGCTCTTTCTGCAGCATCTTCTCCTTGGCCACCTGCTGGTCTTGCTTCCGTCTCGCAGCGGCATCGAGTAGTTTGTTGATGTATTTCGGCTTTCGCTCGATAGCATCTTGACGCGCCGCTGCCTTTTTGGCTTCTGTGACGGAAGTCTTGGCGTCGAGGAAGGAGTCGTAGTCGAAGATGGAAGAGTCTATCTCTTCGGCGGCTTTCACCTGTGCTTTGGAGGCTTGAATAGCTGAGAGATCTTGTCGCGCATCCTCTGCGATCTTCTTGGGCAGGCCTTTCGGCTTGGGTCGAGTCAGACCGGGAGCAGGTTTTGACGGTGCATCGCGGTTGAATGTGCTAATCTCCGCTACCGACGTTTCTATCGGGCCAGACTTCTGTTGCTCGTCATCGTCGTCGCCATATTCTTCATCGAAGACAGCTCGACGTGTTTGGACGGGCGGTTTCTTCTTGAGGTTCAGGCCATATTTGAGCGACATAATGTTGCAGTGCAGAGCTGCGAAAAGCTTCGGCCGAGGGGGGCGGTCGACTTTGCGGCACCCGGGTAACAGCCGGCCAAGTCGGATAAGCTGATGCCACTTCAGCCGGCTCCATCTTCAGCTGCTTAAAGCTCACTAAGCGCCTGAAATGCCGACCTCAACTCGTTTTTTCCTCCTCTGCTACCTTTACAACCGACTTTTCATCTCTCAAATCTTACCACACTCACATTCTCTGCTGACAATTGACGACGCGGTACTCACTCTTCATATCACCCGTCAGACTCTATCTTATTCAGAAAGGAAAGTCATCCGAACTCCGTACCTGCATGCTTACATAGGTAACAGGTCGATCTCGAACTAGCAGGAGGCAGGAGGTAGGAGATACGTTGCAACTCTTTCAGAAACCAAAATCGAAGCCTCATCTTTCCCCTCATCTCCCCATTCGAACACCATGCAAGAACAACTTCTCCTCCCCTCCATGTCCGAAAACCGTGCCCGCGCCCTCCGCGGCGAACTCTACTACGCCTTCACCCCCGAACTCACCAAATCCCGCCGTCGCTGCAACCACGCCTGCCAGCGCTTCAACAACGCAGGCGAAGTGACACGTCGCCGCCAAGTCGAACTCTGGAAAGATATCATCGCCGACACCTCCCCTCTCCCGCCACCCGCCCCAACCACAGACGAAGACGAAGACCTCTTCGCCGACGCTCCTTGGGTCGAAGCGCCAATTCACGTTGATTACGGGACTAATGTTACGCTTGGCGAGAATGTTTTCATCAATTTCAACTGCACCCTAATCGACACCTGCGCCATCACAATCGGCTCCCGCACGCTCTTTGCGCCTAATGTCTCGCTCTACTCCGGCACGCACCCGCTTGATCCAGATGTCCGGAACGGGACTAAAGGACCGGAATTGGGGGGCGAAATTCATATTGAGGAGGATTGTTGGCTGGGTGGGAATGTGATTGTTCTGCCTGGTGTAAGGATTGGGAGGGGGAGTACGATTGGGGCTGGGGCGGTTGTGACGAAGGTGTGTTTTGTTTTCTCCTTGTTCTCGATGCCTTTTTATTATGAGAGGATGAAAGTATGTGACGATCTGACTTTTTTGGTTGTAGGATATTCCCCCCTTCTCCGTCGCAGCAGGAAACCCAGCACGAGTTATCAAGCAAGCGCCATTAGGCACAGACGCAGCAAGAACAAGCGGTGCAATCGACGCGCTGAAAAGGGATCAAGCGAAAGGCTTCCAATGAATCCACCCGTATCTTCCCATAAAGTACATAAGAACAGAGCTTCACCCATGAGTATAAATCCGTCTTGATCGCATGCTCATGCCGCCCTAAAGAAACAAGATCCACTTTCATCCCAGCATCTGCATGTCTCAAACTCTATTTGACTGTGGAGCAAAAGCGGCCACCAGCTCTCATACAATCTACTATGGCCCGTTGCGGCCACCCTAGACCCGTGACCGCAATAATATGCGAGTCTCTCATGCGAGTATGTCTTGCATATTTCATGCTCCACCGGGCTGGTTCAACAACGTAAGAGCTTTTATTTGAAGAGAGGAGTGGAGGTGAGAAACAAGTTCCTTTTCTGCAGCGTGAGCAGGCATGCATTCATGCCGCCGCATACAAATGACCTTCTTTTTCATTTCGACATCTCAACATCTGCTGCTACCTGCCACGCCTCTACACTCCAACGTCCGCATGCCCGCCTCATGACAACGAATGCGTTCAAACTGTACCTAAGAGTCGAAGTCGACGAACAGTTTGGAGAAGACTTTTGTCGTGTCGCAATACGACCACCGCCCCATGACCCTGAAAAGTCCAGACTTGAACAGCCAGACAGCCCAACCATCAGCCCAACCATGTTATGGCAACTGCGACTCCTGCCAAGCGATCCAATTGGCGCCGTCTTTCCTGCTGAAACATCAAATTCCGGTCCGATGCAGTTTCGTCACGTCATGCTCTTGGTATGTGCAGTTCCGGGTTGGGCGGCAGAGGCGATGCTTCTCCTGAGAGGAAGGCTCTTGTGATGCTTTGACGAGGACTTGAAATCCTGGATGTGCGCTCCATTCTGGAGCGGTCGTATGTGCACTAGCCCCCTTTTCGCTCTGATTCATTGGCAGGCATAGGCTGGCCCCCAGATCCATTGGTTGCTCTCGATCCATTCGTAGACTTGCTGTTTTTCTTATGGCCTTTCTTGCCACTGCCGACCTGCTGCCAGCTATTCGAAGTTGACTGAGTCGGGGTCTGCGATGTTTCTCCCCGGGAGGCAGAGTCTGGCTTTGGTGGAGGCGGCATAGGGACACTCTTGCGGCGTTCCTCATGCCAAGGATCAACGCGATGCGAAGAAACTCCATTCATTTCACGCTGAACCTGCTTGGTATTCACGTTGTTGGTGGCTGACCTTAGGAGATCGCCATTCGCCTTTTTCGGGCTGTGCTGCATGTCGAAACCACGCGATTGTGTTGGCGACGGTGTTCGCAGTTCCACGACCGGCGAAAGAAGGGGTGCTGCAGTGAGTGGCGTGTTATCTTGGTAATGCTCCTTCACACCGTTGACGTGATTCGAGGTTCCGTTTGGAGGCGACATAGGACTGAACACGCGATCAGCTTTCGAAGTCGGGGATAAGCGTGGCGACGGCCGCTGCCGGTTTAGATCATGCACAGGTTGTTCGTAAGGTTCCCTAAGCGGCAATGGTTGCGAAGGAATGGGAACATCAGTCTGAATGTGCAGAGGTGCTGGTTGCGCCTCGGGGACACGCTCAGTGGGCCTTGGCGCAATGCCCCTGTTTGATCCATTCACTATGAGAGGCCCTCCAAGATCGATGTCTGCCGGTGGCGGTGCTTGCGCGACCGCGGACAGAGGCTGTCCATACGAAGAAGGACTTTGCACTGTCGTCTGGCTTGCGAGACGATCGCCAGTTCCCGGTGGACCAAGGGGCGAGGGCGAACGAGAGCTATGTCTACCATTGACTGAGGGAGGCATAAGATCCGGCGTCACTCGCCGCGGCCTTGACGGAGGGTCTCTCAATGTCATCGGGGGTGGCATCGCGTTCGCCAGAGCGTACTGCTGCGGGCCGAGTTGAGGAGACTGCCCAAGGTGGTAGCCGACGTATTCCTTGGGTATGGGATTATCAACACCTTGTGGAACGGCTGAGAACGGTCCGAACGGTAACTGCATCCCTGTATGTCCCTGGTGATATGCCTGCGAAGCTGCTCGGGTGTTTTGGAAGTGACCAGCCATCAAGCTGGCCATGTCGAACTGAGGATGCATATGAGGCTGGAGTGCGAGGTGTTGCGGTAACGAGCGATCTGGCTGAGACTGTGACCTAACAGACCCAATGTTGCCATCCGGTACCGAAGCACGCTGCGCTTGCCGTCGCCCCAGACTTGAGGTCAAGCCTGGAACGGCGGCAACGAGAGAGGGTGAGGATGGATTGGTGCTTGTTCCTTCTCGCGCTCGAGCCTGCGATACGGGAGATGGTGGTGGGTATCGGGTGGGATACTGAAACAGATAATTTGAGAGAAGCGGCGCTGTTTGCGGGGGGTGTGATGGACTCGCGAGGCCATTCGCAGCAAATTGTCGCGGCCTGGGGGAGCTGGCCAGATCACCAACCCTGGCTTGGGCCTGCTGTTGCTGCTGTTGATGTGCCAGCTGGGTTCGCAAAGCATCTTGCTGGGCCTGCAGAAACTGATACTGTTGGAAGAGCTGCTCATGCAAGCTTCCTTTCAGCTGGAAGTAATCGCTCGTCGGAGTTCCGAGTGGCGGACTGAATGGCAATCTTTGGTTGCCGTACGATGCTCCACTAGAGGCTCGCCGGTTGTTAGCTCGTTGCGCTGACGCATTTCGATTGTTTCCTTTTCGCGATCGAGTCGAGCCTGGGTCGCGATTCGACTGTCCTGATTGCGATGCACTTCTCGTGAGTGTCGGCTTCGGCTTTGGTGGCGGTTTCTGAAAGACCGGCTTCTCTTCCTTCGGAAACTCATACTGCTCGCAGCATTTCTCCAATTGCAACCCATCGTTGAGCAAGTCAAAGGCGCGCCGTATTTCGAGATGGATGCCGTGCCACGCGTACTCATCGGCAGTGTTGCCGAGATTACGATAAACGGTGAACGGTTCTTCCACGCACAAGCGATGTCGCGCCTCCTTGTCTTCGCGAGCGTTGCTTGGATCCCAGCCTTTTTCTTTCCTCGACAGTAGCCGCCCTTCCTTCACAGACACCACGTACTTTGAGAATTCAAACTCGAAGCCGTAATGTCGAAAGAATTGGAACAAGAGCTCGCCGAGCGACTCTTTATTCGCGGCGCCGAACCCTTTCAAGGCGTCCAGGTCGTCTGCGAACGGAGATTCGTTTCCGGTATCCGAGGGTAATCGACATCCAGGCATCTTCTGTAATGATGGTAATATGGGAGGGTCCCGTCGCTGTAGAAAGCTGATGATCAGACATATCCAGGTATATGAGCTGATTGTGGCACCAAATGCTGAGATGTTTGATTAGTACAGGACCGCTATCAAGGCTGTGATGATTGTTGCTCACCAGCGTCATTCAGTATCCGCCGCTTTGTCCAATACTTGATGATCTTTGCCAAGGGCCGTACTCTGTCGTCTATCTGTACATATAACTTGATCAAGCGAGTGTTTTGTAGCGCGAGCGGGTTGTTGACATTCAAGTCCGATGCCAGCTCCAGCTCAGGGTCCCAACATTTCACGATTGGTACCTTGGCAGCGGCTCGACACACGACCTTTTCCATTCCATCTGCGTAAATGTCAGCAACGATGAGTGTCAATGAGAGTGACGACTGGTGCTCTCCAGTCCAAGATTAGAAACGTACGCTTGTCCAGGAGGCCGGCCAGGGCATGCATGGACTCCAACCTTCTCAGAGGCGTCGTTATGCAAATATCGACATCAGAGTCTGTCGAGCTCAGCAGGTTCCCTGAAGAGCCAAAGACGTTGACGCGGATTTTGTTTCCCGGCCACTCCTCGTTCAGTATTCGATCCAACTTGTGCAGTAGTCTTGCCCTATTTT
This sequence comes from Mycosphaerelloides madeirae, assembly GCA_002785995.1. Classification (NCBI taxonomy): domain Eukaryota; kingdom Fungi; phylum Ascomycota; class Dothideomycetes; order Mycosphaerellales; family Mycosphaerellaceae; genus Mycosphaerelloides; species Mycosphaerelloides madeirae. Next base: position 17,275 of record NHNV01000034.1, read on the forward strand.
CTTCGCTTTCTTGAGATGGCAGTAACCGACCGTAGAGCTCGCGCATGTCGCCACTCAGCTTATCCTGTTCATGGGGTTCCAGTGTTCTCCGCGGCTCCTTCTTGGGTGGACTTAGCTCTTGCTCGCCACCCTCGATGTATGGCATCCGCCGTTTTCTGAATTCATCGCCCGTCTCGAATTTGCAAACTACAGGCGCGCCACGGTGAGAACCAGTGGCCCCGCTCACGGCCTCTGACACGACGGATCGAGGCGACTGATTGCTGAGGTTATGATTGGGTGAGGGCGATCTGGAGTGGCGCCTCGAGAGATCCCGCGGTTTCTGGTAGGGGGTAGAGGGCACCGAGTTGGAGGTGTGTGCGTTCAGAGCGGGACGGTGCACGGAGTGGTGATGGTGGTCGAGCCGCTGGCCGTTTGGGAGGCCGGCCATGTCGTTGGGTGCTGCTGTGTCACGAGCACACGGGGTGGATGAAGTAGGCCTCACTTCCCATTTGAAGGCGATTGTCCTGTCGGCGGGCGGCCGAGAGTGAAAGGGAGGGCGTGTCAGTCAGGCGGCGGTGGGTATGGTAGCAGACAGGGACACGATGGGAGGTGGTGGCGTGGGATCGGGCAAGTGCAGGAGGGTCACTGCCGCGGCCGAGTGGTAAGTGTGTGTTTCCGCGTTTCTGTTTGTGTGCTGCTGCTGCTGCTGCTAAGCGGGGGCAAGGGCGACGGCGATTCGCTGGCGATGGCACGGCGGAGCGGTGAGCACGGCAGAGGCAGTTGGCGTGAGAGAGCGGTAGCAGAGGCAGAGGTGGTGGTGGATAGAGCGGAGAGGTCTGGTGCTGAGGTGTGCAAGCAAAGCAGCGGGCGAGCAGCAGTAGCAGCAGCAGCAGTAAGAAGGCAAGTCACGTCGCAAGGCCCAAGCACGCACAGAGAAAGCGACTAAATCATCACACTAGAGCGGTTCAGACGGCCCCTGTCTTGTGTGAGAGACCGTGGTGGACTTTTGTCTGCCTCGTATTTACATTCTTCTTAACTTAACAATCTATTCTATGACAATATGTGCCTGTTTCCATCCACCCGCTATCCCCTTCCCTGCCCGGCCCATCAATATTCACCACGAGTCACGATGCATTCAATACCCTGAACAAGCAGCAGCCATACAAAAAAGAAGCGATTCCGAGGCGGCATGTACCTGTACCTGGCTCTGCGTACCGTACCGCGCGAACGTGTTTGGCGCCTTTCACCACGGCCCCAGACACTGGCGCTTGCTGCCCGTGAAGGAAGCAGCAATCTTATGGCGCGTGGCTTGCGACAATCACTTCAACAAGCACAATGAATCTGCTACATTCTCAATTCCCACCTATCCAGCCCGTCCACCGGCTACGTGCAGGCCGTGCGACTCTGAGCTCCCGTGGAGAAGTATGCGAATGTCTGGCAGCCATATGCCTTACGCGCTCGATGCAGTCTTACACAAAGCAGCAAGCCCTCCGAGCTCCATCCTTCGACGTGACCATAGCCTCTTACGGGACAATGCTAATTTTGCTTTGCGAACTATCCTCGTAGGCGGCTGATGCTGACACAGAGGGCAAGGCCCCCGTCAGCCTCCGCCCGCACCTGTACACGCCAGGCACTCCCGACGGCCTGACGGCTTACGGCCTCTTCTGGTCACCACGTGGATGGAAGTCCCGGAGCTGCTCACCGACTCGTGCTTCTCATTCCCGTGCAAGGCCAAGTGCTTGGTCATGTGTGCAGGAACAGGAACACCATGGAAGAGCGTCACCGCAGCCAAGGATTAATGTCCAAGCATGTGTTTGTGATATGTACCTCATTCTTGGCCACACGTGCCCTCGTCCACGACTCGTCATATGCAATCCTTAGAATTTGCACAAAGCCTGCAGATTCTCTTTCGTCTTGCCGCTATACTCTTTCACCAGCTTCGACATGTCCCTAAACTCCGCAATCCCAGCATCACCTATTCCACTCATTAGCCTCCTACAACCCGACTCCCATCAAACTCAGTCAGTTATCACTCACCCATGCACTCATAAAGAAAACTTTCCGAACTCGTCACAACCGCCCCCTCGGCCCTCAACCTCGCCAACGCAATCGGCACCTCTTGCGGATTACAACTACTCACCCCGTCCGCAATCACATAAACCTTATGCCCCTCCCTCAAAAGATCCAGCGTCGTCTGCGTTACACAAATATGCGCCTCAATCCCCACAATCACACACTCTCTCTTCTCCTCCCCAAGCGCCGCATGCACCTCAGGTGTCCACATTGAGAACGCACTCTTGTCGGCGTGGACGAGGAGTTGGGGGTGGCTGTCGAGGTTGAGTTCGGGGCAGGTTTCGCCTAGCTTGCCGCGGAGCTGGGTGGTGGCTATGATGGGGATGGAGAGGGATTGGGCTGCGCGAAGGAGCTTTTGGGTTGTGGAGATTACGGAGGGGTAGGCGTGGATGGCCGAGCGGAATTTTTCTTGGAGGTCGCAGATACTGTAGGTGGTCGTCAGTGACAGGTGGTATAGAGGGAGGGTTCGACGAACAAGAGGATTGGTCGCACTGCTCATTTATCAGTTTGATTCTGGAAGAACTTTCGAGGCGCGGGAAGTACATAGTCGTCGACTTGGAGCTGCCATTGTCGCTGATGTCAGGTGTGAGCGGGAAATTGAAAGAGTGAGTTTGAGTGTGTTTTCTGTTTGCTTTCTCGCCTGATGTTATGCACAAGTCGTTACAGTCGTCAATTGCTCAATGCCAGTTTATGAGTCTTTAGTGGTGGATGTGATCGACGCCTGCCACCCTGCCGTAGCCGAGATTTCCATGTCCCCGGACCACGCTATGACGCCCAGGGTCCACTGACTAGAGCGCCGTTTCCTTCCAACTTTCTCGCATGTGAAAGTCCAGACTTTCTTCCCCAATATTCCTTATGTAGCTCGACAACCAATTCACTCTTCGTCGCCGAAGTCAGACCTCTCAGGATCATCGCCACGAGCAATAGCATCAGCATTGCGCTTCTCCCGTTCTTTCTTCTTGTAGACGATCTTGCCGCTCGAGGAACTCGTACTTGGACTTTTGCATGACGATCTGAAAGTCGCCTGCCGTCAAGTTCTTGTACAGATACCGGATATCAGTATGTCCCAGATCGCTGGTCGAGACCTGTTTGAAGGTATAGCCGTCGAGCGTGAGCTCGAGCTGGTTGGCAGAGGCGCCGTGCAAGGATGCTTTGATGGTTCCGTTGCACCATGGACGAGAGGGGAGGCGAGACTTCTGGAACTATTGCATGATGTCCTCAAGGCCTTCCTCGCCGCTCTGGGTGGCCATGGCGGCGTCGTAGAGTGGGTTGAAGACCGGACAGGAGGCGATGAGGTTGATTCCTTCGACTGGCATGCCGGCGGCGATGGCGAATGGGATGAAATCGAATTGGGCGCACATGTGCTCGCTCAGGTTAATGTAATATTTGGGAGGGTCCAGCGCTGCCAGAAGGCTTGTTGGATGCTGAACTTGCCGGGTTCCTTGTAGAAGACGCTGTTGACGAGGTTGCGCCTTGGGAGGAGGTCAGGATCGATCTCTGGGTACGCGAAAAGGCCGGTGAGTTGTCTGGATGGAGTTTCGTCTGGTACATCGGGGATTCGGAATGGTAAGTCGGCGGGAGTCTCGACTGGTGAAGCCTGGACTGGAGTATTGGCACGAGCTGGAGAAGTCTTGACGGGAGTCTTGACGGGAGGGGGCTTGGTGTCCTGGGCGACGAGATCGTAGGCGGCCAGGGCTGGAGGAGATGTCGTCTCGTCCTCGCTGTCAAGCTCTATCACGGTCTTCTCGGGAGGCTTGACGTTAAGCTTGACAATTTCTTTGGGAGGCACAACTTCCTGCTCGTCACCGACGGCCTTGCGCTTGAGTGTGGTAGTCATTTTGCGCTGTGTGGTGGTTGGTGGTTAGTGGTTGGTGGTTAGTGGTTGGTGGTGAGTGGTGAGTGGTGAGGTGAATGCAAGGATGAAGGAGGAAATAGTAACGGAAGAGAATACATATAGGCGCCTGTGACAATAGTAATGAATTTTAATGAATGTGGCTGGGGCGACAATAATACCGGCACAATAGCTTGTGAAAGCCTTGTTGTGCCTGGCGTTTGTCACATGCTAAACTGCATCAGCTTCTTGAGAATCTTCCTTCGGAGATCCGTCTGCCGCAGACCTGAGCGGCGTGGTCTGGAATGATATTTTCGAGAGGGATTCACGAGATTCTCGATGATTTTTTTTTGGGCCGTGAGCCGATTTCTCGTACCGTGCCCCCAGTTTCATACGGAGAATGTATATTACCATCATGGGTCTGTGACCGAACTCAGCAGCATGGTCCGGAATGATAATTTCAAGAGAGTTGGGATATCCTTTTAGCGGTAGGCTGGTTTCTCCTGTCGAGCTCCCCAACTTTCTCTCGAGTATATCTGTTGACATGATCGATCTGCCGCCAGGCTGAACAGCGTGGTTCCCTTACTACCCTGGCGCATGGAGTGGTGGCCCAATCCAAGAGTTTCTGGCGCTCTCCCAAAATTCCGAGAGTGGCGTAGGGGTACCTGCAGGAGCTGACGCCTTGGTGGAGTGTGGACAATATTCTTAAGAAGAGCTCGAGAAACTTGATGTTGCGGCCAAAAAGACAAATACTTGGGCGGCGGTAAGTCAGGATTGAAGGCCGTCTGAGAAAGTTGGTTGTGTATGGAGCTGGCGCGCGTGGGCGCGGTTGTATAGTGTGGCCCGACTGCCATCGCCGCCAGCAGCGTGGTCCATGTCGATATTATGATTTTGCGGTGAACTGAATTCTCACGTCGAGCTCGGCGATATTTCGAGAATATTCCTTCGAAGATTGGGCCGCTGTCAGGCTTAGCAGCATAGTAATTTTGCGGTGAGCTGATTCCTTTTTACTGACCCCGATCTCATCTCCGGAATATGTCTCCGGAGACCATGTTATCAATCGTTGCGATATTGTTAAGAAGTCTATCCCAAAAAGAATCGACTGCTGGCGAGGATGTCTAAAATTCTCGAAAAAGGTGTATCTCGGGTCATTTTGGAAAGTATCCATCGATGTCGAGATGATTGGACTGGGACTCCAGATCTGTTGCGGTTGATTTTTTTTATCCGATACGTTCTTTGTTGTTCGGTTAGCCCGCCCTTGAAATCAGCAGCATAGCTATTATGTATACTTTTGAGAGTATAGATTAGTATGTGATGATTTCTCCAAGCGATTTCGTTGTCAGAGAAACTAGGCTGGGCAGCCAGCTGTCCGCTCTTAGTCTGTTTATACTGGCGCAGCCGGGCAAGGACTACGTCTCCTTTTGTTGTGACTGTATCGTCCGCCGCCACGATGTCCTGGATTGCGTAGTGGATGATGCGAGGAAGTGCAAGCGAGAAGGCGAGTTCGATGTTCTTCTAGACTCCGATCATTGACATGAGTAATGTATTGGCGTGTTGTGTCACATGCCAAAGTAGCAGTATCATCACAAGAATGCAAGTCGAAAGAAGGTTCTACTCTCCGGCCTAGCAGCATAAGGTATTCATTCTTTGGAGAACAATGATATGGAATGTGCTGATACCTCTCGGGGTCTTGAGCTGTCACATGCCTGGCTCCGAAATCAATTAGCATGGCAAAGGAGCGAATACGGAAGCAGCTAACCTTGCAACTTGCGGATGATCTGCATTATATTCATTATCGACGAGCTCTGGGGGCGTTGGAGTCTGATCTGGCTGGTTCTTGTCCTGTTGTCCTGCGGGTCTGTTGACATGTAATGGATGCCCTGTATCCAGTCTCAATGGTTCCGGGCAGGCCAATGGAGATCGGGTCCTCAAATCAATGTCGTGGATCGTCGAGGAGATCTGGAGATGCCCAGACCTGCACATGAACCTAGCATGTGATCACCGCCGCGTCTCCAAGTCACCCTGCTAAAGCGTAGCAACGCCCTCAGCCAATTGCTTGCAAGTCATCAAGAATCCCTACCGCCAAAGTCAGCACTCACCCCATCCCAAGTATCAGAAGAAGGAAGAAGAAGAGAACTTACCCAAGCATTCGCCGCATTAAACTCCATACAACTCTGCGCATACCCCGGACTCGTCGTCCCACACCCATCACTCAACAGCACACAATCATACCCCTTCGAAAAGCAATCCTGATACGTGCCTCCAACACACTGATCCGTATTGACACCACTAAACAGCAGCGTCTTGATTCCTTCCTTCTCAAAGACTTCTTCGCAAGCTTGGGGAAGGCCCCACATTCCAGACATGCGGTTTTTGTGGATCCAGAGATCAGGTTTGCTTTTATTTTGTTTGCCTTCTTCGTAGATGTAGTCGAGTGGAGGACAGAGAGCTGTATTCCATTGATCTCGCATGAGCATTTTCCCTGCGTGGATGTCGGCGCCTGTATTGGGGTCTTTGAGGAGGCCCATATCGTGGCCCAAGCCTTTATACATCTTCGTCCCATTTATCTCCCCGCGCCGCCAGACCGCGCCCTCCGCTTCCGTGATCGTGCCCTCCCTATCCTTCTTGCCATCAACGAACGTCTCGAAGCCGAAAGCTTTCTTGACAGCCGGCGGCATGGATTCTACCTCTTCATTGGACAACCCCCAGTTCAGCCAGATGACTCTGATCCCTGCTTTTCTGCAGGCTGGAATAGCGTGCTCGACTAAGTTGTCTAGAGCTATATGTCCTGCTCCTCTCGTTCTTCCGAGAGCTGGGCTGAGGAAGAAGTTCTGCATGTCGATTATGACGAGAGCTGTTTTCGCAGGGTCGATGGTGATGGACTGAGTGGTAGTTACGAGGGCGAGTCGTGGGGAGATGGGAGGTGAAGAGACAGTGGGTGGATGGGTCAGATCGAAGCCGGTTTTGGAGGAGAAGAGCCAGAAATTGGTTGCGTTGCCAATGATGGCTTTGCTCTCTTCGTCATTGCTCGACTTGGTCGTTGGGTCGCACATCTTTCTAGCTTTGGAGTGATCGTTCGTTGGATCTTAAAAGTTGTCAATAACAAGAGAGGATATGCCATTCTCACGATCGCTATCAGCATGTGAAACTAAAGCGGGGTGTAAATAGAGTTGATGGAGCTCGACCTGCCGCACTGGGGCGAGATCGGCCAAAGCCAATGGGCTCATTTTTCGCAGCCTCTGAAATAGAAAAAAAATGGTAGGCGTGGTTAATTTTGAACTCTCATTGATGCTCACGAGACATACCTGAACGCCGGGCATTGCGCTCCCTCCAATTCTTGTGGCCTCGACCATTTGTTGCAAATCTGCGCTGAAGCTAGAAGACCTTCTGCTCGAGAGCTCTACTCCTCGTACTTGTTTCCTGGGACCATTTCGCGACCCTTTTCTAGCACTCCCTTGAGATATTCGTATACTGCGAAAGTGACAGCTTGGCCTGGCGCAACACGCATCACACGCGGTGTGATACCCATCCAGAAAGCTCGCGGGCCTTCCTGCTTGAACATTTGTGATGCGATGCCGGTGATGCGGCTCCACGAGCTCTGGCCGGGCTCGGAGGGTGTGCGTTGCAAACGAGTCTTGATCGTGTCGATTGGCGCGTTACAGAAAGGTCCCACGGCTCCGGAGATCAGACCGATGACCGCAGTCGTATAGCTTGGTAGAGGTGCTGTCGGGTCTGCGCTGTTCTTTTGTACATAGTCTTTGATTTCTGTGTATGCTGTGAAGTTGGCTGCTTGATTCGTACCCTGTCGAAGCGCAGTGAGCGAAACACCTCTCCAGAGGGCTCCCACACCCTCCTCTCTCAGCACGGTGTAGAAGGCGTGTGCGGCGTTGCGGTACTTGGGCACATCGAGAGGATCGGCCATGCTGTGGTGCTGTGCTTGCAGTCTGATCTTGACCACTTCCATGGGCGTGACGACCGCAACAGCTTCCGTGACACCTGCTGCCAGACCAGCGAAGAAGTTGGAGCTTCCCGCGACCTTGCCGTCCTTGTCTGCCAAAAGCTGCTTGTACTGTTCGTAACTGGTGAAGCGAATGGCCATCTTGGGCACGATACCCGTCAGGACAGCTCCGAGACCCTTGTACAATCCGAGTGGTGTTTCCTTCTTTGCAATCTCCATACCAGTCTTGATGAAGCCTCTCTTCGCTCCAGCTTTTCGGCGGGACAGCTGCATACGAACTTTGATAGTGTCGAGCGGATGACATGCCAATGCCTCCATCATGCCAGCCCCTCCTCCAGCTATTCTTTGTTAGTATGGATGCCACACTTTGTGAGCGCAAGCTTGCTCACCGATCAAATTGGTAGCCGCCGAAGCAGGCTTCTTGCCTCCTGGGCCTGAGATCGTTTTTGCCGACATCTTCTCAACTGAAGTGCTCTAGAACAACACTCAATTTCCGCAAAGCTTCTGAAGACCCTCTCTTCGCGGTCTGCTGGTCAACCTCCACGAACTAGCGGTCTGAAGGGCTCTGCGACGTCGAAGCAACCATGTAAACAAGCTGAAGGGAGTTAAGGAAGAATCTCAGAAGTGACGAGAGAGCGAGAGCTCAAAATTGTCGCACGAGCACTTTCACAGGCCGAGGAAGAAGTACTTAGCCTCATTACGTAGCGTGACAGGACCAGCCACGGCCTACGGGTTGCTGTTGGTCGCGTCTGGCGCGGAGACATGTCCTGTTCCTGGAACCAGGACGAGCGGAGCATGTACCTCGGGCAAACGCGGGAAGCATGAGTGAGAGTTTCTTGCTCCCGAGTGACCTCCGTTCGGTTATTGCGAGCATATCAGATCAGATCCAGTCCTGATCCCGAGGCTCTCATTAGAAACAGATGCAATTTTGAGGTCCAGTGTGCCAGTGTTGGGAAATGGTGGGATGACGACAGTCTCAAGCTTGCATGTGCAAAGCAAAGAGAAGCCGAGAAGGTTGGCTGGGATGATCAGGCGCGGGGCTCAAGGATGAGGCCCAGATGGCTTAAGTAAGCGTCACCCGACTCCTTTCTTGACAACACGTGGATCCATCCTTCCCGTTTGCAACATCATCGCTGCCTTCTACCTTCTCGCATCATCACAGACGAGGAAGAAACGTATGTGCATCGTTGACATCGAATGAGAGAGTAGAGAGGAGAATAGGTGGAAACATGAAAATCTGAGAGAGGTATGGTATAGTACGGCACTGCAGGATCTAGGATCTAACAACAGAATCGGCATCTATTCAGCACCGGCCATTTTGATCGCACCTCTTTCGATGCCATGCGAGAACGCCAACAGAATAGTAACTCTGGTGTGTTGTCCGCTGGCCCAAAGGCCTATCCCAAAATCAACGTCCACTCAGGGCTTGCTAGAAAGAAACGCTTCCTCCACCATTCTGCAAGTACCTCGCCTGTCTTCTGAACGAACGGCATGTACGTCTTCCTCAGGATCTTTTAAAGCTTCCAAACTTGCGGTGTCGCCAGACGCCTCATCGACCGCGATCTGTCGCTCGAGATCGATTCCTGATATCATGATACTTTCACCGTGGAACTCGTCTTCTTCTTCGGTCGACTGCTCTCCCGGCGCGCTCGTGGTGGTTGTGCCCGAGAGCAACGCCGTCACCCCGTGGTACTTGATGCATGCACTGACAACCGGTCGCAGCAACCATAGCGGAGCATCATCGATATTTTGATGGACTTGCTCGGGCAGTGCATGCTTGCAGTAGGAATGAAGTAGTGCATGCAGCCGACCAATTGTCGACCCTGACCTCCTCTTCTGCGTCTCTGGGAGGCTCGACGAAGCCAACGGCAATGAGAAGGTACCACATCGCTTACAAGTCGGTTTTCGTGGCCTTTCGCAGCTCGGGCTCTCCGAAACGATGTTTGAAGGCTCCATTCGAAAGCAGCATTCCACGCGCTTCATTGATGTCCCACCAATTATTGGGCGAGACGGAATTCTTGATGAGCGTACGGTCTTCCAAGATCTTGTTCGCGACCTTTTGTACCTTCGATTGCATTAGACCTTCGGACTGCTCCCCGAGATCTGGCTATTTGGGCGCGGCGTGCACTAACTCCGCACCGGATTCGAAGCCGATCACCTTCTTGTACGTCTGAATGTTCATCGAGAGAATCTGTGTGGCATCCTCCTAGATGTGGGCGTCATGATGCGGGCGCAGCTGGGCTACGTTGAGATTTCGACCTGCGCCATGGAGCATGAAGTCATAGTTTTCGCTCTTCACGATACGTTCAGAACAGGTGGCGACAGCTTCGGTCGTTCGATCTCAATTTCGTCGCGCACAGTCGCCCTCAGAAGGTCTGCCATGCCGGCCCACAAACGAAACTACGTATGCGAGGCCCACGCCATCAAGGTCTGGAAGCTTTCCGTCGCTTGCCATCTTTCTATCACCCTACGCAGCTCCAGTAGCGTTTCGTAGTCGCCAGGAGTATCAAGAACGCTCGGCCACAATTTTCGAAGCTTGGCATGGACGAAGCGGACCCTTTGGAATTTGCCAGACAGCTTGTCCTGACCAATATCATTACAGGTGACTTCGCCAAGCCAATCATTGAAGAAATATTCGCGGACACTGGTGTGACGCTCCGGCGGATCAGTGACAGCGAGTGGGTCACTCAAAATCATAATAGACTTGATGCGCAGCAGAGCCTGTGCCTTCTTGAGGACATTGTGCACGAGCTGAACCTCGTAGTCCTCAATGCAGTCCGTGATCTCGATCTTGCGCACGAGGTCGCGGAAGTCTTTGCGCTCGAGGTGCTGCTCGAGTAGCGCGAAAGTAAGGCGAAAGGTTTGGGTATCGTAGAAGGGTTCGAGTGACTCGTCATGGAGGAGCTTCCTGGTGGCGAAGATGGAGGAAATGGAGTTTGGTCTCAATCTCAACTCGATCACCTGACTTGTCGCCTGATGTGCTGGCGTCTTTCGATTACTCGCCTATTCCGAAGACGTGCTTGTAGATGAGGATGCGGGTCTCGGGGGAGAGCTTGTTGACGAGATCGCAGATGTATTCGCCCGCAGCGCCAGTAGACTGATCCGAGGCGGATGGTGGGAATGACAGAGTCGAAGAGGTATCGGCGGTGGCCATGAAGGGAGTGTAACCTGGAGATGGTGTTGAGGCGGTAGAGGATGCCGCCATGTTGAGTTGAGGTGGAGTCAGGTGGTCGGCGGCCATGGCGGAAGCGGGTGGATCGGTAGCTTGGGTCTCGAAGTACGTGCGCCCATTGTGCGTGTTTGTGTATGCGTTTGCGCTGGAAGGTACACGCCTTCAAAGGCGGCTGCGAATTCTAGAGCAGTGCTTTTCACTCATTCACCTCTTAGCGCGATTTCCAGGTTTCATATGAAAAAAAGTCACGTGAGACCAAAACAAACAACACTTCATCCTCTACAAAATATCCATCAAAACTCTCTACAACCACTGCTGATTCCCAAAATGACTAACAAAAGCACCCCCAAACTCCTCCACCGTCGCCCTCTCGATAACCTCCAACTGACACTGCACGGATTCCTCCACACTAATCGGCCCCTTAAACCCTGGAGCATAAGCAGCAAACTGCTCACCCATCTTTCTCATCCCCTCCGTCTCCTCCTCGCTCGGCGCAGCTTTTCCCTCACTCGTATCGACCAACCCGGGACTCATCGAAAAGAACAAAATTCCCTCACTCTTCCCCAACGCCGCATGGTACTTAGCTACCAGCACATTCGAAGCTGCTTTACTGACGGCATAGGGCGTTGCGATGGCGATGGAGAAGCGGTTGATGAGCTCCAGATCGGCCATGCCGGTAGATGTCACGATGATTTTTTTGGTTTGGCTGAGACGGACTACCGGAAGGAAGGCTTGGATGACGTTTGCGGTGCCGAGGACGTTGGCGTTGAAGGAGGAGAGGAGGTCGGCGGAGAAGGCTGAGTAGGTGTCGGTGAGAGGAGTGAGGAAGCCGCTGCGTTCGCTGACGAGGGCGGCGTTGTGGATCAAGAAATCCAATCCCTCACCAGCAATCTTAGCAGTCTCCTTCGCAGCCTCCTCAAGAGCCTTCAGATCCGTAACATCCGCCGCAAAGATATGCACATTGGTGATGCCATCTTTGGCCAGACGCTCTTCCATAGCAGCTTTGTTGCGAACGATACCGAAGACCGTGTTCCCAGGCACAGAAGCTAGATGTTTGATCCAGCCGTAGCCCAGACCACGGGAGGCACCAGTGATGAGGTAGGAAGACATGTTCGGGTGTGATAAGCGGGAGTTGTGGTATTTGAGTGCTGGCTGAAAGTGAGTAGGTTAGGTTGCTTTTATATCTCTGTGATCAAAGTTGATTGCCAAGCAAGACCAAGCATTCTCAATGCCAAATAATTGTTAAGCCATATGGCGATATTCTCGTCGCTTGAACGAAATTGCCCAATGCGGTAGGTGGTGGGCTTCACAGGCGCATGAGGCGGAGGAATTCGGTGAATCCCGATGACAAACCGTGAAACAAAGAGCTGAATGACTCCATCGCTTTTCAAGAATCGTCTTGACCACTGATCGTCTATTTCAAAGCTTCGCACCTTGTTTCCGCATCTTCTCCTTCTCCTGGTCTCGAATCATGCGCCGCAGGATTTTGCCACTGGGAGACTTGGGTACAATGTCGATGAATTCGATGCCTCCTCGCAGCTTCTTGTGATCGCTCTTGTGATCCGCGACGTGCTTCGCAATGGCCTGCCTCAGAGTCTCGTTATCCTCTTTCTCTCCGGGCTGCTTCACCACGAAAGCCTTCGGTACCTCACCAGCGCGGTCATCTGGAATACCGATAACAACGCAATCGTTTACGGCCGGGTGAGTGAGCAGATGTGCTTCGAGCTCTGCAGGTGCAACTTGAAGTCCCTTCACCTTGATTAGCTCCTTGATGCGATCCACGATGAAAATGTGTTCGTGTCCGTTCTTGCTTTTGCGAACAAGTGCTTCGTCTCCAGTGCGCATATACCTTCCATCCGCCTCGTCGATGAAAGTCTCTTTGGTGGCTTTGTCGTTGTTGAGATAGCCAAGAACCACAGACGGAGACTGGACCCACAGCTCGCCAGGTTGATCGTAGCCCGTGATCTCGTTGCCCTCGACCGTCACGATTCTGGCCTTGATTCCAGGGAGAATGGATCCCGAGCTGCCAAAATAAATGTCATGCGAGCCCGTCGAGCAGACAACGGTAGACGTTTCTGTCAGGCCATATCCTTGCCTTACCGCCCAGGACGGGAAGATCTTAGAGAGCTCGTCGGCCGTCTCTTCACCCAGAGGTGCTGCACCAGTGAACGCGGCCCGAACGCTTGACAAATCGTATTGCTTGCAAATTTCCGGCGCTTTTGTGATGTGGATTATCATCGGCGGGACGAGGTAAAGCATGCAGATTTTGTAGTCCTGTATCGATTGTAGAAGCCATTTGAAATCGTACTTCGGTAGCACAACCACCCCGTCGCCTCGGTATGGACCCACGTGGGAAATGACGATCAGACCGTAGATATGGGACATCGGGAGCAGTCCCAAACAAGTTTCTGTGTAGTGCGGATCTTTGGTTTTCTCCCGACATGCTTCCCGGTCCGGCGATTCGTGGGTGTTGATCTGCATAGTGTTGGCAATCACGTTGTAATGCGAGATCATGACGCCTTTCGGCAATCCAGAAGTTCCACTACTGTAACACAAGAAGGCGGTTCGCGTCTTGCCTTCGCCTCTTTTCCACGACTCGTCTGACGCCGGGATCCTTGGCAACTGCCTTCCCAATTCCACGAGGTCGTCGATCGTCATGTGGCCTTGATTTGACTTGCTTGGCGTGACCTGCTCCGGTAGAGGGAGCAGATATATCATCTTATTCGGCAGCTTCGATTTCTTGACGCCGTCTTTGCAGGTCTTGAGCAGTGGCAGGCAAGTGAAGATAGCTTTCGCTCCAGAATCATTCATCTGATACTCCAACTCAGAGGCATTGTACGCCGCATTCACGCAGGTCAAAATGCCTCCTATCCGGTGTACCGCCCATCCCAGGGTCATGTAGTCGATGGTGTTCAAGCTGAAGACTCCCACGACCTTGTCCCATTCGTTACCTTGATCCGGCTTGAATCCAAACTCTTTGCACAGTGCCCGGCTGAGGTAATCAATTCGCTCTTTCATTTCCAGGGCGCTGTATGATCGGCCGGACAAAGCACAGCTGAAGGGAGGGCGTGAGTAGCCGAGAGGATAGCGGCCGTAGTTCTCGTCGAACATGAAGCGCTCTAGAGAAATCGATTCTGGTATCTCGGGCAGGGCTGGCACCCATGATGGCGAGGTGAAGGGCATGGCTGCGCAAGATGCTGAGAACTCGAGCTTGAGCAGAAGGTTCCTTTATTGCTTCCTACGCCGAAGAAGGTCGATGATGCAGAAGACGGCAGTGGCTTGAGGCAGATAACAGAGTGTGTATAGAAAAGAAAGAGATCAACAGACGTGTCTGCGAGATTGTATGTATTGTGGCCGGATCACACTGCTGCCGCCATGGACCCAGCCATGCTCATTGCGGCCGAGCAGGCCTTGTCGTCGGAGGCTCCGCTGCTCCGAGCCCTCCGTCTGGCGACAGACAAGGTAGAGGTACTTGGTAATCTCGAATTCAATCGCGGCTCAAGGAGATAGCCTCACGCCTTCCCCGCTTCCTGTGGGGATCGCGTGGAATTCGGCTCACCGTCGGCCGGCGTGTATCTTTCGGCTTGTCTACAAGGTACTTGTCTCGTTGACTGCATCTGATCGTTGATTTTATAAGAGCAAAGGATGTCTACTTGATCAAGTTATCCGACCCGGGAACAAGCGACTTGGAACAAGAAAGATGAAACAGGGGTGGGCACACTTATTAATAGTACTGTCCTCATTACAGCCCCTGAACCCCGGCAAGTACCAGTCGCCTGATCGGTCATCTCGTGTCTTCATCCCATCCCTTGTGGACGACACAAAACGACATCCATCTATCCAACGCCAAACCGAGACAAAAAAACCAAGTCGCATCGAGTTCAAAAAGGAACGGACCCCCGAGTCCGCTGAGCCCGAGCCTGAGCATGGGTCTGAGCCCGGGCCCCAAGTTGGGCTGGTGTAGGTCGAGGGTTGCACTTGCAGTAGTGTTGATCGAAGACAGTCATACACGTCCAGCAGAAGGGAGTGTTGCACTCGGAGCCTAGTATGGAGCGTCAGTAACCGTTCACGACCGCAAAGTAGCATTGGGTACTGACAGAACATGCTAGGGCAGCCGCCGTGCTTGATGATATTCTTACTACACGACGGGCATTTTCGGGTGACTTTCTCGATCTCGCGAATGGTTAGGTCCTCCTCATCGAGTCTGTCCTGGACACGAGTTTTGTACTCTCTGCAAGTCTCGCCCTCATGCCAAGGGCGGTCGCAGCTGACGCAAGCTTTTGCGCCGCACTCGTTGCACGTGCAGATGTCGTCGACCGGCTCGGGCTCTTCCACTTCTTCCTCCTTGATATCTGGCTTCTTCTTCGACTTTCCCTGGCTTCTATTAGTATGGCACGCGCTTCTGTCTTGCGCGTGGACAATTACCTTCTTAAGCGTCTTTGGCTTCGGCCTGACATCGTCCTTCTTCTCGTTCGGGGGTGGGGCATGCGCGCTCTGATGAATCTGGCCAGCCTTGCACGTTGTTGAAAGACACCATCTCCAGCCAGGCGTGATCTCGGCAATATGGTGGCGCTCGCGATTCTCAAACATCTGATAGATCTTTTTGGTAGCCGCAATCTCGATGTTAACAGATCTCATAGTAGCTGCGCATTCCGGGCACCTGACTCCGAAATTATTGCCGTCATTATCGCCCGTGGCGAAGACATTAGCCTCGACCCGCGCCTGGACCCATTTCTTGAGGCAGGTCCTGCAGGTGTGGATCGCGTGGTTGCAGTCGCTGGAAGGATTGTAGTCGGGGAAGGCGCTGTCGATGCGCCAAGTATCGCAGCTGGAGCAGTAATAGCTGGGCGATTTTATCCTCTGGGTATTCTTCTTTTTCTGCGGTGGTTCGGGCACAGGGGCAGTCGTAGTCGCAGTTGCAGTCGTCGTCTCAGCGGCGGTGTTCGAGCGGAGCCGTCGCTTTGCCATGGCGGTGGTTGTGGATGGTTTCCAGGTGTGTGAAGAAGTGTTGAAGAGTGTCGAAGTTGAAGTGTTGCGTGCCGGCGACTTCAAATCGCAGCTAGCGCGCGAGAAGTGCGACGGGCCCGAGTGGCACCTTCCTTGTGACGTCCGTGCGCAGTAGGCAAGTGAAAGTAGCCACGACTCGGTTAAACGCACTTGCTTTGCCGAGCGTTTTTCCCACGTGAGAGAGTGACGGCGCGAAATATAAGCAGCCGGGTTTTTGCGACTCTGGATGCCTGCTCAGGTGAGTCAACAAGGTCGTCAGCACTGCTGAAGGCAACACAGCGTAGCCGAGCTGGTAGTGGGGCGACTCTTCCTAAGGCACCTACCCAAGATTGCCGTTTCAGCTACGAATGTGATGAGAAGGTCGACAGTCAATGCATTCTTTGCGTTATGATATACGCAATTGCACCTTTCTGCGATATCCTGTCAGTTAATGCGGAGAATTGCGACAACACTGAACCCATTACCCACCTATTCTCGATGCTTTGTCTTGCGCTGTCTTTCCACTTTGCGTTCGAGTCGTCCAAACGCCCGCCCCCATGCTTCCGTTCCAATTTTAACAGTCCCGTCTCAGTCCGTTCTGGAATCATCAATCTTGACCTCGAATAATTGACCCGCCATCTTCTCGATATCGTTGTCGTCGATATTGCTCAGCGCTGTCTTGATCTCCTCCAGAGTCTCCGTTTTGAGACCACCACGCGATTTGGAGTAGACATCGATGCCGGCAGGTGTGAACAGCGTCTTCGCAAAGGCTGTTAAAGCCCATTTGTTGCCAGTTCCCTCCTCTTCTCCCCATCCCAAAACCTCCCAGTGGCTTGAAGCAATCTTCAACCATCCTTTGCCTCGCCAGTCCCATTCACCTCTGGTGTTGCCTGCTGCTTTGTCGATGCCGTTGATGGTGGAGATCTTATCGCCAGTGAGGCTCTGGTAAGTCACGATGTCATCGAGGCGATCGGTGTTCTCCTTGGCGATGGAGGCCGATGAGGGCTCAAGCGGTATGTATTGAATGCGAACATTGCGCTTGCTCTTCCACATGGGCAGCGTCGAGTGGGTGACGTGCCAGGTTTCTGTGAGCCATTGGATCGTGGGTTGCGTGAAGCCAGCTACTTCTTTTGCGGGCGAGAAGGTCGGAGCGCGGAGGCTGACGGGAGCCATTGTTCTTGTTATTCAGGTGAGTGATGACAGCCGTTCTGATGCCGGCTGGAGTATGTAGAGGCCTACATTCTGGTAGGGTCGACGCAGAAACGTGCAATAAAGAAGGAGCACGTGTTGTGATGTCCTATTTTCGGAACGCTGTCTCTCCGCGCTGGACAAGTGTGACCTCGAGACGGGGCAAGACCGACTCATCGCCTAATCGCCACCAACCATCGATTACTTTCACCCTCCAACCAACCTGACTCACACTCTCTGGCCTTCAAATACTCGGACTGGATCGCAGGACCTGGCTCTAAATCTCTGACCTTGGACGATTCCTGAGCGCTTATGCCCAAGAAGCGGGCGTTCAACTTTAAGGCGATCCAAGGAAGCTCCTCGAATAGCAAAGCAAACGGCAGCGCAGATGGCGATAAGAAGATCACAACCGTCAACGAGCGGCTCGGCGAGCTGAGGAAGCTCGAGGCAAAAGATGCTGCGCATGTGAAACGGGAGCTCGCTGAGGCCGTGAGCCAAAGGTCCGTACCACCTGAACTCCGGCCATTACTTGGACAGGCTGAGAGCGCCCCACCCAAGCCAAAGCGCGGAGTACGTTCGAGATTTCCAAATCGAACGCCTGGTCCGGCACCGCCAAAGAGTTGGGAGAAGCCGGCATGGGCCTCCGCTCTAGAGTTCAGAGGAGGACGGAGGAGTTTCAGAAAGAAAAGTCCAGCTGATGACGATCGTAACAGGCCGAATGAATTACTGAGATTCTCACGCATGACCGGACTGGATCCTGGAGCCGAGATTCAATCTACGTCAAGTCTCTTACATCTCTGCTTGAAGACTGCTGCTGAGCAATGGAAGCTCTTCGACGAAGAGGACTTGCCTGCTCTAGCAGAACTGCCTCTACGATTGAGATTGAGGCTTCTGAGCTATCTTGGATTCTATGGTCCAACGATCGATAGACCGACTTTAGACGCCTTGGTGACCGGCTCGGAACCTGTGCGGTATCTGGACCTGGCCGGACTTGCAGGGCATGGATCGTTATCATTACAACGCCTCGTCAAGCTTATGAAAGATCCAATATCTGACGCAGCTCTCGTATCAGAAAGTGTGACTGTGGCAGACTCATGGGATCAAGAGGATGACGCGAACTCTAGGCTGATATCTCAGCCTTCTTTCTCGAAATTCTCGCAACTCACACATCTGAGCCTCTCTCATCCACCGCCGAATGTATCTTGGAAAGAGCTGCTCCCCCTTTCTAAGCAGGTACCCTCTGTCACTCACTTGTCACTTGCATACTGGAGGCGACCAACTCTCACGCCCAATCTGGCCACCGCGACAGTCTCGGCCAAGTACAGCGGAGATATCTTAGCAGGTGGCTCAAACTACTACTCCGCAATCGATAAAGACATGAGCGAGCCCGCGACCATTCTGCGGCAGCTGAGTAGCAATCTCCTCTGCGTACAGTGGCTGGATCTTGAAGGCTGTACCGAGTGGTTTCCAGCATTCGCATATGAAGGCAATCGAGTTTGGGACTTCCCTCACGGCGAGGGAATTCGCGAATCCTGGTCCAACACGCCCGTTGTCACGAGTAGTTTTGCGCAAAATTGGAAGAACCTCCAGTATCTCCGCTGCGCTCAGGGATGGCGGCCGACTGCGGAAGGGCTACGTGCTTTACCTCGACAGACTATGGTTGAGGATCATAGGCTGTTGATGAACCAATGGCTAAACTCGTTCGATCCTTACGAGCTGTCAAATATCGGTGGCGAGAGTAGGGATTTCTATGAGGTGGAGAAACGGAAGGCAAATATATGGCTGCAAATGGAGCACGATGCCTGGGCCACGCATAAACGAATCAACGAGACACGAAGACAGCATGCTTGCAAGCTGGTCACTATAGATCATGGCTGGGAGAGGAAAGCTTGATTCGATACGCATCAACACGAACCGTCGACTCTTCACATTTACATCTCCCCTCTATCAAAACAGACGTTTCACTGCCATCTCCAGGTTCAGCACGCAGGTGAGACATACATCCTCAGACTTCTTCTACTCGAATGCCATCGACACATACGTGATATCTGTCTCAAATCAAACATCAAAGAAGGCCATAACATCACTATTTGAACATGCTACCCTCCGAACAATGCGAATTCCTCATCACCATTAGCAATCAAACCATCCGAGATGCCATTCCCATCCTTCATCAAACATTTTCTCGAAAAGACCTCCGCCAAACCTGGAACCTCATTCTTCATCATTCGCCGCCACATCTTTTTCGGCCAGAATCTCAGCACAATACGCGAAGACATCGAGCCTCTGAGCCCCGGCCCTCCCGCTTCCCCAAGCTCAATATGCACTGGTAAATTAATCAGAAGACCCAAGCTATCGCCAAATTCTTTCTTGGCGAAGAAGCAGAAGAAGAGAGCCCAAAAGATCGTCGATATTCTACCAAAATACCCGTCAACACTCTCGAGCACCTCACGGAGCTGCAAACCACCACCAACAACCTCTTATACACCCGCGCAACTTTCGCTGATTACCGCGACTGGGCTGAGGGACAACTCGAGTATTACCAGCAAAAACAACACGAGATGGAAGTACAGCTGCAACCACTAGCGAGCCGGGGCCGCAAGAAGCGGTTCTGTATATTACATGCCATGGTGCAGGTCAAACAGGATATCATCACTGCTCAAACACGAGAGATTGAGGCCAAAGAAACGAGGATTAGGTGGCTGGAGGAGGATTTGAAGAAGTTGACGAGGGCTAATGTAGCGCTGGAACGGAAGGAAAGAGTACTGTGGGAGCAAGGGGAGAAGTTGAAGAGGGGGAGGTCGAAGGCGGATGCGCAAGGTCTCGAGGGGGACAGGGTGTTTATTGTTTGATGTGGTTTCTGTGGATCGTTTGGTCTTCGAATCGAATGGGATGAGCTGCTGTGGGATATTTGTCATAACTGCCTGCCAAACCACTTCTTCCATGCCGAGTGAAGCATCCGATAGTTGATCGCCCTTTCATGCTGCAGAGACGATCATATCTCCACTCTCCAGCTCGTGCGGACCATGTGCATCGAGGATTGATGTACGACGTACGAACGCACGCAGACGTTCAAAGTTTTTGCCATGAAGTGATCGGCGTCAAAGGTGAGGCGGGTTCCGATATTACGCGAAGGCTTTGTGTGGTCTTATTTAAGTCGCTTGGCGGTGGGCAAGTAAGTAATTCTTCCTGCCCATCATGCTTGACAGAAGTTCCGGCATTCGTCGAAGACTGGAGGGTGTAGCGAATATATTCTTCACTGTTCGGTGAACCGGTACTTCGTAACGCAAGCTGCTGACAGCAACCAGGCACTGCACCCACCGGCTCAATTTGACCGCCACCACCACCAACACGGCGGCGGCAGCGGCACAGTAGAAATCTCATCCCCAAAAGAGCGGAAATATCTCACTCCAATACACTCGAAACCAGTGCCTTCGACTTATCATACTTCTCGACCGAGACCACTCACAACCACCCGATCACCTGCAAAGTCGATCACCGTGGACGCGAGCCCTGCATGACCACGTCACAAAAAAGGCGCTCGGCGGCCACGTGAAAAAGGCGCACCGCAACGTGGAAAACATGGACTGTGGGGAACACAGCCAAGGGTAGATCTCGATAGCTCTCCACAGCTTCGAGATTGTGTGGATAGGCAAGCTCCTTGGCCCCTCGTGGGACGATGAATCAAGGTGGAGTTCCTCGGTATCCGTCTCAATTCTGAAGAAATTTCCATTCGTTGAGGGAAATGCAGAACCCTCGTGCGGGACGAAGACCGAAACGTGCTGGGAAAAGATATTCGACATTTTTGCTGTATTTAGGCACTCCCTCTGCAGATCATCCCAATTTTCCCTCTCGCTCTCGTGAGTGAGGGTAGGTACCGCTTAGCTGCCTAGCTGGATGATGATAAATCGGGTGTGGGCAGCAAGGGGCACCCCGTCGTGCCATGCGATTATTATCTCAGCCTGCTTGCGGCCGGTTCGTTGGCACTTAAAGCACCAACATCTGACATCCTCGCTCGCCGGCTGTTTCTCTCAATCGGGACAGGTAGAAGGTTTCTGGCGTCGGCGTCGGCTTTGGCTATGTCTTCGGCGGTATGTCAATATTTGAATGGTCGTAGCATTGCTCCTTCTCCCCAGATGAGATCTTAGATTACTGCGCCAATTGTTTACGGGTGTATGGCTGACTCGCGCTCGTAGTTCAACCCATCAGTCGCGTGTTGTGCGACACCAGCGATCATCGGACCTCCGTATGAGCCGAAAGGTTGGTTCATAGAACTCAATGGCCTGAAAATATGTATGACCCCTTGTCCAATCACACTACTGATGAGAAGACGCTGAACCTTTTCCACCAGATCAAACAGGCTCCGCCAATGCGACAAAGGCTCTCTTCGTGCTCTACGACGTCTTTGGATTCTCGAGTCAGATTCTGCAAGGTGCGGATTTTCTTGCGAGTCAAGGCCACATGGTCTTTATGCCGGATTGGTGGGAAGGAAAGCCTGCGCCGATCCGATGGATGCCAATGCCAGACGTCTTCGGGAAGGAACCGCCGGCAGACGAGAAAGCACTTGATGAATTCTGCAACGGTCCTGGGAATACCGAGAAGACTGTCGCCAAAGTCATACAGCTGCGTTCGATACTCCAGAATATGAATCCGCAAATATCGGTCTGGGGACTCGTAGGATATTGCTGGGGAGGCTATGTGGCGAACTTTCTTCTCGATGCTCAGTCGCCGTTCACCGCAGCTGCAATGCTGCACCCTGGATGGCCTGGGAAGGATATTGCTGAGAAAATCGCCAGACCCTTACTCGCGCTGTGTTCGAAAGACGAGCCGGAGAAAGAGTATGCGCATTTTCTGCCTCATCTCAAGGTGGAGTCGAATTTCGTTCACTTCCCGAAGATGGTGCACGGCTGGATGAGCGCGAGGGGCGATCTTTGGAAGACAGAGGTCCAGATACAGTTTCAGCAAGGCTATGAGATGCTTGCAGAGTGGTTTGCGCGATACCTTTGAGCAATGCGAAGGATCAGTCTGCGTCGCTCATCTCTCCTCCGCTTCGAGAGTTGTCGCCTTGGGTTTCGTGGCGCCCGTTACCATTCATCTCCACTTCCTCCACCTCTACTTCGCTCTCCTCTTCGTCATCCTCGTCCAGCTGGTCAAGCTCTTCACCCAAAGCACTCTCGCGAGGCTCCAATCGGTCTTCGTCTTCAAGAAACGTCCTCGGATTGATCTTCGGCAGCGTCGTCGCACATACCCTGGTCTTTACCAGCAGATCATCAACGAACTCATCCATATACGTCAACGCCCATCCCTCCCTCATTCTCCTCTTCAACTTCCTGAAATCAGCCAAGTACGGCTCCAACGTGATATACACCTCTTCATCCTTCTCCCACGCCAACCTCACATAGAAAGCTGCCAAAGCGCGTAAGTACTTGAATTCTTCGCCTGCCTGCTGCAGGTAGAAAGTGATGATCTCCCTCTCAGGCGTGAGCTGGAGCAGCTTGAAAGCTAAGCAGAGGAATGGCGTCGGCTTCTGGGCAATGCCGTACGTGCCGCCGATGAAGGTGAGCTCAACGGCGCGATCGAGGATGGTGGCCGCGTTCAGACCGAAGCATTGCTCCTTCCAGTAGTATGAGTCGACGATGCGGTCGCGGACGGGCTTCTCGAAGAGCTTAAGAGGGTTGTCGC
This sequence comes from Mycosphaerelloides madeirae, assembly GCA_002785995.1. Classification (NCBI taxonomy): domain Eukaryota; kingdom Fungi; phylum Ascomycota; class Dothideomycetes; order Mycosphaerellales; family Mycosphaerellaceae; genus Mycosphaerelloides; species Mycosphaerelloides madeirae. The sequence goes on from NHNV01000034.1 coordinate 40,144, forward strand.
CGCGGATGAGAGTTCCCTTGTATCCGCGCTCATCCAGAGCGCGTTTGGCGTCTGCTTGGTGCGCCATGCTGGGCGTGTTGTAGTGGGAGATGTCGCTGGCGCAAAAACGTTGAGGAAGAAACGCGGTTCGCCAAGGATTGATAGTTGCCCTTGACGACCCTTATCGGCGACAGCGATCAACACTAGATTCATTTTCTTCACATGCAACTATCCGCCTCCATACTAGCATCACTATCCAGCGCGGAATGAGCAGAAAATGCGACGAATATTGTTATCCCAGGCGCAAGTCTCCGTCGTCGCATCCTCGACCGTCGTCGTCTTCTTCACGCTGCTTCTTTTCCTTTCCGGATATGTTATCCAGCAACGCACAGTCAAGGGTCTTCAGATTGCGATACAACCTCGGATACCCCAGCGACCGCCTTCGACAAACGACCCACAAGAGCAGAGGAATACATTCCAGCCATCTCGACCTTTTGGTGGGAGAAATACAGGGCGGATTGCATATACAGACTTGGACAGGGACGTCCACGATAGGGAGGGTGCAGCGATTGACTGGAATCGATTAGCGCATATCCAACTCGTGCGGACGCATCACGATGTTTGCAGCGCGATTATGATTCTCGCAGAACTACACTGGCAGAAGTCACCGGCGAGACGGGTTTTGCTCTTCCCCAAATCATGGGCAGAAGAGAAGAAAGCCGCCAAAGGAGACCTCTCGGACCCATACCTCGACAGCACGAGGCGACTAATGAGATTGGCGGCGAGGAGATACAAAGTCGAACTCCACCCTGTAGAGCCGATCGTGGAGGAAGGGGACACGTACTCGCTGGCGAGTGCGTACGCTCTACAAAAGGACTTCGATCGCGTTTTGACGATCGAGACGCCGGGACTTCTGCTGGATGCAGAGCCTTTGGATGTGGTTTTGGGGTTTGCGCAGAGTGCGCCTTTTGCTATGCTCCATGACACGAGAGATAATGATGGAGTGCATTCGGAGGATATGTTCCTTCTTGAGCCGTCTACATCCACATATGCCGATATCACGGGGCGGCTGCAAGCGAAAGAGTGGAGCGGATACAACGACACGCACATCTCCTCTCTCTTCTCTGATCCAATTTTACTCGCCTCTAGCAACGAGCAGAGCGCTCTCATCCGCTCGGTCGGCACACTACACCACGTGGGAAAGAATTTCAACCAAACGGCCTTTCTCTCAGACGTCGCGTACATTCGCTTCTCGGATCCGAAACTGCCTGGTCCGGAATATGAGGTACCTTGGTCAGAGAAAGTGGCAGCGAGGCCGATGAATAAGGATGCAGACTGGACTTGGACAAAACTATACGGCGAGTTCGCACAAAAGCGTATGGACATTTGTGGGTTGGATTTGGAGAGCTGGCGACCATGAATGATGATGCGGGAAGGCGTATCGGTGTTGAAAACACGGAGACCTCGCTGCATAGATCCATTGATCAGAGCCTACTTGCCTTGGCCTTATCTCTGTTCTCCTGCGCTTTCTTGATCAGCGCGTACATTGTCTGCAACCTTGGCATCTCAAATCCCTTTTCCCTAGCCATGCGAATTGGGTTGCCAATTATGACCTCCAACTCCATCTTCGCGCCTTTCTCCCAGTCCGACCACATACTTGGCCGACTGCCGCTTGAATTTCGTTTAGTTGAGTTCAAAATCTGTTTTGCTGTTGCAAGCTTGGAAGGCAAAGGCTTGCCGAGAACTTTCGGTGCTGTTTCCAACACCTCTTTCATGATGCCCTCAAGATGTCTAGAGAGCTCGGGGTCCAACGACATTTCTTGATTTCCAGCTCCGCCGGAAAGTACTGAGCTGGGATTCATGGCCGCGTTGATAGCGATCTTGTGCCATCGGACGAATTGTAGACCTGCGTGGTCGTATGACTCTGCGTCTTTGATGCCGGCTTCTTGCAGCAGCTTAACGAGCTTGGTGTTGCTGTCTGTTATTGCTTCATCGTCGGCCGTGGAACCTGACCCTCCATGGTCCAAGTGAGGCAAGTAGGGACCTATTGAAATCCTCGTCCAGCGATTGTGTTGAATCACTCCGTGGCTGGGCTGAGCTGCACTGGCGATAGTGACCGCACTCAAAATCGGCGCTCCAGGAAATCGAACTCTGTACGGCTCCTCAACCCCCAAGCCATTCTGCACGAGAACAATGCTCGTTCCCTTACTGACAAGACCCTCGATCAAAGCACTGTCATCGCTGACGTCAGGGAGAGCTTTGGTGGCCACCAAGAGATAGTCCCACTTCACATTGGCTCTTCGAGCCTCATCTGGTGAGCTAAAGACATACTCTGGTCGGAAGACTGTCTCTTCGTACTTTGGGGATGCGACTTGGAAGCCATTTGTTTTGACGGCCTTGTAGTTGGAGCGGCAGAGTGCTGAGACGGCCGTGTTGGAGGCACACGCTAGCCTCGAGCCGTAGAAAGCTCCTATGGCGCCTGCACCAACGATGAGAATGCGAGTTGGCATGGCTAATGAAGTGGAACTTGGGGACGATGTCGTTGTGATGGTGTCGTTCGCATCCAGACATCTTCGGCTCGTCGGGACGAAGGAATCGGCAAATCTCGGGCGACCTTGGCAAAAGCTCTGACCGCAACGACGGATGAGTGACTTTTCTCTCACCTCCCGCGCTCGCTCCCACATTATTACTTTCTCCACGGGTCCCACATAGCTTTTGTATGAGTCAGGAAAGCTCGAGGTTCATCAAGTGTTGGACCAGGAAGCAAGAAGGTAGGTTGAAGTTATTGATTACTCTCATACCGAAAAGAAACAATGCCTCTCAAGCTCCTCCCACTGCCCCAGGCAGAATGGCATCTCTACTACCGCGTCTGCTGGGCAGCTTTCGTCCCGGGCATCATGGACATGATGTATCCCCACGGCTACTCCGAAGCAGCAATAGCACACGGCGTCGCAGCTCAGAAACGCACAGCAAGTCGATGTCCGGACCGTGTCCACTTCCTCAAGGTCGTCGATACTGAGCTCCCGGACTGCGATCAGTTCGGGGGAGTGGTGGGAGTCAGTCAATGGAGGATCTTCCCGAAGGAGAGAATGGAAGAAGAGATGAAGAAGGAGAGCGAATTAAGCGAGAAAGATGATGAGGAGTTTGGGGCGCCAGAGGGCCTGGATGTGGTTGCGACAGATGCGTTTGGAGATGCATGCGGCGTATTGAAGAAGAAACACATCGGAGGAGCGCCGTATGTGTCGCTGCAGGCTATCGGGACGCGGCCTGGGCATGAAAGGAGAGGCGTGGCTGCGCTGGCGTTGGGGTGGGGTACGAAGAATGCGGATGAGTTGCGGCTGCCGGCGTATTTGGAGTCGAGCGTGAAGGGGGTCCAATTGTATCAGCGGTTTGGGTTTCAGGTGGTGGATGAGCTGCCGTTTGATGCGACGAAGTATGGGTATTCGGAGCCGTTGCCGCACTTGTGTATGAAGAGACCAGCAAAGGCTTGAAGGAAGTTGCGGGTCTCGAGTCGTATCTCCTTCACTTCAACACTTTAAGCGCGCACTAGCGTGTTTCCTGCCTAGGTTGATCTCAAGTCTCACATCTCTTCGCCCATCCTCTCGACACGCTCTTCATCCACTCGAATCCACGGAAGCGCGCAGGGCCTTCTTTGGGCACATGGAGAGGTTTGGTCGAGCTTACCACGCCACCTCAGCATATAGTGACTTCGGAACAGGCTCCAGGCAGAACACGAGTACAGCGACCTCACCCTCAAATGCAATCGGCGTGAATGGAACGTCCACAAGGCCTTCACATGTACTCAGTCGACCTTCCTCGCCGCTCATGTCTTCCTCAGAGAAAAGGTGACCCGCGAACCTCGACTTCACTGTAGCGATCTGTATGCTCTTCGACATCGCTTCTGTCGACGCAAAGCCATGCAAAAGAAGGCTGTTTTGGCATTGGCAAGACAAGCGAACAAATACTTGGACTTCGTCGCGAACGACGAGCATCCTTTTCGCAAGCTGGTTGACGATATCAAAAGCTTTGGTACCATGTTTCCACCTCGCTGCCATCGAGGAGCGTCGAAACAAGGTGGAAGATGAGGAGTAACATACGCTGTCCAGCTTGCGAGAGAGCTTTCATCGTTAGCCGTGCTGCCGATGCAGACGTCTACTGCCCACGCTGCAAGTACATGCACCTCATGAAGTATTGAGACGTGACGTTACTTGGGTTGACTCGTCTTCGGGAGCACTAGTGATACCGGCATCGAAGAGATGTCACTCCTGAATTTCCGTCATTGCCAACTCGCCCCGACGTCAAGGGACTGCGGACGGAAGAGGAGAGCCGCGGAACATCGTCGTTGGAGAGCGATGGAATGATTGCTTCTCGAGCGGGAATACTGCGAGCTTCGTGATAAAGGTCGGCCAATTGTTCCCCAAACATGACAGGCACTGAAATGCTTCTACTTAATTACAATTTCAGCTCTCGCCCATCCTCTAATTAACCCCCAATCCAGTAAGCACGATATTAGCAACGTTCATAATCACCATCAACAACCAAACAGCAATCGCAAACCCCGCGACCGCCCAATGATTCCTCATCTTCACCACCGAAACCTCCGCCCCACCGCCATTAAAGCTAGCCCGCCTGCCACTCGCATCCGATGTGACGACAGTCATATACTTATTCCGACAAGTATAGTAGATCAACGGAGCCGAGACAAAAGGCAGAATAACACTTAGAGCCACCTGAGAACCCACCAGAGCTGCGGAGAGTCCAGCTTTGCCGATCGTACCAGCCACCAGGATCGCAGGCACAATGGAGATCGAGCGTGTAATAAGACGGGTCATCCAGGGCTTCAGAGTCCATCGAATCTGGCCTTCCGAGATCATCTGGCCCGCCATTGTGCAGACGACGCCAGCAGAGCAGCCGGAGAGTAGGAGGGCGACTGCAAATACGGTTGCGGCCGCATGTCCGACTTGCTGGTGCAAGAGGGCGTAAATCCCGAAGAGATCGGCGTCTTGTGCGCCTGAGACGTTGTAGAGGGAGGCGCCGCAGACAATGAGGATGGCGCTGTTGATGAAGAGGGCGAAGGTAAAGAGGGAGATGCCGAGCTCCATTACGGAGTACTTCATACAGCTTTGGATGGCCTGCAGTGAGGGTCGGTATTTCTCGGGTGTGTGGTCGTCTTCGTCGTCAGATTGTGGTGCTTGGTAGATGTTGTGCTGGATGTCGAAGGATTTGAGGCGAGGTTGGTTTAGGGCACTGCCGAGATAGAGAGAGTGAGGCATGACTGTGGCGCCAAGAATACCACAGGCTTGGTATAGTCTATGAAATGTGTCAGCAAATTCGACAACTTGAGGGAGAATTGAGGCTTACCCTTGGCTTTCCACAAGCGCACTAGATGGAAGATAGCCTTTGAAGACCTCTCCCACTGTGGCATTGTCGATCAAAGAGAGTTGGTAGCAGAAGCAGACGGTGACTCCGATGACGAGAAGAATCACAAATCCTTCAAAGACCCTCAATGCTTTCATGCCACCGTTCGGACGGTAGAAGAGGAGTATTATGAGAACATCGACAATTGAAATGGCACAGCCAGCCACGATGGGAAGCCTGGGCGCGAGCAAGTTGAGAGCAATGGCAAAACCAATGACTTCTGCAATATCAGTCGCGATGACTGCAGCCTCGCCAAAGAACCAAAGAGCGTAGTTCAGCCACGGCGGACAGTGTGCTCTGTTCATTTCCGCCAGGTTCAGACCAGTGATGGTGCTCATCTTGATGCAAAGTGCCTGCAAGAAAATGGCGAAAATGTTGGATAATAGGACCATAAAGAGGAGCTTGAAGCGGTAGGTCGCTCCAGCTGCTGCATCGGTGGCATAATTTCCAGGATCGATGTAGGCGACGGCCACCATGAAGCCAGGTCCAATGAATTTAATGTACTTCCAGATGACGGAAGTTATTTTGCGTATGGGTTGCTGCCAGCGTGGCAGCTTGGGGTTTGAAGAGGCAGCGGTGCCGAGCGTCTGCTCGAGCATATGCTCTCCAAACCCAGGGGAAGCGATGGAGTGGCGTTCAAGGCCTCCATCGCTTTTCGCGGCCGTCTTGGCCGGCTCGTCGTAGTCATTCGGTCCGGAGGTTCGTCGCAATTCGACTTTCGCTCCAGCTTCCTGTTTCAGCGTGTGGTCGCGGTGAAGCCTAGCACTTGCCAGTCTGCCAAAGTCGCTCCGCGTGGTTGTGTCTGCGGCCTGCAAGGTGATGATGTTAGCCGTCTGTTTCAGGGCTACTTTGCAAAGATGCTTGATGATGACTTACCAAGGGATCTGGATTCTGGTTCCAGTCGCTCGGCACCTCAGGTTCTGTTCGTGATGGGCAGTTCATGGCGTCGACTTCTCAATGAGAGGGCGATTTTTCTTTGTTTTGTTTTGGGTTGCAGGAATGCAAAAGGGAACCGACATGAGGGAACAAAGGAGAGCGATGTCAATTCTGTGTTGGTGCGGCGTATATCGTTACCGAGGACCAGTCAGATAGTGTCGTGAGGCGATTGGGGTGTTCGAGAGCGATTTGAAGAGGTACTTGACAGTAGTGCACCCGAAGACGCCCGAAGAATTCTGGCCTTCAGATCTTACGTTAGAGGCAGGCGTGAGGTCTCAACTTTGTTTTCCGGGGAAGCAGGAACGTCCGCTCCAGCGGATAGTGCTCCGGCAACGCCCTCGGGTCGAGTCTCTTGTAAGCTCCATTGTGGCCTTATAATTGTCGGTGTGCGCAGCACTCACAATGCACGCATGTTTTCTTGTGAATGCTGTGTTTGCTACCAGACGAAAAAAGTATGCAACCAAACATCGCTGACGCGGTTGTGGCGTCAAAGAAAAGTGGAGTCCCTCACATGAGGTTTCTGGAATTTGATGGCGTATGGGCGCCTGAGAAAGATGAGCATATGGCAATCCGATGAGGCGATCACACGATGTCATTGTAGGAGATATCTTAAGGCGACGTCTTCATATCAATAGAATGATGCTTATCAGCAGCTGACAGCAGAAATGCAACAGATGACGAATGTGGAACCTCACTTTTAGCTACCGCCTGACGCTGACGAGCTGCGAGCCAAGAAACAGATGTTTTCCCATCGTCTTGTGGCCTGACCATGCCATCAACCTTCTTACACACGAAACGATGCCTCCGTTCACCATCCGTGAGGCCTCCCGCGCCAGATCAGATCCTGACCTCCTCGTTGATCTGATGGAATCTCAGATCTCCTGGCTCTGCTCAATCGGAAGTTCAGGTCAATGGGGTTCACAATCGATCCGAGAAACCAGACCAGATATCCTCTCCCGCCCTTTGGAATGGATCCGGAGAAGCGAGGAGAAGCACGGGTGGGGCACGCAATGGTGTCGCGCTCTTGTTGCAGAAGCCAACTCAGGAGAAGCTGACACCACGCCCGTACCTGCAGCTGCCATCGTGCTGGAACCTGTATCTGCGTCGTACGTGCGAGAATTATTGCCGGAGCAAGATAATAATGACCCGTTTGTTTACGTGTCTTTCATCATGTCCAACCGGAAGGCCGCGCACGCAAGCAAAGGCGCAGGAGCGGTTCTGATCGAACTTGCAAAGAGGGAGGCTCGAGAGGTCGGTGTGTCGCGAATATGCTTGGATTGCTATAGAGGCAACGACCGCAAGCTGGTCCGGTAAGACGCCGCGAAGTATGCTGTTACGTTCGATGCTGATGGGTCGATCCAGATACTACGAAAGCCAAGGCTTCAGCTTGAAAGGCGACTTCACGGCCTCCGAGAAGGACTGGCCTGGTGCAGTCCTCGAGATGCGCTTGTGAAGCACAAGGGTAGACCTTGGATCTTCACATCTCGAAGGAGGCGGCGGGAGATCATGGCTGCTCTCTAGAGCCGGTCGGCGTCGATGTATGGCGGTAGATTATAGACTGATACCGACCGTCTTGATAGAGTGGATGTCGAGATTGTCGCTCACACCGCTCCCTCCTCACGCCTCTTAGCAGCCTCATTCCTCCTCACCAAGATCTCACACTCCTTCAATCTCTCCTCCCAATCTGCCCACTTATCTCCCATATCCAGCACGCCACTCGTATACCAATGCTCCACAACTCTTGCACTCCTCGCCCTGAGCTCTGCAAACTCCTTCGCCTGCTCCTTCTGCTTCGCCGCTAGCTTTTCGATCCGCGGCTGCATATCAATCAGCCTAGCCAGCGGAGATGGATTCGGAATATCTTTGTTGTCGTTCAGCATCGAGAGCTGGGACGCACTGATCCTGTACAGATTCTCGTGGGCGAGAACGAGTTGCGCAAGAGATGCGGGTTGGAGGCTGCTGGGCACGGTGGAGGCGTCGGCTGGGTGGAAGAGCTCTGGGTAGTGTTGGTGGAGCTGGAGGATGTCCGAGATGGCATAGGACCTCACTGCGAGCAATCTCAACGTGCGTTTCAGGTTGTGCAGACGCGTCGCTGCGGAGATCTGAGATTGAGTCTCGATCTCGTCCGGAGAGTTGCCGTTGACGGCGAAGCTGATGCGAGCGAGACGCTCTTCCAGCATCGACAGCGTGTCTGCTGCTGTCTGGTGTATCGCGGCCATCACATGTGGGAGTGCGTGAGGTGAATGTCGGGAGGTGAAGTTCGAAGTAGGACTTGGTTGTCGAGTACTCCAAGCTTCGGTAGACTCTTGGTCACTGTGGAGCCGCTCTTCTTGTTAGCGCCTGCTGAGCGCCTGTGAAAGCTAAGTGGAAACACCCTCGCACCCTTCGACCTTCGACCTTTCACCATTCCTTCATTCCGGTGGACAGCGACTTGCACCAACTTCCTACCCAACACGATTGCCTACCTTTCAGAAATCCACGCCGCCGTTTCCACCGTGGTGATTACCACCGCTTCCAGCCGTCACCCTCGCTTGCCGCCCCAACATGTCCTAGGAGGTGAAGAAGCGGAGAGGTTTATGGGGAGATGGAGATGGTGTCGGTATACGACATCAACTGGGAAGGACTATGGAGAATCTTCAACTTTGATTGAGGGCAGTGCATTATCTCCGGAGAGACGCTGTCTTCTGGTTATGTCTGCAATAAGTTTCTCCTCTGTTCCGCAATCGAGCACGAGTCCGCGTGCGAATGCCGCCGCAGCTGCCAATGTCGCCGCTTTCGAGGCCATGCTGTCTTCAAGACCGTCTTCAAGACCGTCTTCGGTGTTTTGTCCCCTGTCCGATAGGTGATCCACCGACGTCTACGGCGCGATGCTCTCGCTTAATCGCTTCTACACACACGCTTCTACACCCACGAACGCCCTCTCACCCCCTCTCGCGCCCTTCTTTGTCTCGCCAATTTCACGGCATCGAGTCCCGGCTTCCTCCGCCACGCCGTTCTCCGCAACCGCCGACCTATCCTTCCGCCGTTTGGAATCATGATGATGCTCTTGGAGCAAGCCTCAGCCGGACCATCGGTCTATGCCACAGTCATACTCGGGCTGGTTGACAAGGCACAACTGGAGCAAGGGCAATCGCTCCTGATCCATGTCGCTGCTGGAGGCGTTGGTATTGCCGCCATCCAGCTTGCTCGCTGGATTGGCGCAGAGATATACTGCACAGTCGGCTCCGAAGAGAAAGTACAGTTCTTGGTCAAGGAGATAGATGGGCGTGCCCTGAGAACGGATTCTCCACAGCCGGACCCCAAGCTTCTATGACGATCTGACGCTCGCCACTGATGGTGTAGTTGTCGATTGTGTTCTGAACTCAGTCTCTGGAGAGCTGCTGCACGCAACTTGGCAGTGTGTTGCCTCCAGCGGTTGCATGGGCGAAATTGATAAGCGTGATATGATCGGCCGTGAACACCTGGCTGTGGACAAGTTCAAAGACAACAGATCTTTCTATGGCATCGACGTGAGCCAACATTTGGCCTTTAAGCAATCCGCAACTTCTCCTCCGATGGAGTTTGATGGACCTCTATCGGCAGGGTCATATAGGACCAACTCACCCGGTGAAAGTGTTCGATGTCGCATCAGTCGTGGACGCATTCCGCTTTTTCCCGCAGGGGACGCATATTGGCAAGATCGTGGTTAAGCTCCGCGTGCGCGAGAGCGATATTTTCTGGATTCTGTCAAAGCCCGTTGCAACGTTCCCCAGTGACCGAGCTTACCTTCTAGTCGGAGGCATGGGTGGCGTTGGCCGAGCCATCGCGATATGGATGACAGCGCATGGAACAAAACACATCATCTTCCTCTCCCGATCGGCTGGAATTGGAGTGGAAGACGCTGAGTTCATCAACGAGCTGGAGTTGATAGGCTGCAAGGTGACAGCAGTCACAGGCGACGTCTCTGAAGAAGCCACTGTCAGACACGTTGTGGCTACGACCAATATGCCCATTGGCGGTGTCATGCAAATGGCTATGATCCTGCGAGACATGGGCGTACTGGACATGATCTCGAGACTTTCGACGCCGTGAACAGACCGAGAATCCAGAGAACATGGCATTTGCACGCGGTGCTTGCAGATCAGCCTTTGGACTTCTTCGTGCGGTTCTCCTCGGTCTGTGGTACGGTCGGGTATTTTGGACAGGCAAACTACACGGCGTCAAACACTTTTATGGACGCTTTCGTCCAGTACCGTCACAGCTGCGGCCTCCCGGCTTCGGTCATCGACATCGGCGCTGTAGGCGACATGCGCTACACCAGTCGAACACCTGCAGCAAAGGACGCCATGTTGGGAATGGCTGGCCATCTCATCACCGAGCAAGACTTCCTCGCCGTGCTGCACCTCTCCATGGTCCAAACTCACAGCAAACCTTTGGCGGAGAAACCTTTCATCGGCACGAAATGTGTTTCTTACTACAACCCTAGTCAGATCACACAGAGTTTGGAATGCCGCCTACGAAGCAGCAGAGTTCTTGGCTGGTCAGATCCGCGACCGAGTTGCTACATTTTGATGCGCAGGGATGATGAAGAGCTGCTTGATCTTGGATGGACATTGTAGGCTGTTGCTGTGGATTCATTGGTGGCGACTGAGTTGCGGAATTGGTGGAAGCAGAATATTGGGACGGATGTCTCGGTGCTTGAGTTGATGGATGGTGGGTCTTTGCAGCATTTGGGCGAGCTGGCTGTGAAGAGATTGAAGAATAGATTGCAGAAGTAGAGTATAGAGTGTGGATCATGACTGCGTGAATAGATATCAATGTGATCTCTTCGTCGACTGCGTCACCAGTTTCAGTTCACCATTTGCCCAATCCTGATCCTGAAGCACGAGAAAATGTCAGGGTAGAGGTTCGATGATAAAAGGCCCGGCATGTCCGCATTGTTGCAGCGTCGACCCTTTCGGTCAAGAGCATACCATGTTTCGCTTCGACCTCTTCTCTCGCGTCGATCTCCTCGATCGACAGATTAACACTATACCTCTGAAAGCAACCATCTTGATCCCAAAGTCATGCACTACCACGCAATTTGTTTCACGACGAGAACGGCCAGTTATGGTTCGCTGGCACGGCGGCGGTTTCATCGTAGGACATCGAATGTACGAGCCATGGTTGGCTCAGTGGCCTCTCGATATTACTCTACACAACGAAGCAATTATCATCGGTCCTGGCTACCGCTTACCTCCCGCATCCATGGCCATGATATCCTGGACGATGTCGCTCATTTCTGGAGGTTGTTGAGAGATCAATTGCCCGCGTATCTCCAGCGAAGCGATTTGCCAGGCATCGATTGCGGAATATCCTCCGCTGTGGAAAGAGTTCCTGGGTTTTTTCATCGGTGTACTGTGCGCTACACTTGGAATCGATGCTCCAACAGCAGTTCCCTCGAGACTTGGAGATCGCGGCAGTCATCTCTATCTCTGCGCCCTTGGACGCTACAGCACCCGAGTACACGATTCCACGTCCACGGAAGTTCATGGATCGCAGCCCGCCGCCTTCGCGACAAGCTCTTGCAAAGATGAGGGCTTAGGTCAAAGATATTCCTCCAGGCAGTATCCGCACGTGCTGTGAGCCGACTTTCGAGATGATGGAGCTGCTACTTTGTATTGTGCAGCAAGCGCAGTTTGGCAGATTGTTTGAGCCGAAGAAGAGAACGGGAGGCCTGCGCTCGAGGACATTATGGAGACTATTGCGAAGCGTGAGGATGGAATGGTGCCGGTTTGGGTGGTGCATGGGAAGGACGATATCATGGTGAGTTTTTTGTTGCGATTTCTGAGCAGAGTACTGATCATAATGCAGCGTCCGGCAGTGTGCTCGTCCGGACTCATTGATAAACCGAGGAACGCACAATCTGATGTTCCGCTTCATTTGACGCTGTGTCCGGGAGACCATCTGTTTGATGTAGACGTGCGAGATGATGCAGTTGAGTTCGTGAGGGTGTTGAGTTTCTGTGCAAGTTCTGGCCGAGGGCCGCGAGTGTTGAAGCTTCAGGCCATGCAGCCTGAGGTGTACTCGATCGATACGGCAGGCGAGGAAGAGGAGAAGGACTCTCCCGTACAAGCAAGTTGGCGTTTAGGTGGAAGCATGCTTCATTTTCATTGCTGGGACGGACAAAAGCGGACCAGCGTGTCGCCTTAGCGAGCATTTTATATGGTAGATCACAAAGCAATGTGAAGACAAGATTGCATGCCTTCAGCCTTGGTTAGGTTGTTCTTGTGTGCTTCGGTTCACTTGGCGCCGTCGCATGGGCGTCGCATTTCCGTCCTAGATAGAATCTCGTCGGCACGTAAGTCCTTGGAGTAAAGGAGGGGCTTGCGAGTATCGATGCCTCAGTCAGAGCTGCGAGATGAATAGTGGCCATACGTTGATAGATGTTGCTGTTGTGAAGGAGGCTGAAGTACCGTACTCCGAGCTTTGGTGGACCCTGTGAGATTGTGGAGCCGATCCATTTTCCAGCGACGTCCAACCAACACACGCCAGATTGCGACTTCGCACGCAACATTCTCTCTTTCTCGACAACATCGCCGACTATACCATACCGAGCCTCTGTACCGACATAGAGCGCCGCGGTATAGACCCGTCGAGCGCAGGACCGCTTCGCGACTCCGATGCTGCCGCACTCCTCCGTCACCGTCGCTGTGTCTTAGACAGGAGCCAACTGGCCTCCACCACGCATCCTCATCATGGCCTCCTACGCCGCCATACACTCCGTCGCCAATGAACATGGCAGCGACTCGCGACCCGCCTCCACATCCTCGCAACACCCGCGAAATAGGAATCGACACACCAAGCAAAATGGTATCGTGGGGAACGCATCATGGATCTCTTCGGTGGTGAACTTGGTCAACACAATCGTGGGCGCGGGAGTACTAGCCATGCCACATGCCATGTCCAATATGGGAATCACCCTGGGGATACTGGTCATATTATGGGCGGGCCTGACAAGCGGATTCGGGTTGTACCTGCAGACGAGATGCGCACGATATCTGGACCGCGGGAACTCGTCCTTCTTCGCCCTCAGCCAAATCACATACCCAAATGCGGCGGTGGTATTTGATGCGGCGATTACGATCAAATGCTTTGGAGTTGGTGTCTCCTACCTCATTATTATCGGGGATCTAATGCCGGGCGTTGTGAGGGGATTCTCTTCCAACGTTGATGAGAGCGGGGCGCAGTATTTGGTGGACAGACACTTTTGGGTCACGGCGTTCATGTAAGTGAGTCCCAGAATTGGGGGTTGAAGCCAATGTGCTAATATGCTGCTCAGGTTGATCGTGATCCCCCTGTCGTTCCTTCGAAGGCTGGACAGCCTGAAATATACCTCGTTCATTGCGTTGGTGTCGATTGCATACCTTGTAGTGCTTGTTGTATACCACTTCGGCACTGGAGATACTCTGCCAGCCAGAGGACCCGTCAGAATGTTTGCTTGGGCGGGCGCTCTCCAGACACTTTCGAGCTTTCCCGTCATTGTTTTCGCCTATACTTGTCACCAGAACGTAAGTGTAACTACCATTTCCCCTCGACAAAGCTAACATGATGCAGATGTTCTCGATTCTCAATGAGATCAAAGACGCCAGTCCTGCTCGCACCACAGCGGTTGTAACAGCTTCCATCGGCTCTGCGGCATCCATCTACATCCTGGTGGCCGTCACGGGATACCTTTCTTTCGGCGACAGTGTGATTGGCAATATTGTTGCGCAATATACACCTAGTGTCGCTTCCACCATCGGCCGTGCCGCTATCGTCGTCTTGGTCATGTTCAGCTATCCACTACAGGTCCATCCATGTCGAGCATCACTAGACGCTGTCACCAAATGGCGACCCAACAGCCGAAGGAACGTCGAGCTCACACCAGCACCATCATCTCGTGGCTCTCCAAGCCGAAATTCACTCCTGACTGGAGCTAAGATCCCGATGAGGTCGAAGCCGGAAGAAATGAGCGAGCTGCGCTTTGCCGTTCTCACGACCCTGATCATCATTCTCTCCTATATCGTCGCGATGACCGTCAGCAGCCTAGACAAGGTCTTGGCCTATGTCGGATCCACCGGAAGCACGGCCATATCCTTCATCCTGCCCGGCTTATTCTACTACAAGATCAGCTCGCCAGACTCGCCCCACCATCAACGACTCCTTAAGGACGAGGACGATGAGGAGTACGACGGCTTGCCGGACGCTCAGGATGAGGGTGGGAAGATAGCGAAGCAGTGGAAGAATGCGTTGTTGCGAAAGCTCAGTCTGGCGATTGCGATTTATGGCGCTTGCGTGATGATTGTGTGTCTGGTGACGAACTCGATTTTTCACGCTGGGGCGCATTGATGATTTCCGAGCGGTTTTAGCAGCGTCTCTCGTCCGTTCATATCTCTATTAGAAGGCATCAAGAGCAAGAAGTACTATCACTCTATCACATGCTCCTTTCATATCGGCCTACAACACAAGCGGCATGAGGGAGTGATAGCCGAGGAAAGGCGTTCGAAAATCTGGGGAAGTGAACGCCATGACAGCATCACCGCGGCCGATCGCGTTCGCGAGCGACATCCGACAGCAGCAGCTAGGAGGTAGGGTAGCTTCCGAAGCACTCTCATCTCTTTTGCGCCATGTCCTTGCCCTCTCCATCTCTTCTCCTCAGTACGTACACATTCCCCTCACACCCAGCAGGCTGACCCTGCTTGCCTCCCTTGCGACGAGCGACCGGATGGTTGGCCAGCGACGACCAGCGCCAGAGGTAAGAGCACCGATGGGGAAACGGCACCATGGAGGAGATGATTGAAAGACATGGGTATTGTCAGAACCATGAGGGACTGACGGTTGGCGTGAGGAGTCGTATCACCATCGCCGCACCCGGAGTGTGAGCTGTTGTCTTCGTCGTTCACGGCAGCCACACCGAAGAGACAGAGAAAGAAGCAAAATCATACCTACTTTGAGGAAAGATGGCGCCCAATGGTGAGGGCTTCTTTGCCTACAATGCACAACTTGTGAGCTTCGTTTCTGCCTCCCTCAATCCGCTGCGCAACGCTGAGTATACCCCCGAGGACGCTTTCACCCTCTACCACCTAATCCAAGAAGAAACCGGCACGAAGACGAACTATGGTGGACCTGCATTGCCGGCTCTGGGCCACGCAACAGCTGGAGCCGTGGCTTCTGCTCTGTCCAAGGCGGTAGTGTATCCCATCGACACGATCACGACGCGGCTGCAGGTGCAGAAGAGCCTCAAGGGCGAGAAAGAAGCGGAGTCGGCGGCGAGCGATGCGGATGCGGAATACAAAGATCCGATTGATGCGGCGAGGAAGATTTATAAGAATGAGGGTGGGTTGAAGGCGTTCTATACGGGTCTGGGGTCGGACGTGATCAAGGGGATTGCGGACTCGTTCTTGTTCTTCTTTGCGTATGAGATGCTTCGGAAGCAAATGCTGAAGAGTCAAGGTGGGAAGCAATTGCCCGTGCTGAAGGAGCTGAGTGTGGGTATTGCTGCTGGAGCATTCTCCAAGGCTGTCACAAGCCCAATTTCGAATATTGTGACGAGGCAGCAGACGGCAGCTTTAATCGCAGCTCGAGACCCCTCCAGCTCAAGCACTCCTGGCCAAGCCGACCGGCTGAGCGTCAAAGACATCGCTCTCCAGATCCGTAACGAAAAGGGACTTGCAGGTTTCTGGGCCGGCTACAGCGCCCAGCTCATCCTCACACTCAACCCAGCCATCACGTTCGCCGTCGACAATGCCCTCAAGACTTTCATTCCCAGGAAATACCGCGACAACCCAAGCGCCATACAAACCTTCTTCATGGCCGCTACCGCCAAAGTCATCGCCACTGCCATCACATATCCCGTCACCCTCGCCAAAGCCCGCGCCCAAGCAACCCAAGGCCCCTCCACCGGAAGCGACAACGACGTCGACCCCTCCTACCACAAAATCGACATCCGCTCCACGCCTGCGCGTGAACGTCTAAGACAAACTGTTCGCCAGCTCGCCAAACTCGTCGAAGGCCAAGCCGCTCTTGCGAAATCTCTACACGCTATCTATCGTCAAGAAGGCCTGACGGGACTCTACGCTGGACTGGAAGGCGAGGTTATCAAGGGGTTCCTCTCACATGGTCTTACTATGACGGCTAAGGACTCGGTTCACGGGGGAGTTATTCAGCTTTACTATTTGCTGCTGAAGTTGACGAAGCGATGGCCTGGGGAGTTGCAGGCGGCGCAGAAGGAGGTTATCGATGCGGCGGCGAATGTGGTTGATGAGGCGAAGCATTTGGGGAATAAGATTACTGGGTATGAAAAGTAGGGGCAATGTGAAAATTGATGTGCATTGGCGGTCGGGCGATGTGTTGGAGGTTTGGCTTATTGCGGAATACCTCTTCAAACTCTGAACATCTGTATGTATCTTAATCTTACTGTTTGTGAGTGAGTTCGATCCACTTGATATGTTCCTAATCTGGTGAGGGAGAGAGGATGACCTTTTATTGCTCTGTTCGAATCAATTGATTCGAGGGGCATACTTCGAAGCAATCGTGTTTGTCCTCACACATCAACGATCTTCTCTATCCACTACGTCCGGCGAACTGCTTCCCTTTCACCCCCTATCTTTTCCAGCCTCATAAAGCCCTCTCCCTTCATAGCTAACAGCTCTCATCTCAAACGATCCATATTCAACCTCACCAATATCCCAACATCCAACCATGAACGCCCGCCAGCCCGCCACCAAACCCACCGCGGAGAAGAAATCCTTCAAGAAAACCGTACGGGAGTCAGCAAGCTAGTGCCGGAGGAAAAGGGCAAAAAGTGGAGGCAGAAGAAGAGTGTACAGAGGGCAAAGGCTTTGTTGGTGAAGGCTGGGAGGATGGTGAAATGGGATAGTGAGAGAAGGGATAGGGAGGGGTGAGGAAGAGGATGAAGACATCCATATTGTTTAATGATATTCATCATCCGTATTAAAACGCAGACTGAAAATTTTCAAACAGAAAGCTGTCCTCATCAGTATCGTAAAGACAGACTAGAGTCTGGGTGAGCTACCGTGCTTCAACCATCATAATTTCTCATCATACTTTTAAACTCGGAGTCTCTGAGCAACAACACCCCTCTTAACAGTCTGTCCAGACGAAAGCCCACTGGGCTTCACGGTCTGCGAGTCCCATTCGCCAAAGTGAGTAATACCACTCCCACTACCTCCATCCACATCCTCGCCATTAGTCTCGTACGAAGCATTACCACCAGTCGTATCATAGTCCGAGATATTGCAGGCCGCATTACCCAGGACCGCAGTGAAGATCTGGTCCTTAAGCGCGTTAACAGCTTGCACAACAGCTTCGACTTCATTGGGCGCTGCGGAAGCAAGGAGCGAGGCGCCGAGACAGCCAATGTCGCCAGCAGCAGAGGGGATGCTGATCTCGAGGGGCACGAAGGTGCCGTTGTAGTTGCGGCCTAGAGGCTGCGGCTTGAAGAGGAAGAGATTACCTATGTCGGCGAGGAGGTCGACGAGGGAGTAGGAGTTGGGGATACGGTACCAGTCGTCAGGGAAGGTTTCGTTGAGGTAGAAGGGCGCGATGTTTTGGAAGTCTGGAATGCTGGGCTCTGTGCCGTTGGGCAGGGGACGGGCGAGGAGAGCACGGGTCGCGTAGATGACGGCGAAATTGCCGCCCATAGCTATCGTACGAGGTTAGCATCATTACTCAATAATCTGAGACAGTAGGAATACTCCAGGTCAGGGAAGAACTCACCGAATTCGGGGTTGTCAGCGCGGGAAGCGTCAACGGCGTCGGCGGCGTTGTGCTTCATGGCTTCGATGTTGAAGAGGCCGTCGCCGTAAGCATTGGCATCGTCGACGAGCTTGTTCCAGCGGGTGATATTGAAGGAGTGGTTGTCGCCGAAGTAGCGATCGCCTCGCGAGATGGAAGCGTCGATTTCGAAGAGGCCGTGGCGGTCGATGCCGTAGAGTGGCTGGCCGAGGGTCTCGGGGACACGGCTGTCGCGTCCGCCGATGGAGTACTTGCCAGTGGGGATATCGCCGCCGGCGAGCAGACCGAGGGCGCTGAGGAAGACGGCAATATCGAAAGACATGCTGTAGGCTGTCTGAATGGCGTTGGCGGCTTCGGCGAAGGTGGTGATGCCGGTGCGAGAGAGGTAGCCGTGGTTGGCTAGGGTATTGAGGGTTGGGCAAGTGCCACGAACATCGGTGGATCCAGGGGCGATGTATTGGTGGTCTGGGTCAGAGCCTGGGATAGCCTCCAAGCCAGAGTCTTGAGGCGTTGGAACATCGAGAGCAGCCAATGGACCGGTCAGTGGAGCAAGAAGACCACCAACCAAACCACGTTCCGCAACGTGACGCTTGTGTGCCTTGGGTGTGAGAATGGCGGAATTGATGTTGACGTCCTCGTCGCGCTCCTCAAGACGAGAACGGACATGCTCTTCGATCATTCGGGTGTGCTCGTCCGAACGAGGAGTCAAACCTCCCAGTCCGAGAGGAGAGAGGACGCCGGAGACAGGGTCGAGGATCGGGGGAGGGTTTTCCTGTCTCTTCTGCTGGTTCGGTGCGCCGAGTCCCTCACCTCGAAGGTAGGTCTCCTTCATACCTTCGGGAGCGAGCCCGCGGCGAGTAAGCTCAGACATGGGGCAGAGCGCTGCTGCCGTGGAGGCGCAGGCCAAGAGAGTAGAGTATGAGAAGTGCATTTTGCAGATGTGATTGGAGTAAGATGAGGACGGAGATGGGAAGATGCAAATTGCTCACCAAGCTGCGACTTTTTTATATGTTTATGACTGTCGCTCTCTCAAGAGCAGCATTTCGTCACTGCCAGTTTAACTGCACCATCCGCATCACCAGGTTGCGAGAGTCTTGCCATTGTGCTGTCCACGAGCACGCCATACCATTGTATGCAGTCGCTTGAAGCATCATGGCATGTGTTTGTACCGCTACCTTGTTTTCCGCTGCGTGAACAGAGCTTGACGTGCGTTGTATTCGTGACAATGGGAATTCTAGCCCAAAGTATAAGTGGAAGATACCGTGGGAAGCCGCTTTACAGTAAACGTTGAGAGGCGGCAAGCAGGAGAGTGGAGCCGCATCGCGATCTGAGATGTTTTCAGGCCTCGGAGGTTAAGAAGAATGTCGAGGAGCAGCGTAGGTGCGTAGTTGAAATTCGACGCCCAATGGAGGTTCTGCAAGTCACGGCCTTGATGAGAATGCTTCTGGGCTCGGACAAAATGGCCGTGGAAGTAAGTCTTGGGCGGTCCAGTGATTTCCGGCATAATTGACCACGGTTACGATTGATGAGCATACTAGCATACAATTGCGGCTCAGAATAGGTTCCCGAGTAAAGTCCTACGAGGCAGATCCCCAGACAAGGTTGACCAGTGAGATGAAGGGGATGGGTCAGCAAATCGTGGTTCATGCAGAATCTTCAATGTTGCGCGGTATTTCTCGCGGCATTGTTTCCAATGAAAGCGCCCAATTCCCATAAAATAGGCGTCAGAGTTGGGGTGGTGTCTTGAATACCGGGTGACCGGCACGTCAGAGCCTCTGACATGGGTGATTTGCAGCAAGGCAGCTTGGTTTGGGAGAATATGAGTTGTAGTGACGTTGTAATCGAGTCGATGGTGAGTGGTGCATGTACCGGTGCGTGGCTAGTGAAGTCGCAATAAGGCGTGCTATGGCGGCATCGTCCCGTGTGGTAGAAGACTGTAGGGAGGCATTGGTTCGTCCGGAGCAGTGGAGGCCAATGAGGACCTCGTGGAGAACGTGCAAATGCCAAATAGAAGGGTTGGTTGGGGCACGCGGCCCATCTGACTTTTGTGCGACTTGCGATTGCGATCTGTACTGTGCTGTTATATGTAGTTGTGAGACTTCAGGAAGACTCAAAGGGGTGGGGAGAGGCTCGTTGAAGTAGTAGGATAGCACAGTGGGGACCGGAAAAGCAGCAGATACAACAGGCGTGGGTTGCTGATCCGATAAGGCATGGCGGAGGTGTGCTCTCGCCATGATGGCCAGGTGTTCTTTCGTTGAGATAGTAGGTAGTGTATGGCGGCGGAGAAGTAGGAGACCGCGGAGAAGGCAGCTGGCAAAGGGTTCACGCAGGCTTCGGTTCATGTGACGTGCAACGGGACTCGCGTTCGGTAAGCGTGGAAGCAATAAAGGAGCCGAAGATTGATGATGATGATGCCGATGTTGGAAATCCATGATGTGCCGGCTCGTCGGGGAGAGAATGTACGTGCGGAATGTACAGATGTGAGAGTTGGTAATGCATGATTTCGCATCATCGAACGTGAAAGGAAGAGGTGAGAAGAGGCAAGGAGAACGAAAGCACCGAAGATCGGACTTGATGCCTGAGGCGCCACGTAGAAAGAGGTTTGGGACGATTTCGCATCGAACCACCAAGTCCGACATGCGTCTCCTACTGCTTCTCCTACATCTTCCTCGCGTGGCCAGACGGTGCAGCTTCTCGCAATTACTGTGCACTTCGCCAGCGCACGCTGCATTTCTACTTCTAGCATTGTCGCCCGCTTCTTTGTTGCCGCGGAAAGGCTCCTCTTCCCACCAATTGCGATTGCTCACTCGGCCATCTGATAAGATCCAGGTTATCGCCGCCTCCATCGCTCCGCCGAACTCGGATATCGTCGACTGCTGGTGAGTTCATCGCGCTTCGCCCCTCTCCGCCCGCACGCATGCACACACGTCTTCGTTCCGATAGCGAGCAGAGGACAACATCAACATCAGCACATGCTGGCGCCTGTCCTTGTCCGACGCGGCAGTGCTGAACAGGAGATGGCCGCTGTACCTCCACCATCATCAGTCTCAGCAGCAGCAGAGTGAAAGACAGACGGTGGACCGCGATACTCTTTTCCGAAGTGCCGTCCGTTCCTGTGCCTGTGCCTTCGACGATTGATCGGCACACATCTCGGCCTACTGCTAGTCCTCCCACCACCGCCCGCCTTCGAATGCCAACTGCCATCTCTCGCTCTCGCCCGCGCTCTCGACTCTCTTCTTACAATTACCAATCTTGACTCAGACACTTACAATGCTATACAGTTGATCTCTTTCCTCCAATCCACCTACCATGTCCGACCTACATGACTCGCCTGGCGCCCGCCGCCATTCCTTCTCCGCCTTTGGCGCTGCTGGAAATCTACATCGTCATAAGAATATCCCCCACAGCGCCACGAGCCACCCAGACAACCCCATCCCTAGCGAGCCTCTCCACGACCGCAACATGGACATACCCCTCGACGCACAAGTCAAACTCAGCAATATGGCCTCATATCCTCGATCGAGTGGCGATAGTATCGCTGGCTTCACAGACGACACCAATACCAGCGACTCAGAAGCACCCTCGACACCGGCCACTGAACCCAGCGAGTCCACTGAGGACTCGGCTGACAGAATAAAGTCATTGTCGATAAGCAGTCCTTCCAAACCCAAAAAGAGAAGAGCAAGCACAACATACGCTTCCAATGCTGAGGACATTAGACGTCTCATTGGCACTGGCAGTGGCACCAAGTTCCTTCAAAAGTACTGCTGCGGTGAAGGATGCTGCATGCTTGAGTCTCTACCTCTGCACACCGATGCTGTCACATTTGCGCCCATCATGACGCCTGGTAACGATGCGTACCGATTTCTCAACCTTGACTTGCGCTCACTCTCGTTGGATACTCCTCTGACGAAGATCGTGGAGCTGCCAGAGCAACGAGTTTCCTTTGGATCAATAAGGAGAGAATCAATCACAGAAAAATTCCCGGACGAGTCAGGCCACAAGCATGATGCCGGAGATGTGGCCCAATATCCTCCCGAATACATGAAGCCGCATCCTCCATACAACATATTCAGCGCACCACTGTACGGCGCTCGCGAACTTACGAAGCCCGGTGCCGAGAAGCGAACATTTCACTTCGATATCGATGTCACAGACTACCCAGCGGAAGGTGGCGTCGATTTCAAGGTCGGAGGTGCAATCGGAATCTGTCCTCCCAACGATCCAGACGTCGTAGAGGATATCATGGATCAACTTGGCATCCCCCGCTTCCAACGTGATAGAGCAATTCGGTTGAAGACAATTGGAGGACGTTGGCCGACGATTTGGGGCCACGAGGGCTCCAGAGAACTGCTGTCGACGCGACGAGAGATCTTGACTTGGACCGTTGATATCTCATCAGCAGCACCCACCAAGCCGCTCCTGCGACTGCTCGCCGAGTATGCTTCCGAACCCAACGAGAAGAAGATTTTGGAGTATATGTGCAGCGCGCAGGGTCAAGCGACATTCTGCGATCTACGAACGGGACGTCACATTACCCTTCAGCAGCTGCTGCATGCCTTCCCATCTGTCAGGCCTCCACTTGAATTGCTCTGTGGCGTGCTGAACCAGCTCATGCCTCGCTTCTATTCGCTCTCGAACGACCCACACGTTTCCTCAGCACGTGAAGGTCTTGCGGGTCGTCGGCTCATCGAAATCGCAGTCACCATCCACGAAACCGACAACTATAACGGCAAACAACGAACGGGAGTTGGCTCTGGGTCAATGGAGCGTTTGGCAATGAAGTTCATCGAACATGACGAACAGGCACAGAAGGATGCAGAAGCCAAAGGATTCTGCTTGCGGCCTGGCGTCGCTGGCCGACAGCTCAACCTCCACGTGCCAATGTTCCGTGGCCTGATGTCGAACCCGCTGTCTCGGGAGTTCGCCAGCGATGGGCCGATGGTTCTCATTGGTGCCGGTGTGGGCATGGCTCCCTTCAGAGGTTTCATCCTTAATCGCCTGAAGAATGCGAACTGCGCCAACAAGATTTGGCTGATCCAAGGTATCCGTGATTCCATGTTGGACGAAATCTACCGCGGCGAGCTCGGAGCCCACGAGAAGGACATCAAAAAGGTTGTGCAGAGTCGCGCGACGCAGCTACCTCCTGTCGCCGAGAATCATGACGGCGTGGCCAATAACTCAGATGACGATACCGCTGCCAAGGTCGCCGACCCACAAAAGCAAAGCCAAGTCGCCAAGTATGTACAAGATGAGGTACGACTGCAAGCAGACATCGTTTGGTTCGCCGTCAATGCCCTCGACGGCCGTATCTTTGTTTGTGGCTCTACCAAGGGCATGGGCGAGGGTGTGGAAGCTGCTCTTATCGACGTCGCGATGGGCAAGGGCAATCTTGATTATGAGACCGCAAAGCAATTCTGGCAGGGCAAGAAAGATGCCGGTCAGTATATTGCCGAGACGTGGTGAACATCCTTCAAGAAAACGGGTCTTGATCTACGAGGATTGCGATTCCTCGTTTCGATGCATAGCATGGGGGGAAGCCGGGAAAAAAGAACACAGCGCTTTGATATTATCGGTCTTTTCATCACCACGGCGCAGAAAGGAGATTATGAGGCAACACAGCCCCGGATGGTGCTATTTCTGATAGCGTTCTCGCGAGCAACTTGGGTTAGTGCAAATTTGCAACTTCCGCTGAGTGCTGTACACATTTGGATTTGAGAGCGTGGTGTACGATGGCGAGAATTGATCAATCAGATGCTGCGGATTTTCGTTACTCAGGCTCACCTACCCTCCTATAATGCTTTCTCTACAGCCTCGGCATCAGTTGGACCATCAACCCACCCTCCATGCCCTGGGTATATATGTAGATAGACACGCGTACGGGTTAAGAACTACTGCTTTACACTTGCAAGGGTAACTCCTACTGGTACTGATTTGGAATGGTGTGTGGGGTTTGATTGATTAGTCAACCTCTCTTGGAAGCGAGAACAGTGAACCCCTTTGCTCCCGCTTCCTGAACTTCCCTCTCCACAACCACAACGTCAACATTCACCTTGAGCTATCCCATGAGGAAGCTAGGGTGAAATATGCAGGCAAGATCCTCAACTCCAGACTCTACGCGAGCCCGACATGCCTCGCCGCGAATCGAAAGGCTCGCTCGACCACTTCAAATGTTGGCCTTCCTGGCTGCACATCAAATTCGAACGCGTGGTCTTGTCCTTCAGCCAGGAGCAGCTCACACTCGGCACCTCCAGCTCTGATGTCGTTGCTTGCCTTCCTCGCGAATTTGGCGTCCACGAGTTTATCCGCTGTCCCGTTCACGATGCACGTCGGTGGATATCCCGGCCGTGAGAATCCCAACGCCGGATCAATACCGCCCGTGTCTCCGTTCTGGCAGATCTGCTGGTAGGTTGTCCCTTCTCCACTCACGCTCATTAGCCAGCAAAATCTCGGTTGCGTGCTGTCCGGCAGCCCATCAGGACGAAAAGGCCATGGAGTCGCGACCGGCGGCGGCACTTCCGACCAGATCTTGTCTGTATACTCGCTATCGAATGTCGGCATGCCTTCGACCTGTCCTGATGGCGAATGGTAGAAGCGATCTGAGAGGTACTTCATCCCGGCGAAGTCGACAATGGCTGATGGTGGTCGCTCCATTCCTGACATCAGATGCGCAAGACTGCCTCCGCATGACATCCCCAGAGTGACTATCTTCTCCGTATCAACCTCGATTCCGGTCTTTTCCTTCAGCAAGACAGGTAAGGTTGTTTGGCTCCACAGGTAGCAGTCCTGACAGTCTGTGACCGGACCGTCCACTGCGGAGATCGTCGGACAGAGACGGTAATTGGGCGAGACCACGACAAAGCCTAGCTCGAGAAGCATCTCGATGTGAACGCTGGGAATGTCGTCCTTTGACCCGACAATATATCCTCCTCCGTGGAAGTACAACGCTGTAGATCAGTTAGCGGATCCGCTCTTTCAAAGACATCTGAGTCGCCAATTCTAACCGATCGGGTGCCTCGATGGACCAGCATCTTTGGAATACAAGACATTGGCGGCCAGCTGTACGGTCGACTCCACGTAAGGTACCGTCTTGAAGATAAACTCTGTCTTCTCCATGTTGAAGTAGTGTTGCGATACTTGATGAGCTCTCACAGTGCTACAGCAAGCCACATTTATATGAAAGTATCATGTCTTGGACAATGGATATCGGGAAACATGATGCCTGACCGCCGAATATACAACGACACTACAAATTGCAAGCCTCTGCACGGCATCCGTGGATTGCACAGACATCTCTTTGAATCCTTGTCCTATTGATCACTATACGAGGTCTTAGGCTATGGTATGCCTGGCCTTGGCAGAAAGTCTCTCTCGGAACGGATGCCAAGAATCCCGGCTCGTCCAATGGAGTAGGCTGAGGAAAACTTTACGAGCACTGCCGATGAATCGTCAACGAGAGCGTCAACGGTGGTACACATTCTGATGCTTGACTTAACGAGTCTCAGTTTGTGCTCACCCTCAATGTGTCTCCGGACCGCGTGCGTCCGGCTGCCGATGCCGAACAGATATATAGAGACAACATCGAAACGACTTCCCACCACTGGCATGAACCATCAACACTTTGTCGTTGCCAAAACTAGTCATCACCTTTGTTAACCCTGGAGAGAAACTCAAAGATGATACTCCAAGGCTTCTCAATCGAGGACACATCTACAAGGACAACTTTACTAGTCTACGCCGTTTGCTTTGCTGGGTTCGCCTACCTTTACCCACTGTTCTATCTCTTATTACTCTCTCCCCTCCGATCCATCCCAGGCCCTTTCTGGGCACGCTTCACACGTTTATGGGAGTTGCGTCAGATCGTTGGAGGCCAATCGCATCAGAAGTTCATCGAGCTACATGAGCGACATGGTGAAGCTCTGCAGTTGACAAGTTTCATTTACATGACACTAACGACTTCTCACCAGGCCCGGTTGTCCGCATCTCTCCCAACCTCTACTCTTTCAACTCGCCAGAAGACCAGAAAAAAATTTACGCCATCAAATCCGGCTTTACGAAAACTGCATATTACCACCCCTATGCCGATCCCGGACAGCCGAATCTATTCAGCGTTAGAGATGAAGTGGACCACACCGAGCGCAGGAAGAGACTCGGCGGTTTGTACAGCATGAGCACCATGGCCAATTACGAACCGGCAGTCGACAGAATGAATACAGTCTTGATGGAAAAGCTGTCTGATTTCGCCTCCCATCCGGGCCACATCGTTCAAGTGCCGCAACTCATGCAATACTACGCTTTCGATGTCATCGGCGAGATCACCCTCAACAAGGCTTTCGGTTTCATGGCTACGGGGCGGGACGTCAACGACATGATCAAGCTGATGCATGAAGGAGCCGCTTATCAGTCGACGGTCGGCACAATGCCCGAGTTTCACCCTGTGCTTCATGCTCTTGGACCTATATTCGGGTTTATGAATGAAGGTGAGGAACTCATGGGCACAGCTATAACCCAGTTGAATAAGTTTCGGGACGACCCACCAAAGAGCACGGATCCAAAGGCGGACCCTTTCATTACCAAGCTTCTCGCTTTAGAGGCCGTTGGAAAGGTGAATCTGGAGAACATGATCGACTCCGTCACAAGTAACATTGGCGCAGGATCTGATACGACGGCTGTGACAATTTCGGCTGCGTTGTACCATTTGTACAAGAATCTGGGGGTCTTGGCTACGCTGAGGGAAGAGATTGATGGTATGGCTTCGGAGGGGAAGATTTCGAATCCGGTTACGTTTAAGGAGGCGCAGACGATGCCTTATTTGCAGGCTGTTATGCAGGAGACGCTGAGGGTTCATCCGGCGGTGGGGTATTTGTTGCCACGGACGGTGCCTAGAGGTGGTATCGAGCTCGCCGGGCGGTTCTTTCCTGAGGGCGTAGGTTATCTCTCCAATTCTATTTTTCACCCACTAACACAGATATGTAGACAAACGTCGGCGTCTGCGCTTGGGCCCTCCACCGCAATAAATCCGTCTACGGTCCCGACGTCGACATCTTCCGACCCGAGCGCTTCCTCGGCAGCAAAGCAGATATCGCTACGTCTTTCGCTTTTGGTGGTGGGACGAGGACGTGTATTGGGAAGAACATCTCGCTGTTGGAGATGTTCAAGGTTATCCCGCAGATTGTAAGGCAGTTTGATTTGGTGTTTGCTGGAGAGAAGGAGTGGAAGTTGGAGACGCATTGGTTTGTTTGGCCGAAATATTCTTGTGAGATTAGGGAGAGGGGGCCGTGAGAGAGAGATGGCGGGAGTTTGGGCATAATGGATGGGGGGAAAATGGAAGTTTTCGTCGTTGGTTTAAAGGTTCGACCCGCGTGATGCCAATCCTCACGTGATGCCAAAATTCTCAAAAATGGCTGCACGGCTTTAACACTAAATATCTCAACAACCAGCGGTCCAAATCATTCCGTTTTTGAGTCATATTGTAGCTACTGATGTCTGTAATCGAAATTTCAAATCATCACCCTCTAGCCACGCAGGGACCCTTCTTATTCGTCGGTTAGCTTGAGAGCTGCTTTCTGGCTGTTCTGGCTTCTGTACCGGCGGTGGAAGAAACACCAGCTCTTTCAGCCTTTTGCTGGCCTTAATTTGTCTGTTTGGCTTCTTAGCTGACTGCTGAAGTGATTGTTGAAGCTGTTGAGCCGCTTTCCTAGACTCCATGGCCTGTAAATTGGCAGCCTTTTGAGCCTCCTTTCTAGCCCTCTTTTCTGTAGCGGTTTTGGCCCTTTTAGCCTTCCTTTCTTCAACCTCTAGCTTCTTCTGAGCTGTCTTGACCGCTCTGGCTTCCTTCTCAGCCAGTTTGTTGGCTTTGTCTAGTTGGATGGAGGGGATTCACGTAACTCGAGATGATTGATTAATATGTAAGGAGAAAGCACACGACTGAAGGAGTGCCGTGTATGTGCTGAGTCAGCGTGACATGCCTTGGGCATCCAGCTCAAGCTGGATTCCAACTTGTCTTCTACTTTCTCCTGCTCTTTTTGAGCTAATAGGTCCTTAGCTTGCTTGACCTTCACAGGGGAGAAGAAGGTAGCACCCTGACTGTCACCAGCCCTCATTTTTTCAAAAAAACCCTTGCCTCTCTTCCTCATCTTCTGCTCATTGAAAATGGTACGCTTAAGGCATGCATTCTCTGCTTTTTGAAGGATGTTCTCAGTGGTCAAAGCTAGCATGCTTTCTTGAAGGTTTGCAACCTTCTTCTGCATTTCTACATCGTATACCTCTTGAGTAATAGCCTTGAACATGACCCTGAGCCTTCTCCAGTCATTCTCCGAAAGCATAGACAAGACTGAAGAGGCTGAAGAGCTTGGCCTGACCTCTGGCACCGGTATTGGCTCGTTAAAGGTATGGCAAATCTCGTCAGGATTGAATGGCCAAATGCCAGTTTTCCTGAAGCCTGAGAGCACATTGTCTTCTAAGAATGCACGAGTCCAGGCTAGCCAGAACAACCTGAAGAAATCACGCTTTGTAATCTGACTGAGACCTTGACAGTTATACATGAATTGGCTCAGGCCTTGGCTATAGAAGACAGACAAGGGAGAAAACAGAGACACATCCAGAGGCTGGAGCCGGTGCGTTGAATGAGGAGGATACACTACAATCAAGATCCTATGGTCAATTGCCCAGTCCAAGAACTCCATGTTAATATGGCTTCTATAGCCATCGAGAAACAAGAGCCTCCAGTCTCTCCCTTGCCTTGCTTTTGCCTTTGTAAACCGGTCAAAGATCTTGGTTAACCAGGCCATTCCCAGCTTGTTGTCTGTCTAGCTATTTGGAGATGATGCAAAGAAAGCGTTGTGCTTGTCCACATCATGATCCTGAACCTAGGAGTCTTGAATATCACCGGTCTTAGCCTCATAAATCAAGGCTGGAGGCAGGTGGCTTCCATCTGCACAAATGCCTGCTACTAATGTGATCCAGTCTCTTGTACCATCCTGGACATTGGACAGAACTCTGCCACTCTTGATAGAAGCTTTGGAGTAGACCCGATGTGTTTTGTTCATAATTCCTATAAGGAAGCCTTTCTCATCCATATTGTAGATATTCTTAGGATCCACTCCATATTGGTCCAGTTTGGCCTTCACAAGACTGAAGTAAAGCTGGTATTGATGCAATGAATCAACCGTCTTCCTCTGATTGTCTATTGCCTTCATGTAACCGGAGGCAAGCTGTTTCTTCCACCTCTGCACAAACCTCTGGGACCAGGACTTTCCAGGTTGTCTACCTGCAATACCCCCTGCAAAATTGCAAATCATTGCAGGCTTAGGAGGTAGACCCCTTTCAGTAAGATTATTGACGTATTGGACCAGTGTTTGCTCCTGTTGAGGGCTTAGAAATTGTTGTTTTTGGGCCTTCACTTTGGCACTTTGAGTCATCCCTTTGTACCGGCGTCTGAGTGTCCAGTAATCCACCCCATGGTCTCGTGCTTCTTGGGCAAGATTAGGCTTATCTTGCTCTTTCAAATGAGCCACGATTTGGTCAATTTGGTCCATGTCGTGTTGTAAAATCAACGCTCAAAGTTGATGAGGAAATTTGAAAAATGTGCATCACGTGCGGCTTGGCATCACGCGGGTCAAACCCGTAGTACATCCTTTTTCACAGAGTTGATCATAAACAAGAGCTTTTCAAATATCTTGTTTGCCTTGTTTATAAGAATCAAACAAGCCAAACTGGTCAGAACTTCAATCAATTCAAGAGCGAATGTTCAGTTTGTTTGCCTCTTGTTTGCTCTCTTGATACTATATTGGTTGTTGAGATATAGCATGTTGTAGGTGGAGGTGGAGGTGGATGTTACAACCCTAGAGACCCTGCGTCAACATCGAACTGCACTCTGCACCAATCGGAGTACGTGCCGACTGCCCTAATATGCTGCTAGTCTCTACAACGCGTTGCTTCCGCCCAAAACACGGTTATCTAGTCAATTACCCACCACCCAGCGCACCACCACTACGATAACCAGCCAAGCCAGCGACCTCTCCTCCACTATCAGCAGCTCTGAGCTCAAAAATACAACCGAATTTCCGCATGCAGATGACTTCAGAAGCCACCAAACACGCATAGGAGCACATGTCCCAGTAACACCGGCTGGGTACGACAAAATCGACTGGAAACTCCTCCCTGATAAGTTCTCAGTGCCTGACGACAACAAGAGCAAGAGATCATACATCTTTGACTTCGGTCTACGTGTTTTGGACGCGTCAGGCAAGCCCTGGTGGCTCTACATGACGTGTCATCAAAAGAAGAAGCATGGAAAGGGGAAGGGCTTATACGATATCTCCAGGGCTACTTCAGCTATAGTTACTCATCTACTGCATGAACACCGTGTTAGCAAAGACGGTAAGCCTATCCAGGCTTCAAAGAAACGGCGTATCACCCTTGAGGACTATGCCGAAGGCGGTAGCAATGCCGTTGTGTCTATGAAGAATGAACAGGTACTGAACTTCAAACCGGAGAAGTTCTACTGCCTCCTATACTCATGGATTTTGATGAACAATATCACCTTTAACGCTATCGAATCACCTGCCTTCCACGACCTTATCCAGTACCTGAATCCACGTGCAGAAACCGCGCTTCCAAGCCGCCATACAGTCGCTCGAACGATAGGCAATATCTATAATAAAGAGCTCGGTGAACTTACAGAGATACTCGCTTCAAGCCTCACCAAGATCAATATATCCTTCGATCTATGGACGTTAAAGAACAAGCTGTCGCTACTTGGATTAGTAGCTCATTTTATTGATCAATCTGGCAAACTAAGAACCACGCTTCTCGCGCTTCCAAGGCAGTTAGGCCGTCATTCAGGCCTCAATCTTGCAGAGACCATTGCTCAGGTTATTCACCACTACGACATTAGCCAGCGAATTGGCTGGTTTATGACCGACAACGCTACAAACAACGACAACTGCCTGGAGCATCTGTCGCAGGAATTTGGCTTTCGAATGCCTCAAAGTAGACTACGTTGCTGCGGCCATGTCTTCAACCTCTGTGGACAGTCAGTACTCTTTGGCAAACCACTAGAAGCGTTCGAACATGAACTGGATGTCGACCTTGAGGACCAACTACTGAATGTCTGGCGGAAGCGTAGGCCAGTTGGCAGACTGCACAACATTATCTACTATATTAAGGCCTCTAACCAACGAATTCAACGCTTTGAACAACTGCAACTAGAGCTTATTGCACCATTACGACCGGAGGGCAAGCTGCCTATCTACAAACTCGTGAAGGGCGTAATTACTCGCTGGAATAGCTTCGACGACTCAATGGACCGTGCTATGTATTGCAGGCTTGCCTTAGATGCTTTCCAAACTGAGGCTATTGAAGAACATGAAGCAAAGCTGGTCAGGGCAAGGCGACTACGCAATGTTGAGCCAAAGGCACCGTCTATTGTCCGTGATGCCCTAACAACTGATAACTGGGTTGTTATTGCTCGCTATTATGAGATTCTCAAGCCTCTGCAGCAAGCAACCAAGCTGCTACAAGGGGAGATTGGCGGTGACTTTGGCTGCATTTGGCACGTACTTCCTGCCTATAAGAAACTCCTGCGGCACTTTGAAGACCTCCGAGTGCAATATCCAGTGCCTGAAGCAATTGCTACCTTGGATCCGGATCTACTCACTTCAGAACATCACTTCTCAACGGCAATCAACCTTGGTTAGCAGAAATTGAACGACTACTATGCCAAATTAGACGAATCACCTGTCTACGTTGCTGCAATAGTGCTACACCCTCGTATGAGGTGGCAGTATCTTGAGAAACGCTGGCATAACAAGCCTGAATGGATCAAGGCTGCAAGGGCTGCATTCCAAGATCTATGGCTTCCATATAAGGCACGTGCTATTAACGCTACACTCACGACTGAGGCAGAGCGTAGAAGCACCCTTATGGACAACTGGTTTGCAGACGATGACGATAATAACCGCCTTATTGATGAACTGGCTCAGTTTGATGCAGAAGCAAGGCATCCAACCCTCAAAGTAACGGACAGTCCAGTGCCCTACTGGTTGGACAAGATGAAGACCTGGCCAAGACTGGCAGCACTAGCATTGGATATCTACGCTATCCCTTGCATGTCAGACTCACCTGAGAGAATGTTCTCACAAGCCAGTGACGTTGTGGGCCCTCGTAGGCGACTACTGTCTAGTGAGACCTTCCAGTGGCTTATGACACTGAAGTCATGGATATCTACTGGCATTCTGACCCTTACTGAGAGTCTGTTCACTGCAAAGACACGCACTACAGTCCTCTGAAGGATGGCAGCATTGCTCAGAGACTGCGGAGGCTGCAGCAGCCTAAAGGAATCTATAGAAGCAGTTTTATCGAGCATTCACTTCACTAGAGCACGGGCCTCAAAGATCCTTGCAAACAAAGCAAGAAAGACCGTTAAAATATCAAACAATTCAAGACTCAGCCTTCAACTATTCAAACAAACCAAGCGACCTCCGGTCGCTTGTTTGTCTTGTTTATGCCCAACTGTGCTTTTTCAGTGCAAATCGAAGATTTATTGCCAAAAGTAACTTCTCGCACGATGTCGGTGCCGAAATTGACAACCTCTCTCTCAAAAGAGCGTTGAAAGGAATATAAGAACGTCGAGATATTGCACCCAGGAGTGCTGTAGAACGCAGTCTCACGGTGTCGAGGATGACACGTTCCAGTCTCTCATCGTGACCTGGGCCGTGAGTGTAGACCTCGCGGATGGCATCTGCAAACGCTGGATTGCTCCACTCGAGCTTGCAGCGATGGCGAAATCTCCCACAGGCAAGTCTGGCGAGAGGCTCAATGAGATACTCTAGGGCATCGTTAGACTTTTGGGCGTTTCTTGGTAATATCGATGGGAAAAGTACCTTGTCCGAAATAATGAACATGCGGACGTCCATGATTATTTATGCTTCCTGTTCTTGCTTCTCTGATTTCGCGATGTCGTAGTAGTCGCACTTGTAGAGGTATCTCAACATGGCTTCAATCGCCTGCGGATTGTCATCAAGTGTGATCTTGTCCCGCTCGGCCTTCTACAGGTTCTAGTCGGCAATAGATACAACGCATGAATGCTTCCGATGGGACTTCACACACCCCTTCGAGCTCTACGCCACTCAAGACCATTTTCATGAATGCCGCAGACTGGCCACAGACGATCGCTTTGTGAGCCTCGATCTCCATGTCGCCGTTGTCGAACTTGATGACGAGATCGCCGAGATCCTTGGTGTCGAACATCCTGGCATTGGTGAGCTTAAGTATCACTGAACTGGGGTAAGTCCACAAATGGCTCCATGTTGTCGATCAGTGGTTGCAGTACTGGCGGGATACCTAATCTCTGATCGTATGGATCTAAGAACCCTGTCTGCGAAGACATCAAGGGAACAGCCCTGTCATCGATCGTAGCCATGAAGATGCGAGGCATGATGTCGACGCTCGAAGCACACGAGAGATGGAAGAAGACGGAACGAGGGGCCGAGTTAATCGAGCGAAAGTGGTTTGCTATGAGTTGACCGCTAGTTCCAAGGCATGGACCAAGGTCAAGCGAGAAGATGCTTCAAGGGGCGGTTTTGTATAGCCGATCATTTGTGAGAGGTGCTGAGCCTTGTTTGGCGAACCCCCTCATGGTCCGTCCTCTGAGGGCGTGCTCTCACCAGTAACAGCATATTGCCATCGCAATGCCCCCTGGTAGCTCAACGAAGTGTTTCGTGTGCCAGTATATCGTGTGATGAACATGTCGGTGTGGTATCTCGCGATGTGACAGGCAGTCGTACCTCGCGGGTAGCCGTCTGCTTCTACCAAAGATCTAATGTTCGTCACTGCTCACGGGAAGTACGCCGTTTGTATCAGGATATGTTCTGGTCCGGACTGTTGTGGCCTTGCCCAGGTTTCAGGCGACCCCTTGTCTGCTGCTCTGGGCGGTGAGCTGCCTTCACGTCCGTAGCGTCTTCACTGACAGACATATGCGGTCGTGGAGCTCGTAGTAACAGGGCGGGAGCCGGCAGAAATGAGCAAGTTGTCACGGTTGTGTACCTCGCAAATGTAGAAGGATGAGAAGAGCTTCGGAGCGGAGAAACGAGATGTCATGATCTGCCAATGAACATGCAGCGGACCTGCCTCCGGATGAGCTTTCTCTAGCGCATGTCAAGTGAGGAGACCTCAAAGAGAATGAAGTCTCCCGACATGAGCATTACTTTCCAGTCGTATGCTCTCTTTTTGCTCGCTCGGAGTGTTCGTCCTCGTACATTTTTACCACGGAGCACGGACTGGACCTCGGAGACAAGCGAATAATCAAAAGGAAAGAAGAAACAGCGAGGCATTCCGGCTCGCGCGCCATTCCCGAATCGGGTGGTTCGCGCGCTCGCCGTCTGACATCACCTTGACGCGTTCTTTCCGCATCTCGCGTGTCGTGCTGCGATGACATCGACCAGATCTCGCTTTCTCCCAGCGCCACATCATTCTTCTTCTGCCGAGCGGAGACGATTCCTGTATTTCATCCAATCAATGATGCTGAGATGTCAGGCACTCGACGATGACCAGCGATCTGCCTGCTACACGGACTGACGGGGTCGATTTCAGCGACGATTGAATACGCTGCTGCTTATATACGCATTCTGTGGCCCCCCCTTCTCCTCCCACAAGTAACTTTCACTCCAACCACAATCACACAATATGGCACCCTCCGCAACAACAGCCCACGGCGCCGATGAGCGCAAGAATGGCAACATTCACCGCGACTACCTCGACGACCGCAATGCCTCCTCCGAGAACTGCATTTACACCACTGCCAATGGAGCGCCCATGCCTCATCCCTACGAGGCTCAACGGGTTGGTGACAACGGTCCTCTGCTCCTTCAGGATTTCCATCTGATCGATCTGCTCTCGCATTTCGACCGCGAGCGAATCCCTGAGCGAGTCGTTCACGCAAAGGGCGGTGGCGCACACGGCTACTACCAGACAACAGCACCTCTGGACGACCTCTGCATCGCCGACCTCTTCTCAGAGGTTGGCAAAAAATGCCCGGTCACTGTTCGCTTCTCCACCGTTGGCGGCGAATCTGGCTCCCACGACTGCGCTCGTGATCCACGAGGCTTCTCTGTCAAGTTCCGCACAGAAGAGGGCAATTGGGATATGGTTGCAAACAACACTCCCGTGTTCTTCCTCCGCGATCCCGCCAAGTTCCCATTCTTCATCCACACCCAGAAGCGGGACCCATCGACTCACCTTACGCACGCTGATGACTCGACCATGTTCTGGGACTACCTTTCGCAGAATCCAGAGTCCGTTCACCAAGTTCTAATCTTAATGGGGGATCGCGGTATCCCAGACGGATGGAGAAAGATGCATGGCTACGCTGGACACACACTTAAGCTCGTCAACAAGAATGGTGATTGGGTCTATGCACAAATGCACATGAAGAGCAAGCAGGGCACTGGCTTCATCACCCAAGCCGACTCTGCCAACTACTCCCCCGACTATGCCCAGAAGGATCTATACAACGCCATCGAGAAGGGTGACTTCCCAGGCTGGGACGTCATGTTCCAGACCATGACACCAAAGGAGGCTGAGGAGCTATGGGAGACGCAGAAGATCAACGTCTTCGATTTGACTCATATCTGGCCCCAGAAGCAATTCCCTCTGCGCAAGGTTGGCGAGTTCTTCCTCAACGAGAATGTCTCCAACTACTTCAGCGAGATCGAACAGGTCGCATTCAGCCCATCGCACATGGTGCCCGGTATTGAGCCATCTGCGGACCCAGTCTTGCAGTCGCGTCTCTTCTCTTATCCCGACACCCACCGCCACCGCCTCGGAGCCAACTACCAACAGCTGCCTGTTAACGCACCTCGCGTGCCCTACAGGATGGCCAACTTTCAGCGTGATGGTCCAATGGCCTTTGTCAACCAAGGATCTCGCCCAGCATATCTCAGCTCCATTCAGCCTCTGCAGTTCAAGCCTCGTGCCATGGATCTCGACAAGACCCATGGCCACTTCCAGGGCAATGCCGTTCAATTCCTGTCAGAGATTCGACCAGAAGACTTCAACGCTCCACGAGCACTGTACGAGAAGGTCTGGGATGATGGTGCACGCTCCCGCTTCATCGAGAATGTGTCTGGCCATATGCAGAACTGCACCAAGGAGGAGATCATCAAGCGACAGATTGGTATCTTCCGCGAGGTCTCAAACGACTTGGCCACTCGTCTGGAGAAGGCCACTGGTGTCAAGGGTTACGATGGTATCGCTGGCCTGCGATTCAACGGCACCCACAACGGTATGGCGAAGGATGCCAGCGTGAGGACTGCCAATGGTCTTCCCGACAAGGCTAGTATTGTTACCAACAATGGTGCCCCAGCCTACGGCATGCACAAGGGTGTTACCGCATGAATGATTCCCTTATGAGGGACGAGTTTCATTTGTAGGACAGTCCTTAGAATGTAATACACTGTGAACAGTTTCGATTATTATCTCATCGATGAATCACGCGTCTTATGTCATAGTTGTCGAACCGTGCATGTCGCAGTGGATTGTATTCAAGTTCCTCAATACCTCTCTCCACTGGTCGTCGAACATGTGATAACAAGTCGATCGATAAGTTAACTCGATGGAAAAGTTTGTCGTGGAAAATCCGCCAGGCACATGCTTAAATGTCAACTCGGATGAAGCTGGAACGATTTCAAGGACAAGAATTGGTAGAAATAGTGTCATCGAGCTTTCAATTGATCAAAAATATGACCTCGGCGCTGGCAAATCACATGGGGTAGCAACTTATGCACCGAGCAACAGATCAAACATTAAGCATGCGGATATGTCGTTTGAACCATGCGGGTGACACCCAATATGTTCGAATGTGTTGTAAGCCGGAATGAATCTGCGGTACTGTGGCGTTTTCGCTGTCTTGAAGGTACTTCTTGCTCGATGCTGCTGGTCCTTCCAGAGGAGTCCTCAATATTGATCGCCAACTTATTGACTCTCCAGACTTCGTCTTGATGCTCAAGAATCTACCCGGCAATTGAGCATAACAGAATCAAAAATTCGAGTACAGCATCGAAGCGCAACGCAGAGGCCACACAGGTCTGACCTGGAGTTACTCGTATGTTCCACGTCGTGGAACAGAGCAGAATCATGGAATTAAAACCGACTTCAGCAAAGTTCGTTGTCTTATTAGCCACGACCGTTGGCATTGTCTGCATCATTCTGATCGGACTTTCCAATGGTCATGTCCACTCAGCACAAGAGCAGTCTTCAGATATCTACCGCCCCACCAACATCACCACTCAAGCACCAAAAGTAACCTTCGCCACCGACGCAGACGGCGTCAGAGAAGGGCAAGAACCTCGTGTGTTGGATAAAAGACTCCTCTCGGGCGGACAATCTTGCGAGAAGCAAGTGAAACGGATGGAAAGACTTTGAGGAATGGGGTTGGGAAGTCACCGAGACAGAAAATAATGCCGGCGAGACAGCTCCAGGCCTAAAGGAGTTGGTAGCTGTGGAGGGCGGTTGGAGGTCTCCATCCGACAAAGAATTATGGGCCAAACATACTAAGGCTCACGAGCCGACTACTATGACGCTGCCCAACGATAGCAAGATAACCTACAACTTCCCGGTAAGTGAATGTGATGGACGAACTTGGACATTTTAGGACTGACGGTGTAGTAGCCTACTCTCGCTCACACCCAGAACAGGTTCTATCCAGACCACGGAGTCAGCGTCGCCGAATGAAATTCCTCTCCGCAAGGCCAAGTGAAAACAGAGGCGACATCAAAGGACTGCAACTGGGACAAAGCGACCGACAGAATCCCAGGACTCAGCCAGCTCTCCGATAAATGGGGCTTGGTTGGCAGAAGTATACTTCTTCACAGCAACGAGTCGGTGTTCGCTATATCGTTCAGCACAACATGATCAACGAGCCATCACATTTGATCCTCGCCCGAGCGTTGAGGAGAACTGACCCGAGGACGACGACTGTCAGAAGGGCATAGCGCCGGCGTGGAAGGATGCAAAAGCTTTCACGCCTGGAATGGAGGATTTGCAGCCTTGCTCGGCAGTCAAAGTATTTGGGCTCCGTGGATTCAGAAATCCAGAGAAGTCGGTCATTTGGAAGTGAAGTAGATCACCGTCAGTACCGAGCGGCTTGAATTGCCGCAATACCAGCCGAATGTGATTCTGGAGCTGGGTTCGGTGGGATAGTTCTGTTGGATGGTAAGCTGGCGTGAGTGCCAACATTTCGTAATGGTTTAATGATCTAGCCATGGGCAGGAAGGGAGCTCTATCTCGTGACCGGAGCGAGACGGCTATTTCTGTTGAAAATAAGGAGCGTGGCTTCCGGGAGGACCCTGGATGAAGAAATGAACGAGATGCAGGTACTCCCGAATCTCAAACGAGCATGAACTCATTTGTTTGGAAACCAGGCTTTTGTCTGTCGTGGTGGATCCAGGTCCTTGGTTGTGGTTCGTACTTTTGTTACAAGCTCCTCATAATTGACGCTGCGAACCATCGCATTCGTGTCGCGGCTTTTGTTCTTGTTCAGCCTCGAGGGAGCTGAAAAGGAGCCGCCGAGCGTATCCGTCCATAGAAAGGGCTGTTGCAAGAGAAACAGCTATCTGGGAGCGAGTGCCGGGCCTCTGGGTACGAGGCGATCCCTGAGTTAGATCCAAAGTTGGGACGTCGACCTGGAACATGGTGGGCGGCTGGCGAGGGATATGATGCTCGCAACAAAGTCTATGAGATGGCGCTTATAAGGAGTTCAAGTCGACGAAACTAACAATTCTGCAACTCCTTCTTCTCGCTCGTTTTGCAGTCTCTGCGCCACTTCTTCACGATCGATGTAGAACGTTTTCTTCACAGACTAACCAGTAGCTTCGTCACCATGAGACGAACACAACTCATCGCCCTTGCGCTCACTGTCGTTTCAGTCTCGGCTCAAGGATACGCTGGTGGAGGCGGAGGCGGAGGCGGAGGCGGAGGCGGAGGGAATTCCAATGATTGCCAGAAGACGTACAAGTCGTGCATCGACTCGGGAGAAAAAGAACTTAAATGCTCCTGCGACTTGACGACTTGCTCTGGTGAAGACAGTGCCCGGATCCGAGAGTACTGTGCATCCGCTACTGGAGCCACTGCTACAGGACCAACGCCAAATGCCAATTCTTACGGCTCTCCATCTTGTGGCGTTGCTCCATCGAGCGGAGAAGTCCCGGCTGTTTGGGCGGGTGCTGTTCCTGGGCCACAGCCAAACGACAACGCTTCCGCCGATACGAACCCCCAGGCTCCCGCCGCGGCTGGCAATGTTCCTCAGCCAACGCCAAACGTTCAAGCGGGAGCTGTTCCTGGACAACAAACCCCCAATGTGAACGCTCCTGAAGTAAGCGGTGTGGCCCAGAACCCTGCGACTCCAGCCAGCGGCTCTCAACAAGCGCCGAACGCCCAAGTTCCCGGACAGGCTGGTGAAGTCCCGGCTGCCCAGCCGAACATGAATACTTCCGCCGGCGGTGGATACGGAAGTCCAGCCTCTGGCAACGGTGTCTCCGCACCCGGAGCAATCGCTGGAGCTCAGCCAAATGCCAATGCTCCATACCCATATCCTGGAGGCAGTGGATATCTCGCTCCATCCGGAGTGATTCCGTGCCCCTACGGTGTCTGCGTTCAGGGCAACAGAACCAGCCCCTTTGGTCCGACTGGAACTGGGAGTGGCATCATGCCTCCATCGACAGGTGGCTTTACCCCGGCTGCGTCTGCTGGCACCCTACCTCCAGGCCAGCCTTCGGGTCCTGCAACTTACACAGGCGAGGCATCGGCGGTCGGGACGGCGCTCAGCGGGCTTGTTGCAATTCTCGCCGGAGTCGTCGCTTTCGTGCTGTAGAGTATCTCGGTCGGGTTGGAGTTATGAAGGAGCTGGGGCTGACAACGTCTTGTGTATCCACTTTCTCTGCGCAGATAGGGTTGGAACTTCGCTTCATGGTAGGAGTAATGTTTGTAAATGGGTGCTTGGACTCTCTTCTTCTCTTGTGAGGTGTTCATACCAGCTCCTTGGATCAACAAACATGTGGCTCGGGCACGAACTTGTGCCTCTTGACAACGAGAAGATAGGGAGGCAAAATGCTCTGTTGTCTTCTCCTGAGTCGGCAGTGATTCCTTGATGGATGATGATGGCACTTCCGTGGGAAGTCTCGACCTCACTGCCGGTAGATCTTTCATCCACCCCTCACGTTTGTGACGCAGGCTTTTGACCTGGCACACGACCAACTGTAACTCATCACCAAGCATGTCCAGTCTCACTTTCAAACTCGCCAAGCTGAACCCATTCGGTCAGACAGGCGGTGACGACGAAGATAAAGGCGAGGCCATTGACCAAACGTCCATCGCCGGTGGAGGCCACGCTGCCCGCCCTACCCGAATCACCAAGGAGCAGCTGAGAGTAAGTCACGCGATCAAGCAGTTCTTGACGGGCGAGGGAGTTCTGTCGCAGCAGGATGCTAGGCTGGACTCCGGTGAAGCGACGCCAGCCCTGAAAGAGATTCTCGAAAAGCCTCACATCAACGTGCCGCCTCTGCTAGTGGACCGGTCCCACCCTTTGACGGAATACTTCATCAGCTCGAGCCACAACACATATTTGACGGCTAAGCAGTTGTATGGCACCTCCTCTGCTGTGGCTTACGAGAGTGCGCTGAGGACTGGCTCCCGATGCGTCGAAATTGATGCTTGGGACAACGACGGGTCCCCGGACGAGCCGAAAGTCACCCATGGCTGGACCCGAGTAAGCCACATACCATTCCGCCAAGTCTGCGAGACCATCCGAGATGTTGTGGACCGCGAAGCTGCCGAATCCTACCCAGAATCGGGGTATCGTGCTGCGCCAATCCTGATATCACTGGAGAATCATTGCAGTGCCCATAGCCAGCAGAGACTTGTCAAAATCATGGAAGAGATCTGGGGCGACCGACTACTTAGCAAAGCTGTGAGAGAGCATGGAACTCGGGAGCAGCAGGATTCTGGCGAGCATGTGACGCTTGCTGAATTGGGCTCAAAGATCGCCCTCATTGTCGAGTATCATCTCCTTACAGATGTCGATCCCGAGTCTAGCTCCGATGAAGAAGAGGACGAGCAGCTGCGGAAAGATCGGCAAGCATATAAGGAGCAGAAGAAGAAGGCTCCGGCAGATGGCATCGTCCCCGAACTTGCTGAACTGGGCATCTACGCACAGTCGGTAAAGCCAACCAACAATTCGTGGTTCGAGAGCCAGCTGGAACATGGACCTCACCATCATCTCATCAATATCTCTGAAAGTGGCCTAAGCTCGTTGATGCCCCTGAACAACGAACAGATTGGCAAACACAATTCTCAGCACCTGATGCGTGTCTTTCCCAAAGGCACTCGAATCTCGTCGTTCAATTTCAACCCTGTGCCATTCTGGGGTAGTGGAGCTCAGATTTGTGCTTTGAATTTGCAGACTTTCGATGCGAGCATGCAGCTCAATGAAGCATTGTTCGCTGGCTCTGATGGGTACGTCTTGAAACCTGCTGCTCTGCGGGCCGGTGGCTCAGGAAAGTTGTCCAGCGGAAGGAATGAGAAGTTGCGCTTGCATGTTGGGGGTGCGACAGACCTCCCGGTGCCAGAGGGCAGGGAAGCGGATGAAATCAGACCGTATGTGACATGTACGCTCGTTCACCCCGATGACTTGGAAGGCGAGCCGCCGAAGCGCAAGACGGCTGCGTATAAGCACCACAAGCTGGGCGTTATCCATCACGGCGACAACCCCGAGGTGACGGACCCCTTGTGGAATGAAACGCTGGAATGGGAGTTTGAAAAGACTGAGATGGCGTTCTTGAGGATTTTGATTAAGAGCGAAGACAAGTTTGCGAGGAATCCGATCTTTGCCGTCGCAGCTGTGCGATTGGCGTACGTGTCGAGCGACTGGTGTTTCATCCGGATGCTGGATCTAAAAGGGCGAGAGACGCAATGTACGCTGCTCGTCCGATTTGATTTGAGGGATGGATGAGGTGAGAATAGATATAGTGAAATCGTACTATAAATGAGAGATGGCGCTTTACAATCTCCCGTCTCCTTTGTAAACGAGCTCATCTTAATCCTGCCTATTCATGACAACCTTCATCCTCAATCCATTCTTATTGAACAACGCGAAACTCCGTGCTTCCTCCCACACATCACCCTCAATCGGTACCAACTCTTCTACAGCATAAGCCAGTCTTACCAAGGCATAAGCGACGACTACCCAGCCCACAGTCATTCCGGGGCAAGACCGAGGGCCCGCACCAAAAGGTATGTACTCATAACGTCCAGGTGTGACTTTCTCCCAACGCTCGGGACGGAAACAGTCGAAATCTGCGCCGAAGACCGCTGGGTTGCGATGCAGGGCGTAAGCGCTGTAGACTATGTATGTGCCGGCAGGTACGAGGAGAGGCTGTTTGCCCTCTGCACCACCGCCATGTGGAAGCACGGTAGGGCGGAGGGCTTTGCGTGCATGAGCGGCCAGGGTTGGGTTTAGACGGGATGCTGTGAAATATCATTTGCAACCTGGTTTTTCACAAGTGGCTGTTGGTTCTGCTTACCTTCATTCATGGTCCAAGTAAGATAAGTCAACTTCTTCAATTCGGACACTGATGATGGAGGATCGTCTCCTAGCTGCTTCAAGACTTCAGCTCGGAGCTTCCTCCAAGCCGAAGGGGTTTGAAGCAGGAGCCAAAGCGTCTCGACAAGCACATTCTTCGTGGTATCATTCCCGCCCAGAAAGAGGTTCAACGTCTCGGATCGAATCCTGTCTGACGATGCAGAACGATTGACCAATCCCTGGATCATACTGCGAGCCTTGTATTTGCCAGGCGAACGTAGGGTGCGTTTTATACAGTCGTCCACAAAAGCGAATAATCGCTCTTGTGTTGGTTTGAAAGTGCGCCAGAAGACGATGTCGGCGAGCTTCTTTCCAGCAAAT
Organism: Mycosphaerelloides madeirae; assembly: GCA_002785995.1. Taxonomy (NCBI): domain Eukaryota; kingdom Fungi; phylum Ascomycota; class Dothideomycetes; order Mycosphaerellales; family Mycosphaerellaceae; genus Mycosphaerelloides; species Mycosphaerelloides madeirae. The sequence continues at coordinate 83,189 of NHNV01000034.1, forward strand.
ATCCAGAGCGTAAGGACGGCACCGATGTTAACCATGAAGTTCCAGTCTGCTGCAAACTGGCTGTTCTCACCCAGTGCCTCGCCAGATTGGCGTCCGAAGAGTAGCTCGGCTGCGACGCTGAAAACGAGTTTAGTCGCGATAGGCGAGAAATCCACAACGCCTTCCTGTTGAGAAGCACTTCCATTTCGAACACCTTCGATCATTGCCTCGGAGTACTTCTCCAAGAGTTCCAGATTAGCGTCCATACTGGGTATACTAGCATGCACCAGCGTACGAGACTCGCTCCATGCTTTCCCGTTGGTGGTGAATATACCGTCTCCAAACAGGGCACCGACTAGTAGCTTTCTGTCAGGCAGAATGGTGTAGTCCTGGAAGTTGGTCTTCATTACGGTCTCCAAGTTGAGAGGGTCGATGGTGAGTACGAGGTTCTGAAAGCCCATCCTTGCGTAGTGCGTGGTGCCATGCTTCTTGAAGCGTTCTTTGAGACCACGAGCGAAGCGGTGTTGGAAGATATTTCGAGCATTCTCGTACATGAAATCGAATCCGAAGAACGGATCGATGTGGTTGTAGGACGGTCCTGAGGGCTGGCATTGCAATCGTTCGGCCAATCGACTACGAGCGAGTCTTCTGTAAAGGAGAAGTAACAAGGTCGTTACTATTGCGAGTCCGAGCACTCGAACTGTAGAGGTAGTGTCGAGTTCCATGTTTCCAGGCGAGGTAGGGCGTTTTGCTGGACGTTGGCACTCATCTCTACATATGTTTCAGTCGATGCGAGTCGCTGCCGGAGCTAAAAAGTAACAAGGCCTGGCCCTGACATGCAGCGGGCAAGCGATCACGGCGCTTGCTTTACTTGGAAGTTTGAGTGACCCGGCGTCGAAGGAACTACCTGGCTGCCTTGTGAGCTACAAATCAAGTAGGAAAGACATTGGCTGATGGCACTGGAGGAATCTACTGTGCATAGCTGATAAAGGCTCGCTATCGCTGACTCGTCGTGTGTACATCTCGTAAGCGTCCTGCATGTATTGAGATCGAGCCGGTCATCTTCGCATTCGCTCGGGATTCAGCACATCCAGCAGTGCGATAATAATCCTGTAGGATTGAAGTCCAAGCTTAGCTATTGGAAAATCTTGCGCGAGCTCTCTGCCGAGTTGCATATGTTGCTCGCCCAACACGATATGGAATTCTCGGAACGTGCAGTCTAATAGTCATGAATTCCGTAAGTTCGAATAGCAACATATAACCATTGCGTTTGGCCGACGGTGAGTTTCTTTGCCGGACGAACACAAGCATGATAGTAGAAGAAGGACAAAGTGGAGCTGCTTCCTTCGAGTGAGAGCCTATTGCCCCTCTGCCACGATATGCTCTTGAACATGAGGTCACTTTCCAGAACCATCCCCTCTGGAACCTACTGGGGCATTTTTCCCGGTCTGATTCTAGGTAATGGTTTCTGTTCCGAACATTAAGCGATTGCCAATGAATTGGATTTTCGTCTTTGATCTGTCCCAAGCAGATTTCATCGCTATCGCTTCTAGATGCGTTAGCTGTACACATCCGCTCGCTACTTCTCATGGCAGACAGACAGCTATCCAGACACACACCTCCCCTCCCCAGAGATCTCGCTCACTTCTGAACCAAATCACACAAAAAGCACCTCAATTGACAGCCCTCACTCAGCACACTCAGGCGCCCGAGTCTCAGCTGCGCGCCTTGCGCCGCTGTGCTGGAATCTGTGCTGCAAATCCTGCAGTTTTGAAGTTCTTCACCCCTGAAGCCGGACCCTGGATTTGGACCCTGGATTTTGGAAACTTCCCGATTGGGAACACCTAACACCCAACGCCTAACACCTAACGCCTAACACCTAACGCCCAACACCCAACGCTAAAACCTAACACATAACAGAGTGTACCTGTGGCTATAGTCCTTGCCGAGTTGTACCTGAGTGATTAGGAGCATACAGTTAGCTACAGTATAAACTCCTCAAGAGGACCTGTAGAAAATTGGCATACCTAGCAAGCTTCTAAGAGCAAACTTAGGTGTGCTTACCCTCTGAGTATAAGCCTTAGCTTTAAAGGAGAGCAAGTACACAGTAGTTCAAAGGAGGCTTAACTATACTAGGCGAGCTTGAAAGGGGACTTCTACACTCTATAAACCTAATAGAAACAGAAATAGAGATGCAGACACCGGCTCCTCCAGCTCCTCTAACACCTCCTCCTCTATCCTCACCCGATCTACTCTTACAATATCCGCTATATCAGACACGTAGATACTTCCAAAACGCTGTCCAATCGCGCAAGAGAAGAGACGTCTTTAGTACAGAAACTCCAGTTTAGCTCATAAAGCGCATTCTCTTAAATAAAGACGTCGAGGCCTAAGACCATATTAGTAATGCACGCCAATCACTCATTAAAGCCGCACAGCTCCTTGCTTATAACCAGAAGAAACAAGCACAAGTCCTTAACCTTCTTCAGGTATTTAGAGAGTTCCTAGAAGAAGGAACCCTTCAACAAGCGCGGATAACAATAATAGCAATCCTTGTAACTAAGGTTGCGAACCTGGAATATGCTACAAAGCAGGCAGCTCAACAACCCTCCTAATACATGCTGAACAACTAAGGAAGACAGAAAGCCTATATACCCTCCTATATAGAAGCTGCTTAAAGGGGAAACATAACAAACCAAACTAAGACAGACACTCCTCAAAGCGGATGGACAACAGTCTAAAGAAAGACGCTAAAGCCTATATATGCTACTCTCATCCTCTCCTTAAAAGACAAGGAGACTGCTATTAATCCACTCTCCCTCTGCAATGAAATCAACCAAAAAGGACGTATAAAGGGCTTTATTGGAATCCTTGCTATAACGGCAAAGAAGTCAGTAAAGAACAACCTAGTTCTTGTCTGCGCATCCTAACAAGCAAAAGACTTTATTACAAAGCACCTAGATGTATTATAGAGTGTAGGCGTTGATAGAATACTCGAGGACAGCACTTTGGTTAAAGTTGCTATTCACGGTATTCCAACAGCCAAGTTCAATAATACAGAGGGGCCAGCACTACTCAAACACGAAATCGAGACCTATAATGGACTCCAGGTAGTAGGAACTCCTATCTGGCTTTCCAATGTAGAGAAACGCGCAAACCAGAATGGCGGCTCTATGTTAGTCACATTCCAAACAGAGAGAGAAGCAAACCAGGCTATCCGTCAGCGTCTATTTATTGTCGGACTCAGTCTTCGCGCTGAGATGGCTAGAGACAGACCAAAAGAAGAGCAGACTAAGGCTACGCAGTCCAGTGCCTTATGTTAGACACACCCTTCTGCATTATCCAAGCCAATCTCAATCGAAACGCGTAAGCAACTGAGACTATCCTTGAGATAGGAGTTAAAGAAGAAGCCGCGATAATAGTAGTACAGGAGCCCTGGCTACTATGTCAGACAGACAACTGGCAAGACACGCGCTCAATCAATCATACAGCCTACTCAACAATCATCCCATACCACGACCCTAATATAAGACCACGAGTGCTCACTTTTGTGAGTAGACACCTGCTAGCAGGCCTAGAAATCAGCCCGATCAATACAGATGACCCAGACCTCCAAAGCCTCCTTATTCAAGACAAACGTGGACAGAAGCTACAGATCCTTAATGTCTACAATGAGAAAGACACACAGGGCAACTACACTGTTGAAAGAGCTCTCCTAAAGCAAGCAGTCCTGCCTAACACCCTGCTTCTAGGTGATTTCAACATCAGACATCCGCAGTAGGACCCTAGAGGTAGAAACACAGGACAGAGGGCTCAAAACTTCACAAACTGGCTAGACGAGCATGACTTCCTCCTCCGCAACACGATCAGCATAGGCACCTTCTACCGGCCAAACATGGACCTCCCAAGTGTGCTAGATCTCTCATTTACGCGCGGACCATCCTCCCAACAAGAAGTCAATTGGAGAACAATAGAGACAGGCTCTGACCACCTGGCTATCTGCCTGGATATACAGACAGCTGCGCTAGCCAACAAAACCTCTTTGCGTGAAGATCCGCGACGCTTATTTGACACAAAGAAGGCAGACTGGAAGCTGTTTGAAGAACACCTGTTAGGGAACGCGCCAGGTCTCCAGTTTGAAGAACTCAGCACACCTAATAATAAGTCAGGAAAGGAGCTTGACAAAAGGGCAGAATCTCTCACTACACTCATATTGAATGCTGCAAAGGCCGCAATTCCATACAGACGAGCAGCACCAAGCTCAAAAGCATGGTAGACCCCTGAACTGACCCGCTTACGAAGAAAAATGGGTCGAGAATACAGGAGACTACGGCAGGCACTCCGGATCGAGCATGAAAGTAGGGACGCAGGCGCGGACACGTATAGCGACACGACCACAGAAATACATGAAGACACGCATTTTGACATGCATTCCGACACGCGCACGGACGCAACCTCTACGACGCGCACGGACGTAAGCTCAGACTCGCGCTCAGATTCAGAACCCCGCTCAAACGCAAGCTCGCTCCGCCTGCGGGACAGAAGCTCTTCGCCGCGCACGGACGCACGCTCTAGCCTGCGCACGGACGCAAGCTCAGACTCGCACTCCGATTCAGAAACGCGCTCAAATGCAGGCTCACTCCGACCGCCTTCACAGGAAGAAAAGCACGCGTACCGAACAGCAAAGAACGTGTACTTTGCAGCTATCAAGCATGCCAAGAAGTCGCACTGGAATGCATTCCTGGAAAAAACTGACTCCAAGTCTATCTTCAAAGCAATGTCATATACAAAGCAGTCAACACGCACTATGGTCCCTACAATACAAGGCCATAACACCTTTAAAGCCAAATGTACTGCATTCCGATCAGCACTGTTCCCTACTCCACCGCAGGACTACAGACTTCCTACCAATTGGTCTACAACCTACACAGTCAACCCAATCTGGGAATGGACACCCCTTGACCAAGACGAGCTAGCTCTTGCATGTAGCAAAGCCAAAGTAAAGGGAAAGACCCCGGGCCCGGATGGAATCATATAGGAGATCATCTCGTATGCGTACAACACCATTCCAGACATCTTCTTCAAGCTATATAGCTGCCTATTGTCTACTGGATACCACCTAGTGTGCTGGAGAGAAGCAACAGGCGCAATTCTCTCAAAGCCTGGCAAACCAGACTACTCAATCCCAAAGGCATACCGCGTTATCTCTCTTCTCAACTGCCTTAGAAAGATCAGCGAGAGAATTCTTGCTAAGCGTCTAGGGAATATGGCAGAATACGGACCTCTCCTTCATAACTCACAACTAGGCGGACGGCAGAAGAAGTCAGCAGTGGACACCGGCCTTCTCCTAACCAACTTTGTGGAAAAGTCGCGGAGGAAAAAGCATATTGCCTCAACAGTCTTCCTAGACGTTAAGGGTGCTTTTGACCATGTTTCTAAGGACCGACTACTTGCAAAGATGATCAAGCTACGACTCCCATACAGCCTGGTCTCCTAGACAAAGTCTTTCCTAGAAGGACGGCAACTACGACTTACATTTAATGGCCAAATCGAAGACCAAAAGCCGGTTAATACTAGAGTGCCTTAAGGAAGCCCTATCTCACCAATCCTGTTCCTCATCTATATCCGCGACCTCTTTGCACCGCTAAAGGATGTTGTATCGCTCTCTTACATAGACGACATTAGTCTAAGTACTAGCTCGAACAGTGCAAAGAAGAACGCCGCTATCCTAGAGAGAGAGGTGCGCAGAATCACAATACTTGGACAAGAACAAGCCATCCAATTTGATCTCGCAAAGACAGAAATACTACACTTCTCCAAAAGCAGACAAGCTACAAGCTGCTCTATTCAACTCCCTAGCGGCGACACAGTCCAGCCAGCAAAGGAAAGTGTAAGATGGCTAGGTATCTGGTTTAACGCTCACCTTACCTTTAAAGACTATATCAAGATCAGAAGTACAAAAGCACTAGCAGCATTCTACTAGATGGAGCGCCTAGCAAACCTGGAAAACGGCCTCTCTTCTCACTCTATCTGCAGACTCTACCAAGCTTGTATTACCTTAATAGCCGACTTTGGAAGCCCTATCTGGTGGAAAGGGAGAAGAGCAATTGCCCTACTTCAGACGCTCTAATATAAGGCCGCACAGAAAATCCTAGGAGTCTTTAAGACAACCCCTAGTGAAGCATGCAAGCTAGAAGTAGCACTCCTACCTCCTGCAATCCGACTAGAAAGACAATGCGTCTTATACTCACTCCGAGCTGCAAAGCTTCCATTTGATCATCCAGTTTCAGAAACCCTCCAAAATACCAACATACTACAGGCTCCCCTAAGATTCAAAGACCAAGCAAAGCTTTTATACTTTAAAGACATTCACTACTGGAACTCTTTCTTCCTAGCAGAGGGAACAGAGAAGGCCAAGATGCGTCTAAGCTTTGAAGTCAACAAAGCATGGAAAGAACACTTCTAAAAGGCAAAGGAGAAGAAGCAGACTAGCAATCCAGGAAGCTACTTCAACCGGTTTGAGTGGTAAGAAAGGGAAAAGCTACAAGTCAAAGACAAGAGACATCTTACTAGCGCATACTATACACTCTTATTTGGACACGGATACCTTAAGTCCTACCTTTACTGACTCAGACTAGCAGATAGCGACAGATGCCAATATGGACAGAAGGAGATACCTGAGTACCTCCTCTTCTAATGTAGAGAATACACCCACCTCCGGCTACAGCTCCTAGCAAGGCCTACATCCATCCAGGAAGCCTGTAGCTCTCTAGCAGGAAGAGAAGCAATCCTAGACTTTGTTAACAATACCGGTATTACAACAAGGAAGTGGCACCTAGCAAGGGGAAGCTACGACACTACTAATATAGCGGCTTAAACAGCCAACTCACACAAGTTTTCTTATATTAGGGCGTTGATTTGGATTTGGATTTGGATTTGTTCTGATTTTACTTAGGCTGAGACCTACAGAGTCAACTAACAAAGAAGATAATGTCGGAAAAACAAAGAACTACGCTAGAAGGCCGTCTTACATAGTCATAGACTCACGTAGGACGTTAATGGAACAAACAAACAAACAAACAAACAAACAAACAAACAAACAAACAAACAATAAAGATTCAGAAGATTCCTGACCCATGCCTCGGTCCGGCCCACGCTCGGGTCCCCCGCGTTGAGGTGCAAACATATATAAGCGGTCCTAAAGCGCTAGACCGAGATGAGCTTGCCGAGGCTAAGTTGTCCTCATAATATGCGACGTTGTAATGAACTAATACAAGCGATTAGAAGAGGCTCACGAGATGAGGTAGATAGCATTGCAAGGGCTTACCTACACTTAGAAAGCTGCAAAGGTAAAGGACGAGGACGAATATCTTCGGAAGAGGTAGGAGGAGGAGAACAAGAAGGGCGAAAACTATTGGCCTAAGGAACTACAAAAGCGAACTCTTAAAGGTACGCAATCTGGTGGTGTTATTTGAGATGGAATTTTACGGCGTTGTGCTTGACGAGGCCCACACTATTCGCGATTCTAGGCGCAATAAAAGTCTCACTATTGCTGCATTATAGTCACTGTAGCAATTTGCAGCTACCGGAACACCAATCCAAAATCGATATTAGGTCATGTTTATCATTTCCGATTCTTGCGGTTACAACCTTTCTGTAATCAATGATCATTCCAACACTCCTTCGTCTTCGGCCAGAAGGTATTCGTGTGAAGACCTGCACGTTTAGGGACGAGAATTTGTGTAGTGAATGCTGTTTGTTTTATGGGGAGGATCATCGAACTATGTTGCGATGGATCAGTTTCGCCAACGAGGGATTTTTCGATACATTGCTGTCTTTTCCTCTTCTTTTTCTTCCCTTGCAACAGCGGCCCCTTCCAAGAACTCCGAATTGACAAGCGGGTTATGCAGCTCTCCAATAGTACTCATACAAGCCGCGACCGGGTCGCCTGAACCCATGAGACTGCCCTGCCAGTACTCATTTCCCAGGAAAGCATTTCCGTCCCATACGTAGCTCAGCACAGGTAGTCGGTCTTCCTTTTCTTTCGGCAGTTTCGCTGCAGGATTCCGTCGGGAGAAGAGGACCTCAATCCCCTTGGTTGCACCGGCGGAAGTGATGGCTTCGGAAATGTGAGGAGAGGCGTTTATGCATGCGAACTCGATCGTTGAGATACCGTGGGTTTGCGCAAGAGCGGAGATGGCGGAAATGAAGGCTTCGATGTGAAGGTTTGGTTGTAAGGCGGACGCCTAAGCCGAGGCCAACGACGTAGACGTATGCTGTCTTCTCCTGATGTATTGCTCGGACTAAGGCTTGGGAGAGGAGGATTTCTGCTGTGATTTTGATGCGGGCTTTGTAGGCTTCTGTGTTGAAATCGGAGGTTGTCGGGGGAGGTGGTCCTGGATGGAAGAATTCGAGGAAGAGAGAGGTGAGCTCTCAATTTTGAGTGTTGTGCGAAGAAGGAGGCAGGATGAAATTGCTGTCCGTTCTTCCATCCCGCTCGAAGCGAGGGCCTACCAGGTTGACGATAATGCCTCGATCCTCGTGCGTGGAGAATTGGGCTATCCAACCGCAGTTGTTCCGTGCACCGGAGTTGATGAAACAGGATGGGCCGCTTACGCCCATGAGCGAGCTGAGCATAATTTCGTCGTAGGAGAGGTACTCGTCCAATGTTAGGTCGTCGTTGAGGTGCTGGGAGGAAGTGACGTTGCGCTCCCATTACGCGGCTAGGTCTGAGATTCTTTTCCCAGAGCGCAGAATGGTGTGGTTGCCGTGTCCCATGTAGACGAGATGGCGTTTGGCGATGAGGCGGGAGATTCGTTGCTACCAGGTGACATGGTCGTCGAGTGTTTTCTCGTAGGACAGCCCGTGGCGTAGTTTGTGAGCGAGGAAAGCCTGGACCAACGTGGGAAAGCGCGGGTGTATGAGGATATGTGTTTCTCGAGCGTCAGAGAACATATTTACAGGGTCGAAGTTCCGGACGGAGTTGGTTTTGATTGGCGGTGGAATGGTCTGCTCATCCACAGAGAGGAACGAGGAATCTGAGGAAGCCATGTCGTCCAATTTTCGAGGTCTTCTTGGTCTCGAGGTCTGCGCCGGGGTCGAGCGCAAGAAGGCCGTCGAGTAGCAAGTCAAGTAGATAGATAGGGAGGTAGAAGTTAAGGGAAAGGAGAGGTGGCTCGACTGCCACGTGCCTTTTTGAAGGCCAGATCTGGTGCTTGTAATTTTGCTGGAACACGATGAAATATGAGAAAAGCTCAGTTGCAGTTTGTCGGAGTCGAGGTTATGCTGCCGTGGAGTTTAGGCAGTAGACCCGGAGCTGGTGGTGAAGTCCAATTCGACGTTGCTCGGTGTCCCAGGTTGGATATGTTCTTTGCTCGGAATGTTCACCTGCCACGACGTCAATCGCCGATTCTTGGAATGCGTGAGGCCAACCTGAGCGACTGAGCTACCGAGCAGCGGCATATCTGGGTATTCTGTATCATTCGTTCGTGTATCCTCTTATCTAAGACTCGCATCATCTGTATATCCGCTCTTACGCACCAAAGATCTTCAACTTCTTCTCCACAGGCTCCATAGTCTTTGCTTGGATATTCTCTCTCTTCTCATCCGTGGGGTCACCGAAGACGAGCTGGGCCTTCTGGCTCCACTCCAACGGAATATCGTACTTGGCCGCGACCTTCTCGTCAGCGAGCGGATTGTAATGCTGCAGGTTGCAGCCAAGACCTTCGGCCTCGAGGGCGGTCCAGAGCATGTATTGGTGCATGGCGGAGGTGTGCTCGCTCCATGGCGGGAACTTGTCGGCGTATTGGGGCAGCTTTTCTTGGAGGGCCTTGACGGGCGCGGGGTCTTCGTAGAAGAGGATCTAGGTGGGGTCAGTTTGTGTAGGGGAGGTTGAGGTTTGGGGGGAAAGTACGGTGCCGTAGCCGCCCTTGAACATGGTCAGGCGATTGTTAGTGTAGTCCCACTTGTCTTCAGGAACATGGGCCTTGAGGATCTCGGTGACGGTGTTCCAGAAACTGTGCCTCGTCAGCTTGCACATAAACCTGAGAAGCGATTGTTAACGTACAAATCGTGGTCCTCCTTCAACAGAACAACAAGTCTGGTCGACTGCGAGTTGAAGCTGCTGGGGACGTTATTCAGGGCCAGGGTGACGAGCTCCTTGATGCGCTCATCGGAGACCTTGGACGACTTCTTCAGGCCGTAGACGGAGCGGCGGTTGACTACAGCATCGAGGAAGCTCATGTTGTCGGCCATGTTTGCGGGTGTGCTGCTGAGTGTTCGTGAGTAGGGAGTAGGGGTGGTGCGGGCGGGAGAAGGGGAGGAAACGAGAGTGTTTTGTATCCTGAGAGCTGGCAAGAAGCTCGCACGTAGCTGCCGTGCTGCTCGAGGCAAAAATCTGGTTAGCAGTGGGGCCGTTTGCATTGTTGCGTCCACGTCGGTGCTCGGCGAAACACTGCTGATGAATGCAAGAGCTGTCGAGACGGCGACGAGGGCGACGATCCAGCAGGCGTGCGCTTCCAATCGGTGCATTATTGGCTCAGACTTACATCGGCCTGCGTACTTCGACATTCACAAGGCATTTGATCAGCAAAGCACTCGCACATCTTTCACCGTCGGCGCTGCAACTCTCCAGCTCCCGAGTGTTGATTCGCGTTGCTCGTGTGTTGGTGCTTTGATCAGCAGGCACGGCGAGATTCCGTTCTTTGTAAGAGAAGAGCACTTGACCATTTTGAGGCATTTGACGGCAGACTTATTTTGCAAAATTTCCAGGTTTCGGGTCCGATCTTTTTGCACACATCACCATCTTCGGAACAACTTTCCCCGGAGTCTTTTATACTCCAGAGAAACCTGAGACGTTGCCTCATCGCTGCCATCATCATGCCCACCGAAAGCCTCACCACCCAAATTTCCATTAGCACAACCGCTTCTTCCAAGAAATTCCGTCGGCCCCAAAACTACCCTTCCTCGTGCAAAAAGGAGATCTACACCCGCATGTTCCCGCAGTGCCTTTCTCAACTTCACTTGTTTGCCTGGACGAGAACAAGGAATCACAAGCTTCATGGCGGACATCGAGTTGATACATTTCCACCAACAAGTAGGTATCGTCCCTGCTGACTTCTGGCTTCCCAAATCTAGAAATAATGACCCACCACGACACATCCGGAGGAGCACGTCTTCGACTTTCTGATAGGCCGTCTGCGCGAACGCACCACAACTGGAGTCAAAGGATGTGGAACAGGTTGTTGTATAAACACTTTTCACAGTATCTACACTGCCTAGGCCGTCGGCTTTTTTTGAAAATCCGTCGCTGCACGCCCAACTCCGTCGTCAATCAATGAAAATCTGCAGTCTGATCCGACTCTACTTGTCTCATTCATCGCGTTGCCATGATCATCTAGCAATTGCCAACTGAGTTGCGATTTATGCAGTGCAGCTGGAGGCATCGAGGCTAATGCTGTCAATGAAGAAGGTGATACCGCCGTCAGAGCTGGAGAAAGAAGATGGGGTGGAGTCGGCGGCGTTCAAACCGTTGCTGAAGTCAGGCCAAGCGTTGTCCATTTGGATGGTGGTGTTGGTGTATGTGTGCTGCGGGGTGGTGGGCGTGTTCTGGTGGCACTCAACGGTGTCGCCGAAACGGTAGCCTCCAGCACTGGGCTGGGTGTATGTGATGATCTGGTTGCCATTCTGGTAGATGGTTTGAGTGGTCATACCCGAGCCGGAGTCCCAGTCGTAGGTGATTCGGATCTGATCACCAGGGTTTACAATGGTGCCCGGGGAGCCGTTGCTCGTGTTGTTGATCAGCTCGTAGCCGAGGATGCACCAGACGTTGTCGCTGGTGTTGCAGTAGTCCGTGAGGTACTCGGGGTCGTTGACAAGCAACGACTGAACAAGGTTGCCGTCGTTGGTGTACATTCCTGGCCACAAGAGGAGACCTTGATTGGTAACTGCTGGGACGGTGATGGTCGTGTCAACGTGGATGATGTTTGCTGGGTAGCTGCCGGGTTGCTGGTTGGTGTCCCAGATAGCTGGAGCCTAGGAAACAGTCAGTCTTCGAGATTTCAACGAGACAGATTGTGGAGGAAACGAACGAAGCCCGCAAGAGCGGACCCTGCGGTCATGGCCAAAGCCAAGAAAGAGCTGGTTGGGGCCATTTCGACGAGTGAAAAGGTGGTTGTCTTGGGATTTGAAGCTGGTTGTGATTGCTGCTGATGACCCATCCAAGGCAAGTGATTTCCCCCTTCTTATACATCTTCGACGATCGTAAGGTTTGCCATCCGGACTCAAGTCCAAGCGGACCACTATCCAAATGTAGGCCATTGCCTTAGCTGCAGTCATTTATTGATGTGTCTTGATGGCTATAATTGATTGGAGAGCGATCCAACATGAAGCGAGGAGGTTTTCGAGACAAGCTCGTGTCAGACATCCTCTAAAAGCTAGTGGTTGTCAACAATAGACGGTGAAGATCGCATGTCATGATTCGGCATCGTCACCTGTGCCTCACACCAACGGGAAAGATTTGTCGATCGCAAGGCTCGATGCTCACAACGTGTGCCGCTGAGAATTCTAAGCCTCTTAAGCTTGTCCGGGTGTATGCCAAGAGAGGAAGCTGCTGGCTTAGTGATGCCATCTTCGCTGTTGGTCGGGCTATGCAAGTCGAGAGACACATACGAATTCGCTCACCGACCGCCCTCGGCCATGTCTGCATGTCACGCCGAGCGATTGGGCAGAGCAGACCATGTGCGAGTATCATGAACTAACTCTGTGCATCAGTAGTTGCTGAATCCTCAATGCGGGTGATGCGATGTCGTGAGTAAGCTGACCTGTGCCGCATTTGTTGAGCAACAATCATTCCATCTCGAGTCTGGTAGTATCAATGCCAAAAATCTCAATTCCATTTGTCTATCGGCAGAGTTCCGAGGTTGTTGCTCGACTTCGCAATGTATTCCACCGCTTTCAATAACGCTTTGTTCGTCTTGCTGTTGATGTCTGTGGGGAGGAGTAGGAGGAGGCGCTGCTCAGAATCGACGTCGGTGGCTGTGACGGCGGCTCGGGGGGATTTGCTGTCAAAGCTAAAGGGAGCTGCTTCCTTTTGAGGATCATCTACGACCCGCTGGTACGCCTGAGGCGTTTGAATGAGACTGAAGGTGGTGTCAGCGCTCGCGGGCTCTTGTAGGCTATGTTAGCCCCCGATTGGCAAAGGAAGACGAAGTGAGAAATGTGTTTCTGCAATTTTTGAGCCTAAGTATTGTTAAGCTTAAACGAACGAATGAACTATCGCCGCGAAGGCGCTACTGATCGCAAAGGATTGTCTCCTAAATCTGAATGAAAACCCAAGGCACCACCGCCACTAGTCGGACGAGCGAGATCGGGAATTCTCTTCGTACATGACCGATCTTACGTGTGTTCGTCAAAACTTTCGTAGAAAGTGGGAATCATCGAGGGCGGAACGATTTCACGAATGTCGAGCGTCAATATCTACAATCCACCGAGTGATGCTCTACCATGAAACGGGAAGAGGCCATGTCGCGAGACCTGAATGAACTTAGGGAGCGGCTGAAATGGAGCTTCGGGAGGATTTAGCTGCAAGGCTAAACATGAGGCCGACAAGTTAGATCCCATTAGGTAAATCGCGGCCCTTCCAATAAAAGCTTAAAGTATGTGGATGGCTTCGATGTTATCATGTTTTCAGTCAAGCTGTTCAAAAATATCCTGGGGCTGTCTAGCGGGAGGAGCAGGCGACTTCGACTGTGCAATTTGGAGAATAGATAGAGTCTTCGAAAGTAAAGTTCCTGGCCCTTTTCAGTTGAGATTCTGGAGAGAGAAAAACGCTTATCGCTACGTACTGCAGCTAAAATCGGGGCCGAAGCGGCGTCTGGAAGTGCGGTCGTACGTAATTGAGTCGAGCACGACGCTAAGATTCAAGGCGTTCAGTTAGTGCTGCAGAGTTGGAATACTTAGAGCGTGGGAGTGCTCGGCCTCCAGCGGAACAGCCGAATGCGAAATGATCTACTTCAGTCGCCTCAATCTGACACTGTGGAAACAGTCTTCCAATCTTGCTCACCTCCTGCGTCCAGGAGATAGATGTTTCAGCGAACGTTTCTGTCCAAGCTCACATATCCTTAAGCACCGCACGAGAAGTCACATCTGTCGACATCCTTTCCAACATTCAACTTTCCCATGCCAGAAGCACAAAAGGTCAAACCTATACAACCTCCCAACACCGCTTCCCGTCGTACCAGAAATTTAGACAGCGTAATATCCATCAATGTACGAGCCCGGTTGACAGAGCTGTCGATAACATAAGAATTATTCAGCGAGAAGGCTGCTCGCAAGGTCAGTGAAACCCTTTCCTATACGACTCTCTCTATTATAGAGCATCATCTAGGACAATTGGAATTGTCTTTAGTACCGCGGTCACTTGTGGAGCAGTAGATGGACTCAAGTCCAGATCCGCTATCGTTGAAGAATTCCCATATGGACAGCTCTGCCGGTTGCACGTTTTCTCCAATGTACATCTGCACACCGTCCTATCACCATTCCTGTGGATCGCACCAGACTAGTCCAAGGAACCTGGGTGGTTTGTGTTAATGTAGTCGATGGGGAAGCGAGACAGACGGGGAAGCGAGACAGACGGGGAAGCGAGACAGACGGGGAAGCGAGACACTCGCAGCATTTCTCATCACGCTGATGGGAGTATCGGTACTGGCTGCGCACATTTCATCCCGCTGGGCGATTCCCGTCGACTACGTTACGATGCCCTGGAGGAGACTTGACAAAGCGTCGTTTATTTTGAGATCGACGATACCATCAATGTCGGGAGGACGTTGGCAGCCGTATTTGGTAGCAGCATCTCCATCTCATCCTTCGTGCCGGCCACATGTGGTTTGCCTTACATGTACGAGAAATATAATGTCCGTCGGGCGACCAACCGAGACACCTTCTGAGCCTAGAGCATAAACATAAGTCTAAGAGCATAAAGCATATCGAGATTAGCGTCAATGGCGCAACAATCTCGTGGTTGACAAAACGTAAGCGGTGGGGAAGCGGCGCTTAGATTTCAAGTCCACCACCTTTCATCCATTACTACACACTCAAATATGGCCCGTTCATTAAAGCAAGCGGCTACATTTGAAGCCAATGTCCAGGCGGCTGTTACAGCACATTAAGGAAAGGAATACGACTCCATTCGCGCCGCTGCTCTTGCCTTCTCTGTGCCGGCTTCTATCTCCCGTGCGCGTCTAGCTGGACGCACTTCACGATCACAGGCCCACCAATCTGCTCAAATTCTCCTGGACGCCGAAGTAGGGATGTGCCGATTCCAGTAAATCGGCGGAAATGAGCATGGACAATTACGCCATTTCCAACGGTTTTCAGTAAACGGTTGATGCCAAGATATGCTCCTTCTACCTACTTCTCAGTCCTATAGCATGTTTGTACATCTGTTGTACACTATAGAGTTATTTCATGGGATCAAGCTGAATGAAAACTAATCGTCGCAGAAACTATACAACATACTCGATTAACATATTAACAACCATACAAGCTGCGGACACTACGTATACCTTGGAGGTATTGATAGAGAAGCAGCAGCTCTAACCGCTGCAGTCAAACGATTGACTTATTCTATGTTTCGTTATCGAAATCCTCCCAATTTTCATCAGTTCCTCCATTAAGCAAATAGTCAGCCCTCATTCGCTCTTTGAGAGGTGTCTCTTCATATGAGGGTAGCTCTTGGGGCATTCTCTCAGCCTCTACTAGCTCAGCAAGGCTTGCCAGGGATGAAGGATTTGCTATAGCATCTTGCCTCCTCTTTTTTCTGTCCATTCGAGCGTTGTAGTACAGAAAGGCAAGCTCAAAAGCATGCTGTATTGTTAGCCTGTTGCGTGTTTTGGAGTGGATGAATGCAAAAGCAGACCAGTTCCTTTCCGCAGGGCCAGTTGAGCAGCGAAGAGGTAATGCCTTAATCATTAGCTCACACAGCTTCAGGTTCTTGAAGTTGTTCTACTACCATGCCTTTAGCTTGATGAATGAGCTTTCATTTAGTGGATCTTGGCGCCATTCCTCAATGTTCTGACGTGCACGTTGGGGTATTGCTCTAGTTGAAAGTCAGGCAGCAATGCACAAGCAGTCCTTGACTCTCAGAGAAGTTCCTTAATAGCAGATGCCCAAGTATAACAATCACTTTGTGGATGCGAATGTACATCCGCGCAAGGCAGTCCGTACTACATTCGTCAAATATCCTCTCCGTCTTCAAAGCGACTGGTCTATGGCCCTTGTCACCAATCGCGGTGCTTGAGAAGTACTGAAAGTGAGACCTCATGCGTAGACAACGTGATCCATAAAGAGAGTAACTACTAGAAAGGAGAAGGAGTCGTAGGAGGTCGTGCTGAGTCATCCAGCCCGTGACGTAGCCAGCCTCATGTAAGCCACGCTTCAACTACTGCAGACTCCGAAATGATACTGGGAGATGTATCCACCTTATCGATGATCACCCTGCCAATTCTAGCCTCGGAATTGCTACTGGACGTTATCATACCGAGAATCTGGAAGAGACAAAGCTCAAAGAGTCACCCTCGCGATCTCCTGAAACAGACTTGATTTCGCATGCAGTCTCCACATCTTCAGCGGAAAGCTTGGACCTGAGTAGGCGACGGCTGAGGTTATTTTCTGTCGAGAACATTAGGGACATCTTATCGACTGTTGAGCATCTTGTGCTCAGTCATTACCCAGGCCTGATCATTCCCCTCTGATCCAGTCTTGCACCAAGCTTGAGTATCTCAATATTCGTTCCAACAAATATCAGCGCACTTTCCAATTGTGCTTTCTCGACTGCATCATCTCAAGGGATTGGACATAGGGATGAACGAAATCGACAGGCTTCCTCCGGAGATCGGGGCTATAGCATCGTTGACGTATCTGGCTATAGATCGCAACCACCTCACTGTCCTGCCGCCGGCTTTTCCTGCCCTGAAAAACCTCGCGGACGTGTCCATTGAAGAGAGTAGACTGCCCTGGTTTCCGAGGCGGCCTCTGAATTTGCCCCTACTCACTTCGCTGAATCTACGTGGTAACCAGATCGCGGAAATACCGGAAGGAATCCAAGCTCTAACATCTCTGAGATCACTGGATATAGCGGACAATCCGATCAGTAGACTGCCAATCGCTCTGCCCTATATGCATGCCCTGACTGATCTAGGAGTATCTGCTCAGCTCATCTCTTTTCCTGAGGGGACACGGGATGCCCTTGAAAATATCGAGAGCAAGATAGAAGCCAACAACCTACGTCTGAACTGTGCCTGGGTCAAGTGCTTGCTGCTGAAAGAGATTACTCGGTTCGCAAGTGCTAATTCTGGTTCACAAGAGCGGTTTTCTTCAACGCCGTCTGGAGCAGGTTTATCCATGGAGAACCACGCCTCCAACATCTCGCCGCCGCAGCCGCCTCAAGTCTTGCACACCAATGTGCCTGTTGGAGCCGATGTTCGACAAATAGAGCAACTCCGCGCATACTTCCAACAAGAAAAGTCCTCGCCGGGTTCAACGTCGATGCCGCAAGAAGTCTCACGTATGCACGGATTAAACTCTGTAGTCTCAAGGCCGAAACTTGCACCCCGGAGGCTCACAAAAAGGTACGGTGCTCAAGGTTCGCCCAGATACTGGCACCCAGCGGACACCTCGCATCCGACTGCTTGATCCAACGAACTTACTATGCAACTTTAGCACGGAAGTACGACGCCACGGAACTCGCACTCGATGTGTCGGCTACAAATCAGCTGAACTTGATGAGACACTCTCGCGAGAGCAGTGCCGGTATTTAAGCTGTCACCCACTCCGACCATAGCACCACCGCTGAAGGGGGCTGCGTCCGAAATTCACACGAATCCGGTACATCATTTTACCGCTTCTGGCTGCCATGCATCCTCGACTCTTATCAAACCTTTCCAATATATATAGAAGGTGGCCCCAGATCATTTTCCTAAACTACATCTACCACCATGGAAGTGCACAAGAAACTACCGGATGCTGCTCTCGACGTTGTATCCCGATACAGATACCAGATCCTGTTCGCTTTTTACATAACCTGGACTGGACTTGCTTTCCGACGAATCCGACGGCAACCATACAGCGGCACTATGAAGACGGCACAGTACGAGGCTGTGTTCAAGGGATCGACGGTATTGACTGCTGTTGCTGCTTATGCAATGAGTCAGAACTCCGCCCTACAAGAGACGACGCCGTGACGGTCGACTCCCCCACACCAGCTGAGGAATACCGATCGCTGGTGCTTGCATCAAGTTATAGCACAGCACTCTTCTACGAAGACATCAGTGGCATCTTTAGGGAAGATATCTTTCTTCATGGCGGTACTATTTCCACTATCCAGGAAACTCAGGAAAACAAGGCCGCACCCCACTTGGAACATGTCGAATTCACTGAACTCTATGGCGGGCATCCCATTCGCACGATGCGATCTATCAAACCATCTCGAATCTGGAGCTCCTCAATAAAGATTTACGGGCTTTTCCCCGCCGAACGGAAGTCCCTCGAATCTTACAATTGTACTTGCGAAGGAGGTAGCACCGCACGCATCTTTCGCAGCTCGTACAGCTTCGCCGAGTCCCTGCACTTGCGCACATCCAGCTGGCCCTCGATATACGCTCCATTATACGAATCAGGTGCAACAGTCTTATTCGTCCAATGTGCTCGCTCGATGGTATCGTCCGCAGCGCAGAGGATGGCCTGGCGGAGGTAATCGAAGCAATGCGGCCAATGCGCATCATCTCTCTGGTCGACGCCAATATTTTCACCCGCGTGAGCTCGTTGCATAGCGCGACGCATAGCCCAGACGCAGTGCATGGCATGGAACCTACAATCATCAATCGTCAGCTAAGAGGGAACACAAATCTCTGCGCCCAGCATACTTACATTCCAATTGAGCCGTTGTACCCCCTCCCGGGCCCATCGACGTGGATGATGGCGGTATTGGCATCCTCGAAATCCGTCCACACTGGGTCATATTTATGGTCCAGCGACATGTACCGCTCATCACGGCCGTAGCTGTGTCGCACAATTCTATCTCCGCTCCACGGCCAACCGATATCCCCGCCAGCCGTTGCCGTAGCTCGCAAATTCAATACCAGCAGAACGACGAGCAGGAGCATGAGAACGTTGCCGAATGAGGCGCATAGTCCGCTCTGGCAGCATCGTACCAAGCTCTTTCCCTTGGGTTGGTAGCGTTCACCTTCGTCGTCTGAGGAGATGCGTTGCTTGTTGACGTCGTAGTAATCCGCCATGTTTGTGTCTCCTGGCGAGTCGCGAAGGTCTGGAGTCGACGGAGGCGAAAAGTAGAAGTCTGAAAAGGTGTGATGTGATGTTTTGTGTGAGACGCCCGGCGCGGCCCGCAGCAAACGCGAGCAACATCAAACAAAGATGCACGTGAAGGCAGGCGCTGAGTCAGCCAAAGTGAATAAAGGCTATTGAAACCCTCTTCAGGCAAGAACGCTCTCGTCAAGAATAGAATTCCAAAACAGCCCACCGCATATTGTATCCACAACGAGGATAGTTGATCTTGTCCGGAACTCCGCCGTCTTTCATCACAGGACACCTGCAGTTCGGACAGCACTTGATCGCTCCTGTTGCTTTCAGCCACGCAACGACCCTCTCTGTCAATTTCTCCTCCACCATCCGCCCCATATTTCGCTTCGCGTACTCCTCGCAACTCTCCTCATCGTGATACGGCCGCTCGCAGTCCACACAAGCCCATGCGCCGCACTCCTCGCAGTCCCAAATCCCAGCCTGCACATCAACACGCGGATTCGACTCGCAAGCCGGATCCATATGATGTCTCGATTCTGGCTGAAGGCTCGCTGCAATGCACCAGTATTTCCGCGCGAACAAATCCCGATTCTCTTGCCCCGCGCCGTTGAAGAAGTTCCGGCCAGAGAGCGGGACTCCACAGTCTGGACACTGAATTGTTGAGCTCGGCTGGTAGGCACTGTTGAGTTTCGTGGTGATCCACCGGCTTATACAGTCGCTGCATGTGTCGATGGCGTTGTCGCTTTGGTTTGTGGGTGTCTTGTGCAGGAAGTCGTTGCTGGGTTTTGGTATGCCAGCAGGAGGAGCAAAGTTTTGATTGGGCTTGTTGGCGGCGAGTGGAGATCATGTCGTAGTATGTGTTTTGGGAGTTTTGGAGGTCGAGGTTGAAGTCTGTTGATCTTGCGAGCTAATCTAGTGGGACCCTGCTGAAGGTGAAGCTTAGTGTAAGTGAATGTGGACCCAAGACTTGCGTTTCGTGAAGAGGAAAAGAAGAATGTGCGAGCAAAGCTGGGAGGAGAAAATTCTGGTTAACCGTTGCAAGAGCCAGAAGCGGACAGAGAGAACGGTGTGAAGTTTGCTAACACTTTCCATGTTGCAGGCCTTGGACTTTACGTCGCAAAGAAGAAGTCGAGTTCTCTCACTTCAGACCACCAGCTATTATCAGACTTTGGCCAGTGGTGAATCCTGTTCTTGCATAGAACGTCACCGCGTTGGCAACTTCTCCTGGCTCGCACAGTCTGTGCATCGGTATTGAGTCGACTAGTCCTGGGAACTGGTCGCCGCTAGGAAGCAATCCTGTGTTTCCAACCATTGCCTTCCTTCATTAGCTTCTTCTCTGCAAGGTTTTCGATTGCATACAAACTCACCGGAGCCACATCATTGACTGCAATATTCCAAGGCGCTAGAGTTGTCGACAAATTCTTCATCATGCCCATCACGCCGCCTTTCGACGCAGCATAGTGGCAGCCCTGATGTCGTTAGTAAAAGAAGAACACCGAACATCTCGACATCTCGACTGACATTCATGCCGCCTCCGTGAGCAGCGATTGAGGATACGAATATGATTCGACCCCACTTCTGAGCCTTCATACCACCCACCACACCCTTGACGAGTAGGAAAGGAGCTCGTAGGTTGACATTGATTGTGTGCTCGAACTCGCTCAGGGGGATATCTGAGACGTCTCGTATCCGCTTGCCGTAGCCAGCGTTGGAGATGAGAACGTCGACGGCTCGACCGTGCTCCTTTTGGGCATCTTCACAAAGCTTGGATGTCTCTTCGGATGAGGACAGGTTGGCCTTGTGGATTGTGAACTTCTGCGAGCTCGTTGTCCCGTTGGAGACTGGTTGCAGCTCGTTGACAAGAGCTTCCAGGGAATCCCGATTTGAAGCGTAGGAAAGAGCGAGATCACAACCATAGGCTGCGAACTGCCTGGCACATGCAGATCCAATGCTTGATTTTCTGTTAGTTAAGATCTTAGTATTTGGTTCGTGATCGTTGTACTTGCCCACCAGACGCTCCTGTGATGAGGACGAGCCGTCCCTTGATGTCGTTGTTTGCCCCTGCCATCTTGAGTTCAATATGGATTGGAAGGATGTTGATGTTGAGTAAATACAGATTGTTTTGGATTTAGGATATTCCCCCGTTCCCGCCCACTTTCATCCGCATTCCCCATCAGAGCTTGGGGGCTCCATGAACGACGGAGTATATATCCCGGTCATTTTGTGGGCCGTCACTTGCCGAACACCGAACGCCAAGGATCGTGAGGTGGGGCACTTCTTCAACCAAAGTGTACTTGCGGCGATACTTTCCTCCACGGCAACACGAGAGTCTGCTCTTCTATCTCAACTCCTCATCAGCCAATGCAGCCAGGCTCCATGCCGGCGAGCCCGCCACTACTGGACATTCACGCATCGACGCGGCACGAGCATGGATGAGAGCGACGACCGGGCCTCGCCGTCGGCCGAGAAGAAGGAGAAGGAGAAGCGGACGAGCCGGGCGTGTCTGAATTGCCGCGCAAGGAAGAGCGCGTGTCACTTGTAAGTGCGGCGCAATGCAGTGATTGTATGAGACCTCCCTCGGCGGATGGGAATAGGCTCTGTGTTCGGAAGCAGGCGACGCAAGGTCTCGTTCAGACCCCGATCGGCTATCGAGACTGCTCAATGAGGGACATAGGAGACATGCTGACCAGTGCATTCCAGGCCCACCGTTGATGGCGTCGTCGTCACCCCATGCGAGCGTTGTAGGGTTTCAAGCCTCGAGTGCGTGATCGGCTCCAGCAATCGTGGCGGGCGGAGAATACGCAAGCGAACATTGGACCAGGCCGGCTTCGACACGCCATCCCATGGTAAGGGCCATCATCGCCAACCAAGTGAGGCTGCTACAAGCAGCGCCAACGAGAGCAGTGCTTTCACCACGGGAGATCTCTCGCACCTGCAGCAGCGATCTGGCTGGACCCCGTCCGAGTACGGCGGCTTATTGAACAATGGGCCTGCCGGGACGAGCACCCCTACTCCAGGCATCATGCTGGACCCGGCCTTGGAGGCGGCTGACAGAGAGTCTGTTATGGGTGTACGAGCTACTAGGGAGAGCTCGACGTTATCAACTAGCAACTTTGCTTTCAACGACCTCCAGAACCCCAGCGACGCTCTCGGGATATTGGCCCAGATCGCCAGCAATGGCGAGAGTGCTCCAACACTGACCGGACCCCCGAACGGGCTCTCAGCCCATTCGCAAACACAGCTGGACTATACCCTGGTTCGGGATGGCAGACTATCCCTCTCCAAAATCATCCAGCTCTTACAACGATACAAACACTACTACCATCCATACTTCCCGCTGGTACCTATCTCGACTCTAGACGCTGTCAATCTGGCCGAGACAGCTCGTGAGGAGCCCCATCTACTCGCCGCAATCATAGTCATAGCTTCCAGGGATCTCACAGATGAGCCAAACGTATTTGTTGCTTGCTCAGAGCACATGCGATCCTTGGTCTCTGCACTCGCCGCAGGAGGGCCAGGAAACGTCGAGACTGTAGAAGCACTGTTGCTGCTGGCCGAGTGGACCCCTTACACATCACGATCAGATGCTGGCCGCGTCGGCAGGGGTGAAGAAGATCGAGAAGCCTGGATGCACGTCGGAATGGCTCTACGTATTGGCTACTTTCTGGGTCTTGATCGGTACTCCTTCCAAGTACGTGGTGACGATGTAAAAGATCCGCAATGGCAACGGAAAAGATTGGTCTGGACCGCCTGTTACATCAGCGACCGGCAGATCAGCATTCGACTTGGCAGGGCGTTTTGGAGTAGAGGCCCCGGTCCGCTTACGACGCTTTCGAAATCAGATTTCCCTATGCTCAGTCCGAAAAGTTCCGGGGAGGAAGACTATGCCAGCATCTTCCAGGCGACATTGGAGTTGACGCTCTTGTTCTCGAACGTTCACGACGTACTCTATTCCAATCCTGGCAACAGCATGCGAAGCCATTTGAGTGGAAGCTACATAAAATACATTGACGACTTCAGGAGTGCCATCTACGGTTGGAAGAGCGTCTGGGGAACGCTTACATGCTCACCACATCTTAAAACGACCCTATTGATGTCTTACGACTACCTACGACTTTACACGAATGCATTCGCTTTTCATGCGACTGTAAAGCGTGCTTTGCCGCAGATTCAACAGGGACAGGAAAATCGCCGCTCAGCGCATCCTCAGCCTGGTCGAGTGTTCTACAACAACGTTGGTGCCGTCGGCGACGCGCGGTTCATCTATGAGGGCCTCGATGCCGCCAAGAGTCTTCTCAGCATGGTCAATACATTCGTCGATCCAGAAAAGTCGTTGCGCTATATGCCACTCCGCTTCTACCTCTACTCGATCTACTCCGGCGTCTTCCTGTACCGAGCGAGATGTGTGGGTGTCCTGGCAGCGGATGAAGAGCAATCCGTGCGAACAATGGTCCAGGAGACGGTCAATCGACTCGAACGATCTGGCATCGGCACGCAGCACCCAGGAAGTCGATATTCTCAATTGCTACGACTCTTGTGGGATAAGGTCGAGCGCAAAGAACGTAAAGGCAATTCGACAGCTACCCTCCAGAATCCATATCGACCAGGCAGCGTTGGGGGTCCGACACCAAACTCACAGGCTTCGACTCTGACCCACGACTCCCCAGCGGTGACAGAGAGCTTGATGGGCGATTTCTCTTGGACTGATCTGGATGCAATCGGCAATTTTGCAGTCAACGGCAACGGGGGCACCACCATCACGGACTCGGAGTGGTGGTCCGGATTCTTACCGGCGGACAGCAACAATTTCCTCTACGAGACACTCCCCGGGATGGACGAATGGAATCTTGGCTTACAGTAACCAGACTGCCGCTGAAATTCGGTCGGGACATGATCTCGACAAGACCGATCTCTGGAAGACAGATTTTGCGTGCGAATGTGACGGCGGCGGCAACTGGCGGAGGAACGCGGGGGTCTAGAAGTATAGCTCTCGGCATATGATGACACAAGGTCTCGGCTCTGCTGGTAGCTTTGTTCATTTCGAACCTCAAGACGGCATTTCTTCTCAAAGCTCTCTCTCACCTTCATCTCACGTCATTATCGTTTCTACAGGACAGCAACAATGACTGTTCAAAAGTCCACACTGCTGATTGGCAAAATTGCGCATGCTCGCAAGGAGTGGGAAGCACTGAATTCGCTGGTAACATTGAAAGTGGGTGGGACCGGAATTTCTCGTGGTCGGGACTTCAAAAGCTCACTGTCGTGTATAGGAGTACCCAGAAGGCACACGGAAAGACTTCATAAAACGTTGCAAAGACGGAGAGTACGACGATGTAGTAGGCATCTATCGATCGAACGACTCAACAAGCATTACTGGGCCGTTCAACCCAGAACTCGTTTCTGTGCTTCCCAAGACTCTGAAATACATCACACATAATGGTGCTGGATACGACAACATCGATGTTGCGGCTGTATCAGAACGGAACATTGAAGTGAGTAGCACACCTATTGCGGTCAACGATGCCACTGCAGATAGTAAGTTCCCCCAAGTCCCCCTAACCTTTCAAAAGTACTAAAAATCCTTAGTTGCCATCTTCCTTATGCTCGGAGCCCTCCGCCGCATCACAATCCCCTTCACCGCCGTCCGCAAACACGAATGGCGAGGCAAGAACTTCGCTCTCGGCCACGATCCCAAGAAGAAAACCCTCGGAATCCTAGGCATGGGCGGAATAGGACAAGCTGTCGCTCACCGTGCGAGGGCGTTCGGGATGGAGATCCAATATCATAACCGATCACGCCTTTCAGAACAGGAAGAGCAAGGAGCCAAATACGTTTCCTTCGAAGAGTTGATGAAAACGAGCGATGTCCTCAGTCTCAATCTCGCTCTGGATGCTTCAACTCGACACATCATCTCCACGAACGAATTCACTCTCATGAAAGACGGTACGCCCTTCTCCCCCTCCTCTCCCCGCTACCCCTACTAACACCCCTTCCAGGGGTAATGATAATCAACACAGCCCGCGGCCCCATCATCGACGAAGCCGCTCTGGTCTCCGCCCTCGACTCAGGCAAAGTCTTCTCCGCCGGTCTGGACGTTTTCGAAGAAGAACCCAACATCCACCCGGGCTTAATCGAGAACGAGAATGTGGTGTTGCTACCGCATGTGGGCACGGGGACGTGGGAGACACAGAAGGATATGGAGTTGTTGGTGCTGGAGAATCTGAAGAGTGCGATTGAGGGGAAGGGATTGTTGACGCAAATACCGGAGCAGAAGGGGAAGTGAAATACTCGAGAATGGAAAGAGGCTCAACGAGATGAGGGTTGTGGGTGAGCGTTGAATTTGACTTGTAGACATAGACTGTGTCTGGGCTATTCTCGTACCGTTTGAATATAGTCCAATCTATGCCATCTAAAAGGAAGAAGGCTCTCATTTACCAATTAAGAGACCGGAGCAATTCTTCGCGACATACTCAGGTCGATCACCTTGGATCAGTACACATGCCCAGTCCAGACCCCAACTTCAGCAATCCCTATCACTCATACAACATCGCAACCATCACCACCAAAACAACCCCCAAACGTCTACATGAACGTACTAGGGTTCCTAATAGGCGTATTCAACGGACTCTTGATCGGCGTCGTCGGGTTACTCCCCAAAGCGCCAATCAAGGAGCTCTGCTGGCTCGTCCGCCTCAACATCTCCGGCTGCCTCTGCGCCTTCAGCTTAGCCTTCAGACGATCCTGCACGCTCCTGTTCTCCCGCCAGAAGGCTTCCGCCATCTGTGTGTCGAGAACCTGGGTGATTTTTTCGAGCTTCTCGCCCTTGTCGTTGACGTCGAGGAAACTAACTACTTCGAAGGGGTATTCGCGTGTGCTGTTTTTGTGCTTGACGTAGTGGATGTGGCGGGTGACAACTTTGCGGGCTTGTTCGTCGATGACGATGTCTTTGATCTAAGGGGACAGAAGAGTTAGTAACTCTTGTGGACGGTTGGGCATATTGTGTCTCGCATACCTCGGTGTCCCTTCCTCGAGTGGTCTGTTCGAGTTGCAGCATCCAGCGATCGGCATACTGCTCGTTCGACTCACCTTCCATGACCATGTGGCCTGGAGGCTGAAGCAGGAGGGAAACAGGTCGGACGTAGCGGCGGCAAGTGGGTTCGCAGACGGCGAAGAGGGCTGATGGGCCTTCGTCACGAGCCTTTTCTTGTGAAAGGGCGTAGGCGACGGCGGTCTTGTGCATGGTCATGTAGAGCTCGGAGCGCGCCATTGGACCGTTGGTGTCGACGCTACCCATTGTGGTGAAACGGTATCTTCAACGGAAGAGCAGAAATCGCCTGGACGATGGTTCTCTCAAACTTTGCTGTGTTGAAGAGGTGACGACTCTCGGGTTGGTACGATGGAGTGAGTTTACTGTCTACTTCAAAAGGGTACATTGGCAAGCGCAATATATACCCAGAATCTCGAAAAGAGCAGAGAAGGAATGTGGAGGGAGCAGCCACATTGAACCCGGTGCCTCTTCGTTCACCGAGACAACAGAGTGATCAAAGCTTACTTGCATATCTGGGAGGTGGGTAAGTAGGTAGGTAGTGGTTCATTTGTATGCCCGGTTCGTCGCACCAACAGGTTTCGAGAGTGAAGGCTGGACAAATAAACAGGCCTCGAAGTCCTGGAGGATGGATGGTCCACTGGTGGGGACTGGTCAGACAGAACACGGACGCCTTTGGATGCATGGAATTTGCCGTACAACTGATGGGCATTTGACAAGCGCTCATTGCTCGGGACCTGCGATCGACCGCATGCGGGCAATTGCCTGAATGGCGTGATGGACATGGCAAAAGCGCCTTGGCCAGCCATAGCTAGAGGAATGGGCATACAACCCCGGAAGGCTTGCAGCAGCATCAGTAGAATGAGACAAAATCGTTGTGTCGAAATAACCGATAATAAGCTTGTAAATCCTCTAGCTGAGGCATCCTGATGATGTCGTCGACCGCTCAGCTCTGGCTTCGAAGCTGAATTCGGTAATTTTTCTCAGCCCGAATACACCTCCGAAGGGTATTGACGACCGCAAGCGAACTCGGGCTGGTTGCGCAATTGAAAATCAGCCTGCAATGCTAAGGTGCTCGCCGTGTCGAGACACGGCGATAATACCAACGACCGCACCTGCGGATCTGGAGCGGCTTGGATCCTTGTGGCACGCATTCGGAGAGCGAAGAAGTGCATTGCCAAGCGGCTGGACGCAGGTAAGGCAGTGTTTGTGGGGAGAAGGATGCACTTGTCGAACATTGCAAGCGAGTGACAGAGATCGGGAGGACGAGACTCGACAGGGGACGTCCAGCGATACTCCAGAACATGTTGGTTATTTCTGCACCTTCCGCAAGCAGGACAGAAGCAGCCAAAGACGGCACAAGACATGTGTAATGTCGGTGTCAATGAATGCCGCTTCGCCGCGAAGACCCAGGCCTCGAAGTCGGTGGTTGATGTTTCAACGGTCCAGACTGAGGTCGGAGGATAACCTGAAGCCGTGCCGCAAGCAGTAGAAAACCCCAGGTGTTCGCGGTGGAGGATTCGCAGCACAGCAAAGCCGTCTTCGCTATACCGCAGGACATCCACTCACCACACCCTGATGCAGCTGACAGGGCCGCAGACAGTTCGCTATAGCAGCCCATTGGAGAGGTTCGCACAGGAGATTCGCTCATGCGGCCAAAATTAGCAGACCATGACGAAGACGAGCTCCACCGAAGATGCATACATGTGCCCTCCAGTACCTGGGCTGATACTCAGGTGTTCGGAAAGCTTTCGGAGAGCACAGCAGAAGGATGCGTTGTTGATGGGAGTCGAGTCTCGCTTGTGAGGCCATCAGGCTCCCTCAGCCATATTCTTGTCGTACCGGGCTTGTTGTCAATCGATCCTCAGGCCGCAGATCGCCGTGTTTGCTCGGATGTTATGCAACGGGCTGCCTTCTCCGAGCGTGCGTGTCGGCTTGCTTGCTTGGGTAATGAGCTTGTCGATGGACGAGATGCTCGTGGTAATGACTGCGCCCGCGTTACACAGGAATCCATGCTGGTGTGGTGCTGCGCTGCGGCGCGTGTTCAGCTCTATCGCCCCCCTCAACGCCCGTCTATTCTTGATAGTAGAGGCCGCTGAAGCGGAGCACTGCTGCTGTGGTTCATCTCGCATGATGTTGATGATGGCACTAATGGTGACGATGATGGATGGTGTTGGTGAGAGAAGAATAGAAAGACAGTCAACGTCCGAAGGAAAAGGGGAGGAAGCCGCGACTCGGCATTCGGCAAGCTTGCCGAACAACATGAACATGCAGACATGAACAACGACATGGACGGGCCCCAGAAGTGCTCGATTGTTTCACTACCGCGATGCAGTCCTCGGCCGAGCATTTACTCCTTCTAAATTGTCATAGAATGCCCCGACTAGAAACTCGATCCTACTTCAACCATGACAGCACACCAGCATCCTTCCAGCCTCCCCTTTCCTCGTCATCCACTCCGTTGCAAGAAAAGAAACACTTACCAAGAGAAAGCACGAGTGTCAACTTGCGGTTGTCTTCATGCACCTTCGGGTTGTACAAGAATACTACCCGAGAGCCATCTCTATTCCTTCCATTGTCGCCAACTTCGGGGGTTTGTGCCTTCATGCCTCCTTCGTCGGCGGCGCTGCAGGCACCTCTCGACACTTGTACAACGGGTGGTGCTCATCGAACGACTCGTCCTCTCCATGCACCACCTTGTACACATCCTTCGCGCACATCTTGAGCGCACGGCATCATGTCATCGCCCTCTCGTGGAATGCCAGCTCAGCCAGTCTGATGAGAACCAGGGCTCCAACCACTTTCGCTTGGCTGAACTTGGTGTGCACCAGCTGACACTATCCAGAATCCCCATCTTTCGAAACTTCATTTCCGAGGCCAATGCGAAGCTAGGAGAAGAAGTACTCTTCAGCTATCATCTTTGCATCTGGTGACGCAGAACTCCAATCTCTGATGTTGCCCAGTGTGACTTTAGCCAGCTGGAGGAAAGCGTCGGCCATTTGGACTTTTGGCAGTGAATTGTGGGCACTCGACTCAAAGTACTGCATCAGCTGCTTCGCCACATCCTCATCGACCGCAATCGTCGGACCCGGCTTGAGAGCCAACTGCAACATCTTCCCCTGCATTCGAACCGCATCTCCAGCGGCGCAATCAGTCACGCACAGTGGACACGAACACTCAAAGCCGTTGTTGCGCTTTAAGGTGTCATTCCGCTTCTCGAAGTCATATGAATTGGAAACGTACGCCAACGTGAGCTTCTCTCCTCCAGGAATGTCTCTGATCGCTCGGACGATGAACAGGTCTCCAATCCAGCTCCAGCAACAATTCGGTACACACGAGTGATTGAACATGGAAGCCTTCAACCAGAGACCGGGGGTTTGATCTGCTACCGAAGCCAACACTTTGCTGGAACGCGTTTTGTTCGCCGGGTCATCACGATTATGGTGATCCGACATGCATCCAGGCAAGATCGTATGCTTATTGTGCTTCAGAATTGACAGGGCGCGGTACAAATCGAAGCGACGCTTGGATAGCTCGTCGTAATCACCACTACTGTGTAGTGAAAAGATCTTGGAAGTCAGTTCAGTGCCGCGGTCAACGATAGTCTTACAGGCAAGCTCTTGCAATGAATGCAGAACTCTACCACTCGTCTTCTCACCGGGCAGCAGATCGAGCATCCCTTCACCCAATCCAGATTTCTCGCAGCCCTCGGCAAGAGCCACGGGTTTCTCGCAAAGCAGCAAGCCCCCAGCAGCCACGTCTTCGGTTGCAAACGTGCCGCGACCGCCAAATAGACTAGTTCGTACCTCGATGCTTCCAGTGTACGAAGCAGCTTCAGGACATTTGCTCGTCTTGGTTACCGCACGAACGAGCTCTCCAAATTGGTAATTTCCAGCTGCCTGTTGTACACCAATGAGATTGCGGGTGAGCAGATCGCCCTGGCTTTCACTTGGGCGCATCGATCTTTTCAAGAACTTGAGTATCATATTGCGCAGCGGGAGCTAGCATGTCGCATCGCAAGGCAGCCGATGATGCGAGCTTGAGCGCAGTCAATCCTCCCTTGGAGATGTCCACAGCGGCATTAGCGTCGTCGAATGCAAGATGGAGGGTGCCGCTTCGAGAGTACACTAAAGAACGCTTGACGAGCAAAGCAGCCAACTTCGTCTTGGCCTCTAGAGTAGTTGCCACAGTGCCATACTCACCCAAGTTGTGAAATTCGATTGCACTGATGACGTCTCCTCCCAGAAACGCGCTGTCGCCCTCCGCGACGTAATTGACATGTTGGGACACCCCAAAACCAGCAAATCTTTCCACGAGACGCTCATCTGCTCCCGAGATGTATAGACAGTCCCCGGGATGGAGCAAGCAAATGACGGGTGTTCCGCGTTGGCTGGTATCGTAGTATAGCTCTCTGACGGCGATTATCGCAGTGTTCGCCACAAGGTCGGACCCAAACGGCTGAGCAACCAAAGACTAGATCTCGCCCTCTTGGCCTCTCGAATTCATGACGGAGAAGATGCTCCCCAGATCCCGCCGAGTGCTGATAATGCGAAGATAAATGATCGTGTTATTTTTGCGGGTGGACATCTGGAGATCGATCCATGAGATTGGTGAAAGATTGCCTGAGCTAGACAGTGGGTGGCGTGCGGTACTCTTTGGGAGGCCCTTGGTGAAGTTCTGGGGGAGCGAGGGCTGGCCGGACCGAATGTGGCCGATGTGCTGAGGCGAGCTCTAGGCGTCCTGAGAGGCTTTGTAAAGTTTTGAAAGTCGACTCATTCACGATGGCTGTGTCGATGGCAAACGAAGGGACAGCAGGTCGGAGCGCGGAGAGTGGTTTCACGCTGGCTTGGTCCGAGGTTGGATTTGGTGAGTGCGCGTAGCACGAGATGCGACGTTTGTACCGGCTGCCTGCAGAAGTGGTGAGGCAAAGAGGGCATGGTGTCACAAACATGCGTAGCGGGGCAAGAGCAGGAGCCTAGCACGTGAGCAGAGACCCCCGCGCGCGAAGCACAAGCACATGGCCGCAAGTGAATGAATGAGAACATGCTCCTCAAGTGGCAGCTTGTTTCTCCTTGCCCTGCTCTACCGGCTCGTCGATGAACTGCGGCACGCTTGAGCTCTCGGCCAAGAAACCCGGCGTCTCGCCTTCCATATTGAACTCGGCACCAAAATCCACCTCGTCTCCCAGCGCCTCCAGCTCAGCATCCAACTCGGCCTCGTCCACGTCGTCGGGGATGTCATAGCTCCTGCTGATGCTCTCCTGTATGTCGTTGCCAATGTCCATCAGATCCGCCATCTCGTCCTGCATCTTCTCGATCTTGTCGATGTTGACCTTGCCGTACTGCTTCTTCAGCTCTTTCTGGGTCGTCTTCATCGCATCGACGGTCGCCATGGTATTCTTGAGGTTGTCTTGCATCATGCCCGCCTGCTCCATGTTCCAGCTCTGTTGCTGCAGCTGGTCCTTCTGCCCTTCGTACATCTTCCGCTGCTGGAGAACTTTAATCGCCTTTTGCTTGATCGCGTTCTTGCCGGGGCCATCTCGCATCTTGCTCAGGCGGGACTGGTATTGTTGGAGCTCAGCGTTGAGCTTAGAGAGCTTAACGTCGATGGATTCTATTCGAGTATCAACCTGTGTGGAGTCAGTGAGAGCGCCGCCGCATCCGGTGTGAGGAACTTGCCTTTCCGATGGCATCGTTGAGCGTGGGCTTAGGCGCATTGTTCTTTGCGCCGAAGAGCCGGTTCATGTTGGGCGTGAAAGGCAAGGCGTATTGCGAGTGGTAAAGGGGCAAAGTGCTGTAGGTGAGGACGTGATGAGAGTTTCGTAGAAGGCACGAATGTTGCGAAGGAATGAGGGAGCCTACCGCCTTGCGATGTGGGACTCGCACGTGAAGACGCACCATCGAAGCTTTCACTTTCGAGTCCCAACTTCACCTCTTTCCATCTCGAAGGATTCCAGCTCATCATGCCCTTACATCGATGCCACGGTCGCCTGGGCTACACCCGTATCCGTAGAAATACTGGGCGCGCATGTCGAAGCCTACATTAACCTCCTGCCGACTGTCACCACCCTCCGACTATGCCACCGCTTCCGCCCCGATTCAGGCCCGGCCAGTTTGCCCGTGAAACTGCTCGCCCACGTCGAAGAGCTCCTAACACACCTCGAACGCACGAAAACCACCACGTCCTGGCGCCAAAATTCCAACTATGTCCAACTATGTCCAACAGCTGTGCGAGACTCGAGAGCACGTCACGGACGAGCAGTACCAGACCATCAAGGACCAATATGCAGCAGGAGAATTAGTCACTGAGCAAACCCAATGTGCAAGTCCACCACCGCATCAGTGTTTATAACGGACTATTGGATCAAAACTCACATCAAACGTCGCCTCGACTTCTCGGAGCAAGTAGGCATGAAAACAAGGGTCAACGGTGAGATTTTTCGCGAGAACGCCCCTCTCTTGCGAAGTCACCCTGGCCTTCACACATGAAGATCATTCGCAAAAGTCCACACAGGCCGCCGCGACCACTGGACGACCAGAGCCCGGCAGTACCTTCGCCACCCTATCGAGACCGTCATCACGTATATAATCCTTCCCGACACCGATAGCAACCATACCAAAGCTTTTGATTTCCACGAGGAGGATTTGGACAATACAGAGTTCCGGATTGAAGACGGCTGTGCGATGGAAGTGCGGCCACCACAGCTCACAAAGAGTGCACAAAAAAACTTCGATTGAGCTATGAAGATTCCAGGTCTGGAGATCGAAGTGCCTCGGAATCGGGAGGTACTCAGTGAGGCACCAGATAGCGAGAAGGAGAAGCCTGAGTCTTGGTCTCGTCTGACGATGCTCGTATCGACCGGATCTTTCGGTGAAGGCTGAGCTCATCAATGAGTTACATGCTGGCTTTGTAAGATTACAATCGCGGATTCCGCGAAGAGGGGAATAACCCTCCCTCACTTCTTCTTCCCCCGCCCCTTCTTCACCCTCACATTCGCGCGATACAACAACCCCCCCTCATCATCAACCATATCCCACTCCTGCTCATCACAAATATCCTTGGCTCTCTGATACAGCGCCGGCATATCATCTTCATACATCTCCCACACCTCCGGATACCGCAACCACTTATGCTCATACACCGGCCATTTCCCCACCCACCGACCCTCTTCCATCAGATCATCGCCATGTTCCACCGTAACATCCCGGAACCTATCTTTCCGCCGAGCCTCATAGTTCTGCTTGACGCGAAGAAATCGTGCGTGCGCCTCGTATGCGAAGAAGACTTCGCGAAGGCTGTGTTTGGCTTTGGCGAGGTCGTAGAAGGGGTTTGGAATGTCCTTCGGGGTTGGGACTGCTGGTTTTTTGATGGGTTTGTTCGAGTTGAAGTCTTCTTCGCATGCGAAGGTGTAGCGGTCTTTGCTTAGTGAAAGAGCGGATTTGGGAGCATCAGCCTGGCCCCACAAGGTTTTAAGGATGAGTAGTTCTGCGTGGAAGAGGAACGACGGCACGTAGAAGTATTGCTGGTTGACTTCGAGCCATTTGAGGGCGAGAAGTAATCTTTCTTTGGCCGTGGAAGGGAAGACGGCCGTGACAAAGAGACTGTCACGAGGGCTCGCTGGTCTGGGAGCTCGCAGCCCAAGAAATTCGAGGATACGAGTCTTTGCGGATTGTGCCCAACCCACAGGATATGAGTCGAAAGGAGTGGGTTTCATGTGATCCGGGGGTTCGTCCTCGAGATATTTCCATCCACTCTCTGCGTAGAACTTGGCCAGCTCGTGAATGGCAATCTGGTAACCAGACGTTGCAGCTTTGGTCATGTGGTATAGCCAATCAGCCGTGGGTTCATGATCTCCAGTGGGAGTAGTTCTCTTGTGGGCGCTGGCGGCAAAGAAGTGGGAGGTAGGATCGTCCTGCTCACAGCCTATGTTTATGGCCCACAAGGCCTTGCTCGTCTCGCGGCGCTTGAGGTGTAGCATTGTCAAGTCAATCCACGGCGAAGATATTTCGTGGGGGTCCGGGTTGAAATCACCCACGGCGCTTCTGGCATCAGCGGTCCGGATTGCGGCGTCCATGGCGTCTGTCCACAGAGCGATGGCGCGCTTCTCATCGCCCAGAGCACGAGCGACTTTGCCCTCCAAAACCATGGTTCGATAGTAGGTCTTCTGTGACGCAAGCTGGGTTAAATGGGCCCTGGCGTACTGGATCTCGGGGCTTTTCAGGGTGGCAGGTTTGTCCCTTTGCTGCTTGACTGCCTGGACCATGACCAGGATAGTTGCATTGACGGAACCCATTCTCGACAAAGTGAGGCGTAGCTTCTTGGCGTTAACGTTGCCTCTATCGGATGTGGCAAGGTTTTCAAAGACGAACTCTCGGATCATATCACAGGTGCCAAGGTCGATACCGTGTCTGTCCATGAGCGCCTTGAATCGCACGGGTTCGGCGGTGACACGGCCCTGTGATTGATCCATCAACAGGCCTACTTCGTCGACGAAGTGCATGATGGCGTCGGGCGATTGCTTCCAAACCCCACGGCGGTGCATGATCGAAATGATGTTGAGTTGAATGCCATGGTCAGCCTTCTTCTCCCATTCGGTGCGACTCTTCGCACGACGAGCAGCCTCATCCTGCATTTCTCGCTTGCGCCAGGTGACGGGACTTTGGCGCTTTGTTGCATATTGGCGCGGCCGCATGGCGGCGAGTGCGAGGGCGACGGGAGTGGGAGAGACGGCATTGACGGGAGCGCCGCAGCGACACTTGCAGACGCGACATGCTGTGGATGATGGCGATGGGAGACCAGCGATGCGACGAGATGGGCGGATCGCTCGCTGGAGCATGGTCGGTGGGACGTGTTCATCGTGGAGCTTTTGAGAAGTCGGGGATCTGGGGATCGCCGACGGACCCGTTCCGCTTCCATCAATCGGCCATCAAGCTGTTGATTGGCATATCACGGGTCGTCTTCACTCCGTCGTCGGCTGCGCGTCGTGCTTGGCTCGCAGTCGCAGCCCGCTGTTTGGCCAAAGTGGTCCCGCGAGATACGACTGGAGTACGCAGACAAACGACGGAGTCTTTATTGGCCAGGCTTAAGCGGTATAAGCCTCCGTCCCTGCATGCACACAGCATACAGCATCGCCTACAGAAGAGGGAGGCACGAAGGCTGCTTGTGTGTCTGCTTGAGCTGCCTCATCCAGCAAAGCGCACTGCGGGTGGCAAGCAACACGTTCGTTGCTGACTGGCTCATAAGGCTGCACGTGCGTCTGCGTGGGAGACGTCCTTGCGTCTGCGGCAACGTGCTCCCACTTTGCACTTTGACGCCGCGTCAGTGTTGCATCCAGAGTCGTCCCGGTATAGCCGTGTGGGCAACTACTACCACCACCACCACCACCACTACTACTACTATACCAGCGACGTCCTGGTCTCGTGGTAAGCGCGAATGTCTCTCTCTCGCTCTCTCTTTCCCCGTCTCTCTTCTCTCCGTCTTCGACTTGGATCGCTCCCACGGCTGCCAGCCAGTATATCGGATCCAACACTAGAGCAGCATTAAAGACATCAAGAACTGCTCCGCATCGAACCCGGCAGCAACTTGGAAGACAGTCAGCATATTCCGGATCCAACACAGCAGCACCATTGAAAACACTCCATCTATCCCGCATTCAATACAGCAACTCTGAAAACACCCATCTGTCCCATCCACCCCACAAAACAATGGCAGCACCAACAACACAATCCCACTACCAACAAACCTCCTCGTACATCACCCGCTCTCCCTCCCAATTCGAAGCGTTCCCACGCTCCGGCCGCTCCTCCCGCCGCTCCAGCACCTCCAACCCAGCAGTCCGCTGGCTAGCCCACCTCTTCACCAACACACCTCACCAAACCCTCCTCCCAACCCGCTCAAAATCAAAATCCTCCTCCCGCTCCTCCTCCCCAGCTCGCTCCTCCACCGATCTAGAATCCCAAGCCAGCACATTACTAGAAATGGAGCGGGAGAAGAAGAGCAGAAGCGGCAGTACAAAGATAGATGCAAGAGTCGTCTCAGATGCGATAATTGGATTGTCAGATGGGTTGACGGTCCCATTTGCGCTTACGGCGGGGTTGTCGGCGTTGGGGAATACAAGAGTTGTGATATTTGCTGGCTTAGCAGAGTTGACGGCTGGGGCGATATCGATGGGGTTGGGGGGGTATTTAGCGGCCAAGAGTGAAGAGTGAGTTTCCCAAGCACAACCTTTCCAATCGAAAAGAGACATGGCTGACCAGGGAATCTTCAGGGAATCATACAAGGCCACACTAAACGAAACGAAATCGATGATCTGCCGCTCATCAACACACACCATCGGTTCCATTCGAGAAATATTCGAACCATACGACCTGCCGCCTTCTCTCACCGATGACCTGACCTACCACCTCTCGAAATCCCCCAACCTGACGCAATTCCTGATGCACTTTCAACACAACAGCCCCGAGCAAGAAGCTTCGCGCGCGATAACATGCGCGTTGACGATAGCATCGGGTTACTTCCTCGGTGAGCCCCATAGCATTGGCCCAAATGCGGCACTCTTGCTGACACGTTACAGGTGGCTTCCTCCCTCTCATCCCGTACTTCTTCGTCGACCCAACCCAAGTCGCGCAAGCACTCTACTGGTCATTCGCCTTCATGGCCCTCAGCCTCTTCGCGTTCGGGTACGGAAAATCGTGCTTCTACTCTGGCTGGTCCGGGTCGAAAAACATCTGGGCCGGCAGCAAAGGCGGTTTGCAAATGATGTTGGTCGGGGGGACAGCTGCTGTATGCGCTATGAGCTTTGTGCGGTTATTTGATTCCTTTGGTGCATCATAGCATAAAAGTGGTCGACGAGGAATAGTTTTTAGCGAGGCGTTTGCGCGTTCGCAATCGAATATTGCGTATTGTATGATGAATTGATGGTTTTTAGCCTGCAATGAAGAAACTGAGCAGACTACCCGCGGTCAATCCACCGACCAGGCAGAGTCCCATGAAGCCTCCGGCTGCTTCCTGCTCGTCTTTTTCCACCCACTCGCCTGCGCCCATCATGCAGGTCGACCCTAGGAAGCCGTTCGACAGCCCAAATAAGAGCTGCACAACGACAAGGTAGAAGAAATCGCTCTCGATAACCGCCCCTTGTCCACGGATATTGCAGAGGTGGTAGAGGCCGATGAAAACGACTCTCGAGAGGGCGAGGCCGAAGACGATTCGGGGACGCCGAATCAGGGAGAGCGAGGGTACGGCTGCCATGAGACGACCGACCAGATCGCCTACATTCCAGAAGAGCAGTGCGAGTGGAATGAAGCTAGGCGGCTGTAGGATTGGAGGCTGCTCTTGAGGTGGACGAACCGAGACGATGCGCTGCGTGAAGACAGGGAAAACCATGGTGACGGTGAAGGTGATGAAGACGCCACCAGCTAGCCAGAACAGTTTCCGGAGAAGGTACATTAGAGGAATAGGTTTGCGGCTTTCGCGGACACCCGTGTCGTCTGGTGTGTCGTTGTCTAGATGTTCTTTTCCTTGTCGGTTTCGAGCAAGTAGGACCGAGAAGGCCAGGAGTGTGATGACAGAGATGCAAGCAGCTGTCAAGAAGTACGCCAGTGCTGCTGTCCAAGGTACCGGCGGCGGTCTATGTGGAGGCCCATCATGCTCCTCATGCTTCTTCCCTCCCTGCATAGAAAGCACAGAGACGATCTGAGCGACGCAGGGCAGAACTCCAGCGACAGCTTGTCCAGCCATAATGCCTTGCATATATCTCGGCTCGTTGAATCCCGAAACATAGGCGAAAATGCCGTTCTGACAGAAGCCCGTTGCAAGACTCGCCAGCAAGATCATCACCATCAAGAACCCAAAGTATACCTCCGCACTGGCTTGGACGGCCGTCGAGACTGCCAATAACGAAAAAGCAACCATATTAATCCCCAAGCTCGTCACTATCCGCTTCGGATACGAAGCATTAGCCTGCATCCGCGTCAAGACCAGCATAGAGCTCAGATTCGTGATCGTCGACACGGATATCTCGGCCGCCTGGAAGTTGTCGAAGATCTTCTGGTTGCCCCGGAAGCGTCGCTGGAAGTAAGGACCTGCTGCGAGGAACATGTTCCAGGCCCAGAGCATAGATACGCCGAGGAGCAGGAAGATGCCATATTCGATGTAGCTGAAGCCGCGGGTCTTCTTGATGACGGGACTTTGCTGGACGTCGGATTCGCTGGCAGCGAGGCTCTCATATTCCTGCTCTTCTGGGCGCCAGAGGCGGGCGATTCTCTCTTTGATTTTGTCCATGGTGTCTGCTCTTTCGCTGCTCACGGCCTGGGTTCACTCGTATGATCTGCTTCCGGGCGGTCGAGCGGTCGGTGGGCTACGTAGGAGTGTTGCAGGACGTTATCGTCTCCGCCATGTCAGCAGACTTGCTTCCGTCTAGAGTTGAGAGATTGTCACGCGGTGAAAGTCATGTTGTTGAGTAGTGAAGCAAGGCACGAGGCATCCCATCACGAGCCAACGCCAACGAAGCGCGCTAAGACAGAGGAAGGCTCCGCGGGAGAGAGACATGAGATGCCTATCACAACTTGACATTCACTTTGATCAGCAACACTCACTCTCCTACCCTCACACCCGCAATCCCCAACTCTTCAACCATGGCCGATGCAAAACAACAACTAATGGACCAAGTCCGCCAACAAACCGCCCTCTCCAACGCCCAATACCTCGTCGAAGTATGAAGCCCTTCAACCCTCCACCAACCCCATCCACCTCTAACACATCTCAAAGAAACTCAACGAACACTGCTTCGAACGCTGCGTACCTAAACCCGGGTCCTCGCTCTCCTCCTCGGAAACGACTTGCTACACGCAATGTATGGAGAAGTACATGGCGGCTTGGAACACGGTGTCCGGGACGTATTTGGATCAGATCAGAAAGAACACGTCCGGGGGGAGTGCGTTTGGTGGGGGGCTTTGAGGGTGAGGGAGAGGTGAGTGGAATGGAAGGAGGGCGGAAACCTTGAGTTAGGGTGAAAAGTTTCGAGGTGATGAAGAGCATTGCAGGGCGTTATGGGAACAAGAGAAGACAAGACGAGAGAAGACTCGGCTTCTATAATCGAGAGACATAGCATAGTCGCTGCCACAAACGATCTGTACAGTAGTAGACTCCACGCTCCGCTCAAACGCAACAAAATGCGAAATGACAACATCAGGCGCCCATTCGGCAATCAATCGCTCTAATCGGCTCTCAAAGCACTGGGTATTGTTCAACTCTTCGCGAAAGCCTTCTGACGCTCCGCATACTGCTTCACAATAATACTGCAATTGATCTCTTGACACAGCATCTTCCTCCTCTCAGCCGGTAGCAAGCTCGCAAACTCCAGTCCAGACGCCCGCTCCACAGCCTCCAGCGGCACCTCAAAATCCTTCAACGGCTTCTCGTTCGGAATAACAGCATTCGGCAGCACAAACGCACCCAGACTGACCTTTCCTCCAGTCTTCCCATCCTCCGCAAAGATGATCTTATAGAAATGTGTTGGTACTGCAACGTTAGGCGGATGTCCCACAACCTCATACGTGACCTTCCACTTCCCATCCACAACATCCCTCTTGGGTAAATATAATGGTCCAGTGACAATCCTCACACTCGGATAGAAACTCGTCAGCCGCCTGCAGAAATCCTCGAAATGCGCCCAGTAGTCCCTATTGAACCCATCCCCAACCTGCGGACACATATTCGACAGCGCGAACGTCGAGTTCATCGCAACCTGACTCCATTTCGCGTCTGCGGCGGGGACCTGGTGTCCGCGATCGTAGCCGGAGCGGAAGTAGTCCTTCAGTTTAGCGCGGAATTTCTCGGGGATGGATTCGTCTTCGACGAAGCTGGAGTGTCTTCGGTCGCCGCCGTGGAGGAGCAGGCTGGCGGGTGTGATGTGCTCGGCGACCCAGTGCGGGTTGCGGGTTGTGCGGTTGAAGGAGGAGACGAGGGAGGGGGCGTTGCGGATGTCGGCGACGGGGCCGGGAAAGCCGTATTGGAAGAGGCCGGCTGGGTCGACAGGCGCGGCGATGGGGATGACGGTTGGTTGTGGATGTGAATACGGAGTGGGCGCGGTGACGGCAGGCGTGGTCATCGTCGTCGTCGTCGTCGTCGCCGTCGGTGCTTGTTGCTTCGGTTTCTGTTGTTGGCCCCAGATGGCGGCGCCTGCTGCTGCTCCTGCGGCGGCCGATGCGCCCGCGACGATGGCGAGAGTGAATTTGGACATGGTAGACGGTGGGCGGTGCATACAGCAACAAGAAGGGCGAACGATCGCTTCTTGTTTGCTGCTGCTGATGAGAGAAAGGTCATCCGTCCTATTCACGCGCCGATGAAGACGCGCCGGCTGAGCGAATCAAACGCTGCATGTGGGGCATACAGCGACTGGGGTGAAACATTACTCGCTCTTGTCCTTTTGTCTGCAAACATATCATGCTCAGGCGGCAACCTTCTGAAAGTGCTGGTTATGACCCTCGGCGCCTACTTGTTGGCTGTTAATCATCACTTTCAGGAGCGCTATGTAAATTCCTCTCCTGCTCAAGAATAATAGGATCCGTCTCCCACGGAAATCCGTAGTCCTCCTCCAACCTCCATCCATCCTCGCCGATCTTATCCAAAGCTTCCTCCTGGTCCATGAA
Organism: Mycosphaerelloides madeirae; assembly: GCA_002785995.1. NCBI lineage: Eukaryota > Fungi > Ascomycota > Dothideomycetes > Mycosphaerellales > Mycosphaerellaceae > Mycosphaerelloides > Mycosphaerelloides madeirae. The sequence continues at coordinate 124,175 of NHNV01000034.1, forward strand.
CAGCTCGTGGTGGCCTTGACCATCCTCTCCGCCATCTTGACGTATCCACTTGACGCCAAGCGCTCCCTCAATCTTAGCCAATTCCCGATCACACATCGCAATCAACTCGTTACGTATCTCATCAGTGCAGCTAGCTGAAAGCTCAACGCTCTCCAGGAGCATATCTTTGACGCGTGTCTTGAGAGTTGAGAAAATGATTCCAGTCTCCTCCAAGACCTTCCATGCCATGCCCAAATCGCCTGCGTAGGTGGTCTGCTCGATAAACCAATAGTCGCCTCTCATACGAGTCGTCATACGCTTATCGGTGCCCGGCTGGTGGAATTGTAGCGTCCTCGGTTTCAGTCTGTGATTGTTTGCTTTCCACAACTGCCACTCATCCCAGACTGCTTTACTTTCTTTACAGCGAGCGAGCGCCGCAACCCAGCCGTGTAGATACTGCCAGTCGTTGCGGTCCAGAAAAGTGCCAAGATGATTCTGCTGCTCAGGCGGTAAATGGGCCTCATTCTCAAACCCAGTGAGCACCTGCACCAGTTCCTTTCTCCTCCAGCGGCCGTTTCGTATTTCTCCAAGACCGCGGTGGCCAATGCTGAATTTGGCGACGATACTGCGAAAAACGTTTGAAGACATGGAAAGATTGGCCTCGCGCGCAGACCGCAGATGTCGTTGCATAGCCGTCAAGCTTCGAGCCCGGGCTGCAAACTTGAGGGCCATGAACAACATCGGAGGCGCGACTGGTATATTGGCATATTGGAAGCGAATGATAATCGCGGCTAGGCAGTTTAAGCATTCCGGATCGGAGACGTTCTGGCGACAGCGATAGACGGCACGCATAATGGATTCGGATAAGAGAGCGAGGTTCTCGGCAATGGTGCGATCCATCATAGCAACAGCCACGACGCGGAGAATCTCCCTGGGGTACTCACAACGCAGCAGCTGGATTCGCAAGACATGGCGCAACGGCTTGCCGGCCGGCGCCTCCCTGACCCTCCGACGGAAGACAGCATGCGGGACGAGGGCAGCGTTGGCTTCGGGGAGGGCAAGTGGACGTTCTTTGTGTAGATTCGAATTCTTTCCCCTGGGAACCTCTTGGTATTGGTTGCGAAGCTTGCGCAGGACCTCCAGCCGCTGGTCTCGTTGTTTCCACAGCGCATTGAAATCGAGGACGGCTTCTCGAAGCTCTTTGAGAGAGTTGTCTATCCTCCCCTTCAGACTTTCCATTGCCTGTTCTCCATATTCTGCCTGGCATGCAATATCGGATAAGAGGCTCTCGTCATCGTGGCGGAGGGCCAGAGCGGTCTGGCGGAGGCGTGTGGTCGAGCTCTTCGTGCGGCGAGTAAGGGCGGCATGGCGGACGCGGCAGAATGCACAGACGGAGGCCGGCCGTCTGGCAGCCATGTGGCATCACATGCAAGAAGGGAGGAAGATGTTGATGAAGTTAAGGTGCGTGAGAAGAAGTAAGTGAATGAACGATGGTTGCATGTGCGGCTCAACGACGGCATTTGGCAGGGGCTTGAAAGTTCACCCGGATCCACCTCCACGTTCCAGTCACAGCACCCTCGAACTTTTTTGATTCCTTCCCCACACGCCCAACTTCTCAAAACAGTGTCCCAAAATATGGCAGCTCGAGCGCATCTTCCTCCCAGCGAATACGTCGAGAACGAAGGCTACGTAGGCGAGCGATCAGCCATGCCCGGCAGTGCACACGACCAGCAATCCCCACCCGCAGTCGACTTCGAGCAGGACGAGGAATACGACGATCTGTTCGAGCCTTCCGGCGATGAAGACGATGTTGTCAACGACCAACTCGCTGTCGGAAATCCGCAAGACTACACCAAGGCCTATAATCGCCAAAGAAAACTCAACGACAACTCAATACCAGACTCGCAGAAACCCAAGGCAAATCCTCAACTGAACACAAAGGCGGCAATAGACGATCACATCAAGAGCTTGTCACGACATACAGCCAAGTTAAAGCTGAATGAGCTAGAAGGCGGCGTCACGAAGCTGCATGGCGGTGCGGAGAAGAGCGATCGAGCCACGAGCGAGCAGGTGCTGGATCCTCGAACCCGCATGATTTTGCTACAGATGCTGAATCGCAATATTGTCTCGGAGATCAATGGAGTCCTATCTACTGGTAAGGAAGCAAATGTCTACCATGCCGTCACAACACCACAGCAAGAAGAAGAGGGAGATGTGCCTGTCCAAGCGCTCAACCGGGCGATCAAGGTCTACAAAACAAGCATATTGGTGTTCAAGGACAGAGACAAATATGTCACGGGCGAGTACCGCTTCCGCCAGGGCTACAACAAATCCTCAAATCGAGCCATGGTCAAGGTGTGGGCAGAGAAGGAATTCCGCAACCTGCGAAGATTACATGCAGCCGGTATCCCCTGCCCCGAACCCGTCTACCTCAAAGCCCACGTTCTGGTCATGAGCTTCCTGGGCAACTCGAAAGGCTGGCCTGCACCTCGATTACGGGACGTAGAGTTTGACTCCTCCTTACCCGACGCGGAGATCAGCCAAAAGTGGCAATCAATCTACGTCGACCTCCTTTGCTACATGCGCAAATTGTACCAGGTCTGCCGTCTAGTGCATGCGGATTTGTCTGAATACAATTTGCTTTTTCACAAGCAACGCCTCTTTGTCATCGACGTCTCGCAATCTGTCGAGCCTGACCACCCCCGATCGCTGGAATTCTTGCGAATGGACATCAAGAACATTTCGGATTTCTTCAAGCGCAAAGGTGTTGATGCTCTGTCGGAGCGCTCTGTATTTGGTTTCATCACTGCCAACTCGGGAAGCACCGAAGATGAAGGTATGAAGAGTACACTTGAGAAGATGTCTCAGGCCAAGGCCCAGCAAGGAGAAGATGCCGACGAGGCAGGAACAGCCGCAGACGATGAGGTTTTTCGAAAACAATACATCCCACAAAATCTGCAGCAAGTCTACGATATCGAACGAGATGGAGATAGAATAAAGCAGGGCGACGCAGCTTCTCTTCCCTATCAAGACCTGCTTGCTTCTAAAGAGGCACAAGAGAATTACGAAGACAGCTCTAACGAAGGAAAAGAGGACAATGACGAGAATGATGATGACGAAGATGAAGAGACCGATGAAGAGCGAACTCCCTTCCACAACGACGGAAAGCAGCCCCGAGGCAAGAGATTTGAGGATAAGGAGGCCAAAAAGGAGCACAAGAAAGCTGTCAAGGAGGGAAAGCGAGAGAAGAGAAAGGAAAAGATGCCCAAGCATATCAAAAAGAAGCTTGTTGGTCAGAGTTCAAGGGGTAAGAGATAGAGATCAGGAGAACACAAGCCACTGGTCGACTCCGTTCTGAACAACCCTCTTGTTATGTCGCACTCATGTGAAAGGCGAGTAAGGTCAATTTCCCACGGCTGACCGGTATGTCGCATTTATCGCATCGGTCGAAGAATTATGGAGCGATGCTAGGATTTTTCAGCTGAGATATGCTGTCCTCCTAAAGCTTTGCATACCGAGCAATGCGATCATGCTGAGAAACGAAGACTTCGTGACAGCATTTCCTGTGAGACTCCAGGCCAAGCTGAGCGCAAAACAATGACAGAGAAGCGATAGCACAGCCCACGATGGCGATCAACTTCGACACCTCTCTGGAGCATCTTCTCCCTTGCTTCCGTTGACTCATAAAACTCCGAAATGCTGGCCTTCGCTCTTCTGCTGCTCTGCGTCCCGCCTTCAATTGCCACGCCCTGTTATCTCCAAAATGGTCTCATCGCCACCAATGAACAGGACGAATACCAGCCACGCCCTGGAGTTCCTTTCTGCCGTCTTGCAGCCGATACTTGCGTCTCGAATGGGCTGTGCAGAGATATCAACAATGACGAGACTGGGTCTCTCAACTCTGGTTGGCATGGTCAGGCGTATTACTACACGGGCCTCTATCAGACCGCCGCTTGCGTGAATAAGAACTAGACTGGTTGCGAGACACAATGCCCTTCACGTACGATATATCTTGCTCAAAGTGGATTGCAGTAACTGATACTTGCTAGCGCAATCATCCACTGGCAAAGCTTTCATCTGGGCCTGCAATATGAACAGGACCTTGTACTGCCGCACTGACGATGTCAACGATCGATTCGACTGCTGTTCGGATGCTTCTCAATTCGAACTTTCGAGCCGAACAGTGTTATCCTCATCTTCATCAGCCATACTCTCAACCAGTACAATCACCACTCCGCCTTCACCTACAACACCTCCACCAACTCTCGCAGCAAGCTCAACACAACAGCCATCACCCCATCCCTCCCTCCCAAAAAGCTCCCAAATCTGGGTCGCACTCAGTGTTACGGTACGAAACCCACGCCCAATCCCTAATCAGTTCTAACAACAACCCTCACAGCTAGCAGTCGTGGCCTGCACGGACATCGCTTTATTCCTCTGGCGGAGACGTATTTCTCTACAAAATCGATTTACATTTTTGGCGGTGCGAGCTATCATCCGGCGCTCATATATACCAGCTCGAAGGTAGTTCTCCATAGCAGGAATCAAAATCGCCTATGTCGCCGCGGACACCGGTTGAGCTGCCGTGATTTGATGTGATGGAATTCTGGGGATTGGATTCTGTCTTGCATCTCAATCGCCATACTGCTGCGAGAACTCATCGCGAACATGTGTCTAAATCATCGGAAACGATTTGTCGAACGGTGTATCCTAATGTGTCTTGGTATTGTCAACATTTCTTCTTCTGGATAATGAGAAGAATTTCTGCCATGTTACCTGTGACAGCCAAAGCACGATTCCCTTTGACTTCTCTCCATACGAAGTGATGAGCGAAGAAATCTTGAGGAGAGTCGACTGTAGATATTAGATCATAGAAGGATCTCGATCAATGGCGCCGTGGCATGATGAAGACGAAATCTGGACGTCAATGGCACTTGTTGGGGCGTCTAAAAGACCATCAGCTCGAAGAATGAAACTCACATTAACACAAGAAGAGAAAGAGAGTGATGTTGGGAAGAAGGACATCCAAACCAATATAAACTTCTCCCAAGGCCCTTTTTCGGACCAACGGTAGGCCGAGACAAACCGACCTCGGCATCAGCTCCGCCTCACTTCCTTCGTTCCACAACCTCACACACCACAACCCTTCTCATCCACGCAACACCCACCATGGCAATCGCCTATAAATGGCCGCAAGACGCCAAAGCCACCATCGCCCTCACCCTGGACAACATGGGCGAAGCAGCCGACCTGAACCGCGGAATCTGGCCTGAATCCGAACCAATAGGCAACCACTACTCCGTCACAGAAGTGTTGCCAAGAATCCTCGCATTACTCGAGAAATACAACATATACGCGACGTATTTCATCGAAGCTTGGAATCTGAAGCAGTATGGCGGTGTGGTGGCGAATCAGATTGCGGCGGCTGGACATGAAGTGGCGTGGCATGGGTGGCAGCATGAGAATTGGGGGAAGCTGAAGGATGAGGCTGAGGAGAAGGCTAATTTTGATAGGAGTTTTGGGGAGGATGGGTTAACTGGTTTCATTTCGGGGAATGGAAAAGGGAGGGGGAAAATGTTGCCTTATCGTGGGTTTCGGTGAGTAATAGATGGATGAGGTCAACGATGGATTCTCTTCTTGCTGACAGTTTCGAGGCCACCGGGCGGTCAAATCCATGGGATTAGGACTCTTTCGCTCTGCCGTGACAATGGACTGGGATATATCAGCCCGGCTGCAGAAAATGCCTCGATGCAGAGTACTGGCGGCTCAGGCAGATATGACTCGGTCGTCGTCCTCCCATTTCGATGGCGCAACGTCGATGCCTACTACTACATGGACCAATTCGCCGGACTTCGGAAACTGAAAGGCGATCAGGAAGCTCCTCTATCGGAAGCAGTTCTGGTGCAGCGATATGTCGGCGAGATTGATAGGACCATCCAGGACGGCTCCTTCTTGTCTTTACTTTTCCATCCCTTTCTGACGAACACAGGACCCCGACTGGTGGCTATGGAAGCTGTGCTGAAATACCTCGCGGAGAAGAGGGATGCAGGCGTGGTGTGGATCGCTAGATGTAGGGATATTGAGCACCACGTGAGGAAGTATCCGAGGAGCGTCTGTCAAGATCCGGAATGGGATACTTCGGAATGGCGATGAAACTTCTTTGCAGACCTTCTTGCTGGATCAAAATATTGACTCCTCATGCTCTTCCCCGGCGGGCTGATTTAGAGTTGGCCGACGGGCCGCTCTATCTTGCAGTACAAGATAGTACAAAAGCTCCGGTGCGGCAACATGATCGGAGGCATGTCCAACCAGTTCCAAGTGAAAGGAAGCTCCATTCCAAGATGCCTCCTGCGAAGCTTCTCAAATACTCGACCTCCTCGCCCGCGGACACGGCACCTCTCAGGCGACTCGCAGAAGATGGTTACGATATGAGCTCCATCCTCGGTGTCGTCGGAAAGACAGAGGGGAACGGCTGTGTCAATGATTTCTCCCGGGCGTTGGCTTCTCATACCTGGGACGCGCTGATCCCTGATACGGCCATAACCATCTTCTCTGGAGGGACTGAAGGCGTCCTATCTCCGCATGTGTCGTTGGTCGTTAGGACGGAACAATCAACCGGATTGCGTGCCATCGTCGGGCGGACGAAGAAGTTGCAGGCTTGGGAAGTAGGGACTTCCGAGCATGCTGAAGTTGTAGAGGAAAGGGTGAAGGAGATTATGGGGACTGAAGCCGTGGCGAAGGAAGACGTAGCCTTGGTCCTGATCAAGTGTCCATTGTTGACAAGCGAGAGGGTGCTGGCGAGCCGAACAGCTGGTCGCAAGGTCGTTACCAGTGACACGTACGAATCCATGGCACACTCCAGGTACGCTAGCGCTATAGGAATTGCAGCTGCTTTGGATGATTTGGGGGACTTCAGCATTGCTGGAGCTCTATCATCCGGAAATTGCCATACCGCCAAAGCATCCTGTTCGTCAGGTGCGGAGCTGGAAGACTGTCACATTCTGATTCTCGCCAATGACGCTCTTCCGGGTTTAGATGAGGCGCCAGCTACTTTCCTACGAGCTTTCTCGGGCGTTATGGAATCCGCCATCGACTTCTCGAGTCTGCAATCCCTTCTTGTCGCTTCCCTTAGCCCGTTAGCGCCCTATCAACATGCGAGGGTCGTGCAAGTCTTCGCAAAAGCTGAAGCAGATCCTTCTGGCCTTGTCGCCAGCAAGTTTCGGCATAGCATGTTGACAGACAGCGACCTGCACAGCACACGGCATGCACGGGCGGCGGTGGGTGGACTGATTGCGGGCGTGACGGGAGATTGTCATATCTACGTTTCTGGAGGCGCTGAGGGTCAAGGGCCAAAAGGTGGTGGACAGTTATGTGTTGTTGTGGAATGGAGGTGGTGAGACGGAAGAGGCGAGGTTGCCGGCTTCCACTTTCACATGTCAACCGATCGTGCCTTCCCTTTTTACTTCGGGAACCCGAGCCGATGGCGGACGCGCTGAAATCCAGATTTCTTTCACTGCTCATCTCGCCGACTCGATTTTCCTCTTCCCATTCTCCTCGCTTCCCCACTACCGCCACGCTTATCACCGCCATCATCACCGCCATCATCACCGCAGGCGTCAGCAAGTCAACAATGCATCGCACGACAGCCGCAAACATCTCAATCACACCACCGCCGTCAAGCTCGTTGACGTAAGTGCCCGCTGCCTCCACGCGCATATAACACTGAATGCTGAAGCTGACCCGAGTCAAAGCACACCCAAAGATGTCCGCGACAATTGTTTCCTATCACAACATCCCAAACTTTGCACGGTTGTGGGGCACTCGTCTGTTCGATAACGACAATGACTTTGAAACCGTCGCCACTTTCAACCGCAACGCAGGCCTGACCAAGCCCCAAGAAGACACGAATGCCGACAGAGTCGTGCCAGTCCGCTACTCCTTCTGGGCCCCCAACTGCTCAGATGCGGCCGCGAGAGCGACCGTCCGTGAGCATCTCGACAGAGGCTCCCTCGCCAAGCTTGCGGCCAAACAAGTCGCCAACTTCATGAACCCAGTCAACGAAGAGGATTGCACGTTTAACGGAGGAACTGTCGTGCTGCTTGCGGCCTGTGCCACGTCACACGGTTGCAACTCGTTTCTCTCACTGCCCGGCTACGAAGTGACGCAAACGTTTGCTATTCCTAAAACATACAAAGACTTCATCAATTCCGTCTTCGAATACGCATACATCCAGAACGACGCTGCCATGCAGTTCAGGGAAGCTCTCAACGACTTTCAATTTAGTGTGCCGTACGACTTCGGCTCCAAGACGAAGGATCGAGATCGCTTGGAGAAGCTCGCTCGAGGATTGGACCAGCGCTCAAGCTGACCTTTGCCTGTCACGCTTTGCCCGCGGTATGCCGGGGCTCACAATGATATCGAGGCTCACCAGCAGTGATACCAAAGCCATTTTCCACATCGGCCCATGCACCAAAGAAGACATGCGGTACGTCGATAGCCAGCGCGGCAAGTGTGGTAACAAGGAGGCGAAGCTCAAGTGCGGTCGCTGCAAAGACCAGCTTTACTGCGGCCCTGCATGCCAGAAGAAGGACAGGAGCAAACACAAGACATGCTGTCGTATCCCCGAGGATGCTAAGTACATGCTGAGCAAAAACCCACTCTTCGCGAACACCTTCAGAACCGTTAGATGAATGGATGGCGACACTGGCGCGATGCTTCTGTGCAAGGACATCTGGAAGTATGCAGGTCCGTTGCTGATTGTGCTCAGCCGAAAATAGAGATGCGGTCAGTGCGATATAGTATGGAATGGCTTTGCTCAAGAAGATGTCGGTGGAATGGAAGAATCGGTACGATCGCTCAAGACTACTGCAATGCAATTGAAACTATTCGACCAACTTCCAGTGTCCCTTGACCTATCCCGCTTCCATCAAGAACAACTATCTGCCTTCCTTCGTCCAATCTTCATTCTAAACTCTCATGATCTCTTCAGCGATGGGCGAACGGGTCTCGTTGACCCCACTACATCCTTCATCAGTATTCTTTGCATGAAGCGGACTTCCAAGTACTTACTCCCATTCTCGCCCAGTAATCCTCGAGATCTTCCTCGTGGGTGGGCGAGTGTACTGAGGGCCGTCCTGTCGCTGGTAGCCGCTTCTCCTATACAACGCGTGAAGCAGCTGTTCGCCGCAGTATTCGCACATCTTAACGGATGCGACTGGTTGTTGTGTGGTTGGCGTTGTGATATTGTGTGTTGTGTGTGATGGTTGGCATGTGGGTAGGGCGGAGGGTGGGAGAAGAAAAATGCAGGAGAGGGAAGAGGAGTGGCCAATTAACCCCCAATTTCACGAACTAGAGTACTTCGTGCATATCTCACTGAGCGAAGAGTTCCTGTCGTGATATGCCTCATGGTATTACCATCCTCCAGTATTCATGACATTCCAATCAAAGCCCGCCCAACCTATTCCCGGATCGCCACTCATATCCATCATCATCGCCTGTCCGAAAACGTCAGGCAGAGCGCCTATCATATTGCTCGTCCTTGGATCCATCGTCATGGACATTGGCGGCATCTGTGAATCCTGCATGCTCATCTTCGCAGCAGTCTCAGTGACATCGGCATCTCGACTCTTCTGCAGCATCTTCTCCCTGATGATGGCCACCATCAGCGGCATCTCAGGAGGTGCGTAATCGCCGCGAGCCTCCCAAGCATGCCAGATAAGGCCGTCGAGCAATTTGACAAGCGGGTTATCGTTTTCGAGGATGCCGTTTGCAGTGAGGAAGTGTGCCTGGTAATTGGCATTCAGCGCGGTCCAGACCACATGTAGGTGTTTCTGCACTGGTCGCTTTCGCAAGTCTTGGATTGCGTGAAAATAGGCAAGTGCAGGCATGTAGAATTTGAGAAACCAGATGAAGCCTTGGGTCAAAGGGGACGTCATGAGATGTGTGTCGGCTTCGAGCATGCGGATGGCGTACTCCATGCCCAAGTCTCGTTGCTCATCTGTCTGTGGTACTGTTGAGGTATTGTATACGGCGTAATGCTCCAGGATAAGCCTGTGGAAGTTAGCGGTATGTTTCATTTGACATTTGTAGCAAGCTGTTGACGCACATTTTAGCGATTTGGCATCGCGTATTCCAGAGAGTCATGAAGTGCAAGGGGATGTCCGGATCGCACTGACTGAGATACTTCTCCTCCATCAGCTTTTCCATCGCAGAGCACTCTTCGCCCTTGGCAGCTGTGAAACCGACTTGTGGCTTTCTGGCAATGTTACGAAACACTGGAATGCTGAATTGAATGTAGAATTCGCTGTTCCGGATGATATCGCCCATCTGACTTCTGACGACAGCAAAGATGGCGTCCGTAGGCCTTTCAAACGGTTCGGGAGCAACTTTCATCTCAGGTCGAAAGTCCGAGTCGCTGACATTAACAGGCGTTTTACAATCGGAGATGGGATCAAAAGATGAGTTGGCTGAGACGTTGAGCTCGCATATTCGGCCATCAAATAGCACCAGCGCCCACCATAGGCGACGGCGAAGTTCGGCTTTCAAAACGGGTTGCTCTGCGTTAGTGGACTCTCGATGGAGACCCATGCGTTGCGCTATGCGAACAGCAACGCCGAGCATGCAGGAGAGAGACGCTGGGTCTACGTCCGGTCTGGCAGAGACCAGGTAGAGAAACAGTGCTGTCAAGGAGTCCAGTTTCATCGACCGCAACACTCCGCAGTTGGACAGAGCTTGCCAACACGCAAATTGATAGCCAATCAAGAGGTCCTTCCTGTTTGCCCCAAACAAACTCAAACATTCGGTTTCCGTGAGCGTACATACTGCGACGGCATATATGCTGAACATCAGAGCTTCGAGATTTGGGTGGACAGTCTGTAGATCGCTCGAAGCCTCGATAATCCTCTGTTGTAGAGTTGGAACGTGCGTGACTTTGAGGAGAGGATTGACATTGTCACAGTAGATTTGCCAAAGACGGAAGATGGTGGTACTCGGTGGATGGAGCGGCGTCAGAGGTACTTTTGTGCGAGAAGAGCCGAAGAAGAGATGGTCGTTGGTGTCGCCAACCTGATTCCAGACCTCCTGGACGAATTTGGGCCGTACCTGGCGTCGCCATGCAATGAAATGTTCTTGGTCGTCCGATTCACCATCACTACCGTCGTCCTCAGGCTCTTGTTGGTTGATGGACTTCCACAGGTCGCTGCAAGAGTGTCAGCTTAGCATCACAACTCCGCAAGCGTACCACATACACTGCTTCAGCCTTAAGTTTATCGGCTTGGGGCTTGAGGTTGGGTTCGTCAGGAGTGCCTTCAGCGTCGTTGCTGTTGCTTGGAGAAGCCTTGTTGGAGGTGACAGACGATTGGGGATGTAGTGGCTCAAAGTGGATATCGTTTTGTCTCAGGAGGTCTTCATAATGTCGAAGCCGGTCCAGGAGATCTCGTTCCGGGAAGCGTCTCCTTCTTTGACGGGGAATCAGAGCCGCCGGCACGCACTGGACCCCGGCCTTCCTGCAGATTGCACACGGGAACTTGCGGTCACACTTGATTTTTCGCTGCTGGCACAGGACGCAGGCCAAGACCCGTTGAGACTTGCCAGTGGTAGGTGCGTTTCCAGCGGTCGAGGTCGGTGTCGGTGGCGTCTGTCCAGGGGCGATATTTGCCATCTTCACGTCTGCTTCATCACATTACGGGCATCAATAGTCTTGCCGAACTCGTGGGCGATGATGAATGTTCCTCAGATCGTAGTTGTGACATGTACGAAGCTGAAGCCCGGCGGATCTATGTAATGTCCGATACTTACTCAACGAAATCCTTCTGAATCAAGAGTTTTGTCGTAAAGCTTACAGCTCGACCACAATTTCGCATCTGTGATCTCTTGTCATAGTTTGAGCTCGTTGTGTTAGTCCCTGATTGTTAACACAGGGCATACAAAGGACAATAATCTCCTAAAGAATCTGTGCACTGGCAAACACGGTCGTCTTAATGCTGCATCGGGCAATTTCGGACCCGAACCCGGAAGGGGTTTATATTAAGGAAATTTCACCCTAAAAGACCTCCGATCCTGAAGGATTTGGAGATTTCGTTTAGGAAAGCGCTGGGCCTTCCGGCTCTTTCGTCCGAAGACACGACGGCGTCTTCAACTTACCGTCGACATCAACTTCACCTCGTCGGCATTATGGCCTCCGCCGTCCGCTGGCTGCGTTTAAGATACGGGTATGCTGCAATGCAGTTTGAGCTGAGTATACATCCATCACGCTGCAATTTCTTTCCACGTTTCATCGCTCTCCTTCACTTCGCAGATCCATCATGACACAAAGTTATTTCTCAGACGTCCTCATTGCCGGAGCGGGTCCCGTTGGCCTCTTTCTCGCCTGCGAACTGGCCCTAGCCGGAGTCTCAGTTCGTATTTTGGAGAAGGACGCCAATCCGAGATCGCCATGGAAGGACTCATCCCTTGCGAAACGAGGTTTGAACGTCCCGTCCGTCGAGACCTTCTACCGCCGTGGTCTGATGGACAAAGTACTCACCTTGGAGAAGCCCAGACCTGAGAAGCTGGAGAAGACTGACGATTTCCAATTCGTGGCACACTTTGCCGGCAGGATGATCGACGGAAACAAGGTAGATACTGAGCAGTGGTCTCCTTACCACTTGCCAGGACCATCGTCAGGGAACTCGAAACATGCGTGTGCTTCTGTTTGATTCGCTGACCATTTTAGGTACTGGCCAGGCCTGACGAACTGGGGACATCTGGAAAGTGTCCTAGCCGAGCGAGCAGAGGAGCTGGGAGTCAACATCCTACGCGGCAAGCGAGTATGCGCAATCGCAGACTGCGGAGAAGCTGTCGAAGTTCGTACCGATAGTGAAGACGGTATTTTCACTGCCAAGTGGCTCGTGGGCTGCGACGGGGGAAAGTCGTTCGTCCGAAAGGCTGCAGGCATCGAATTCGGCGGCACCGACCCCGAGTTCACCGGCTACTGGGCAAAGTGCGACCTCGAGGATCCATCACTTCTTAAACCAGGCTTCCAGTACACCAGAACTGGCATGTACATTGTATCTGGGCCCCAAGATTACTATGCCATCGATCACGACATGACCTTCGACCGCTTGCAGCCCATCACGAAGGAGCACTTCCAACAGGTGTTGCGAAGAGTTTCAGGAGTACCGGTAGTAGTGAAGGATATGTACATGTCATCAGCACACACCGATCGTGCCAACCAAGCCCAGGTTTACCGTCAAGGTAGAATCTTCCTCGCCGGCGACGCAGCACACATTCACAGTCCTCTTGGAGCGCAAGGGCTCGGCCTCGGTATTGTCGATGCCATGAACCTAGGCTGGAAGCTTGCGGCGACCATCAAAGGATCTGCACCTGCTGGTCTTCTGGATACATATCAATCGGAGCGGCTACCAATTGCAACATCGATACTGGAATGGTGTCGGGCGCAAACAGCCGCGATACGATCGAATGCTCATGGTCACGCTCTTGCCAATATCATGCATGGAATTATCGATACGCCGGGTGGACCAACGTTCATCGTTGAGAGGTACTGGGGCATCGCGCAGAGGTACGACTTGAGCAGTCCCCACCGGCTGGTTGGCATGTCCGCTCCAGACTTCGAATTCGCAGACGGTGCAAGACTCGGCCGCAAAATGAGCAAAGGCACATTCGTCGTGGTAGACTTCGACAGCAATCCCGAGGTGGTCAACGCTGTAAAAATGATGGGAACGCCGGTCGAGTACTGTGGAGGTGCGGCGAAAGAGATGTTTGGAATGAAGGCATTGATAGTGAGACCTGATGGCATTGTATCATGGCTAACGACCACCGAGTTTGGCTTGAACGAACTGCGAAGGGAGATGGCCAAGTGGCTCAACATGCCAGAAGTCGGCGCAAATGGAGAGCTCAAGGACTAAATTATGGAGATTGCAATTGTACCACATCACCGACACGGATTCACCCGCCTAACAGCATCCAGTAGGGTTGCACGCACAGGATGAAGCATCCAGCGTAGTCGTGTCGACGAACCAAGTTGTACCACCGTCCGTGCTTGAGAAGCTCGATGGCGAAGAGTCCACAGCAGCCAGAGTCGAGCTGAAATCCGGATTGGCGCCACTCAACATAATCGTCGTATTGTATTACGAGTATTGAGGTGTTGACGAGACAGATTGGTGACACTCGATAGGGTCCGAGAATCTGTACCCCGGAGGACCAGCGAAGGAAAGCGAAGTCGAGACCGCTCCTTTGGACTGAAGAGTCGTCATCTGAGTGGTGTTTCCGGCAGAGCTGTCATAAGTGTACACGATGTCGAGGTAATCGCCAGCGTTGACCATCGTGGCGGGGCCAACGCCTTGCACGTCTGAGTTGGGGTTGTATTGGTAGCTTTGGACGCACCAGGCCACGGTACCGGCAGGTTGGTCACAGTAGTCCTCGAGGTAGGCAGGGTCGTTGACGATAAGAGTCTGGACAAGTTGACCGTCTTCGGAGTACATGCCTGGCCATAGGAGCAGGCCAGGAGATGAAGATTGTTCGGGGACCTGGATGGTGGTAGCGACGTAGACGATCGGAGCGTTTGTGTCGCTGGAGGTTTGGGCAGTGTCCCAGGTTGCGGGAGCCTGTTAGATCTTTAATGTGGAGGAGATTTGTGTTAAGAAATGGAACGTACGAAGCCAGCGAGTGCTGGGCCAGCGACCATGGCAAGCGCCAGGATGATGTTCATGGAAGCCGTTTTCGTTGCGAGATACTCTTGATGGAAGACTGAAGCTGCTTGATCGATGGGACTGAGACATTCGTTTGACCTGGATTTCTATACCTCTTGTATATCCTCGACTCCGCAGAGCCTGCGCGATGCTGTCCCAGTTGAGTAAAGCATGAGGCCTTTCAGTGTGAGGTCATTCTCATACATGTCTAAAACTCTGTCAAGTAGTAATTTCTCTAGTTCCTTCAACGCAACGTAAGCTCATGAGGCCTCACGATCTCTCCCGCCTGATTTTGGCCATATTTCTGGAACGTAGAAGCGTCAGATGATTAAGACTGTCTCTGAGAGACCTTTTGCTTGTTTGGTAGGCTCTCGTCCACCGGTCTACCATCAGAACTCGGATTTTTCGAGCTTCAAAGCAAGACAGTCGATCGTGTATAGCAATCAATGGAGGTCAGAATTGAATCCGGACGAAACGAGCAAGCCTTTCGGGAAAGCACCAGAATAGGCAGCTAAAAGCTTGCAGAAGACGATCTGCCGTTGTTGCAATCGAGATGCTCCGACGGCCGAATTTCAGTCCAAGTTTGGATCCATCAACATTCGCTCACGGAAGACAGCAGGTTTTCTGGGGTCGATGCCTATGTAGAGCCTCAGATTCTCAGACCTCGCAAAGAATTCTACTCGGAGAGCAGTCATCCGTCATCGCTCGATCCTGCAACGAGAACTAGCCGTGCTCCTGCTATCTGTGTGTGCGACACTGCATATACCGTCAGGATGTGACTTGCGTGGCAGTCGAAACGTTAAGAAAGATGCAAGAAACTCCGAATGAGTCAAGTCAGAGCAGTTCAGTGTATGGGTTGATGTCGATTCGATGTTTGTCAAATCCACGTGTAACAATAACATGTGCATGAAGGGAGTTTTGCATATTGAGGAAGCTGCATATGTAAGAAGTTCCATCCGGAGGAAGGTGCTTACAGCAAGCTACTTTTGGATTAGCCATACGTGCTCAGATCCTGAGTATCCCAACATATTTCTGAGGGCGTCTTCTCCCCGCATATGTCAGATGTCTGTTACGATGTTGAATGACAGGAATGCCGTTAGAACGCATGAGTGTGTAGTGATGACGCAGCTGTTACGAGAGCCCTAGATTGCACGAAGGATCAGCTGCGGCCAAAGATGGAGGCGATGACGGCTAAAATTTCGGAAAGAAGGATTGTGGCAAGAAGCATTCCTAATTGGGAAATTGAACTTTTGCGCGTTCGAGCTTAATGTTGGTGAATGAAACTCACAATGACGTCGGAATCAGTTTTCAAAGCGCCATTCAGTGTCAGGAAATGTCGCCGTAGGATTGAATCTGCTTCTAGAAAATAAACAACGATCCATTTTATGAGAAGTGATTCTTTCCTAACTTCGGAAAATGCTCGGATCGATATGCCAAGTCGAGGCTATGTTTGTGGCTGTGTGGATTTTTGAATTGCCAAGATGACATGAGATGAGCCGTTGTAGTAATTCTTCTGCTTGAAAACCTGAATCGTAATTGAGATTCTGCCAGTCTCCTCCATCGACTTCTGAATCTCACAATGTCACTCAACACCGAACAAGTCTCGGCGGCAGACCAAAGTGACCCGGAAGCCCAAGAAGAACTCCCACCATTTCTATCTCAAGATGCTCAAAAGCTCAATGTCGATTTCTCCTGGCGGAAGTTCAACACCCTCATATCCGACAGTACAGCCGGAACTCCGCTGTTCAAAGTCAAATACAGTCCCACCAAGCCGCAAATCAAATTCATCTCCGCCGTTGACGACACAATCCTCGGAAACGGAACTGTTAACGAAGTCTCCATCAATGCCGAATGCGAGTTACATGGCCGCGAAGTCAAACTGAAAGCTCTCAATCGCTTCAAATCGAGATACGCCTACCTCTCGAGAGGATTTGCCGCCGACCCAACTGTACCGATGGAGATGACGTGGACCGGTCGTTGGGGAATGAAGCTTCTCGACCTGGTATGCGTGAATGACAAGCAAGAGGCCGTGGCGAAACTTTCTTGCAGACTATGGGGCATGAAGCGAATAGCAACAATTGAATTTGCGGGTGGTGTTGCCATCACCCAGGCAGCGAAGGATGAAATCGTTGTGACTGGTATGACGATTATGTACGTTCTTGCTGCAAGGTCCGGAAGCCTGGGAAATGTATTTGGGGCACTTTTCGCAAAGCCAGGACCCATGAAGCGAAAAGATCAAGGAAGCTCAGGTTCGCGGGATGAAGGAGAAGGCCGAGTACAATAGCGATTCTGTAACGACCAGCAGGTCAGCATGGAGAAATAAACTTTGTGCAGTCTAACGTACGACTCTTCTCCTGGATGTTGCTCCTGTGTTTGCTTCTGCAAGTCGAAGGTCTTCTATTAGATCAGCGCAATGGCACGTAAAGCTTGGTCTCCTTTGTATACACGGCTGTCATTCCGGATTCATGGCTGCACTGCACTATCGTGCATGACGACCGTGTTCCTGTGGCAATCATCGCAAAACAAGATTCACGACCTGTACAATAAGCACCAAACCCACCTTCCGACGACCATTCTCTTTCTCCATTTCATCAACACTTCAACCGACCACCCATCGCACTTACGAAGGAAAAGTGCATCACTCAGCTCTTAGACCGAGTTCCATCACCATGGATCGAAAGGCCAGCATCCGCGACAGGTTCAGAGCCAAGCTCGCCAAAGTTGAATCCAAGCTTCGCAAGAAACCTCCAGTGACCGCGGAGCAAAGGCTGCAGGCTCGAATCGATACTCTCAGTGCTCAAGCCCAAGAACTCAACGCTGAGTGCAGCCGCTTGCAGCAGGAAGCGACCAGCTTTGCGACGCGAGCGGAGACCACCAAGATGCCAGAGGCTCCCCCTGACAGAGATGCATTGTTCCAAAGAGACAGCAAGGCTCCGCCAAGCCAGTATGATGCCCAGCTCAAGGCATATACGATGCTCGAATCCGAGTTCGCAAGCTTCGAGAACCAGGTTGAGGCCTACGGCAAGAAGCTCGACAAGTTTGTGATTTTGGTCGGGAACTTGAAGAAAGGACATGCTGAGCCAGGGAAGCCGTTGGACAAAACGGGACACCAGGTATGATACCACAACCCTCTCGCAGTTGATAGCGATTGTACTGACTGAACTTCTCCTTACTCAGTTTGAAAGCCTGGACAATGCCATTTTCAAGCTGAATGAGCAGCGTGTTGAGCTGAGTAGAGCCATCAGCGCAGTACCTCTGCCGGAACCAAAGCAGGCAAAGTGAATGCTGTGAGAGATGGAGGCAGGATCCGGGTCGCTTGTGGCGAGGGCGTCTTGCGTTGAGGTGGTTCAGGTACGGCCGTACGTAGTTCCGTACCACAATTCTTATATCCTATTGATCTAGCCAGTCGATGTGCAACAGAATCAATTTTCCAAGACCAAACAACCTTCGATTGGTCAAACATTGGCGACCGGGAAGAGTCACAATGTTCTCGCAGGAAAAAGTATCTAAAACACGTGAGTTGGGGAGCTGAACGGGTTAAATAAAGGCTGCCAAGGCTTCTGCACACCAGGCCCAAGAAGGAAAACGAGAACAGGCTTGGCAACTGAGCAGCTGAAGTCGCTCCGCAGATACAAACTCATGGATCCTATGCTCCTGCACCTCAGACGTGCCGTGTTCCTGAAGGCTTCTTTCCCCTTTGCCCCTTTTGGCTTGTTTGGCCCATTGTAAGAGGGCACTCTTGCAGCAACATGTGATGGATAAGCATCCTGATAAGCAATCAACGCATCTCGGCTTCCACGTGTTCTCCATCCGACAGAAGCCTTCCGCGGAAGCGCAGCAGGATCCGAACACAAGGCAGTACATTACAAGGAAGTCCCATCGCAAATCGAGGCTAGGATGTGCGGCATGCAAGGGGAAACGAGTGAAAGTAAGTCATGAAGCTTGCCCTTCCCATACACCATAACATCAAGGAGCGAAGCGCACTCACCTCTCCGTCCGCAGTGTGACGAGCAACGTCCAAGTTGTGGAAGGTGCTCAAGAACGAGAATCACTTGCGATTACATCTCCAAACCAGGTGTGGCTCAGACGTCCCATAGACTGCGGAATGCAATCCAAGCCCAAGACCGGGCTCCACAAACGCCGTCTCAGGCTCTTGCGCCTTTTGCCAATCCAGCCCCTCCAATCACAGACGTGCTGCAGCGTAGCCCGCGGAACCTGAATCTCTTGCGGCACTATGCCGATTTCACAGGATCCGAGTGCGACACTGTCACATGCAGTGATATCCTGGAGACTTCCAAGGGAGCCGGATACCGGGCAGATATCTTGAGACTTGCACAAGATGTATGTCCACTCGTACGAACATTGGGCCGCCTCAATTGACAAAATAATAAGCATTCATTCCTCCTGCATGCCATCCTCGCGGTCGCCGCTCTGCACCTCTCACACTTCGACGTCCAAGGATTCGGCTTGGCCAAGTTGCAGCACCTTCAGGTTTCTTTGACCGACTTCCAGCATGCCATCAGGAAGCCCATCTCAAATCGCGGTGCCGATGCGATTCTGTTAACATCCATGATGCTCAACATGCAATATTTTTCCTGGGTCGACAGCACAGATCCACAAAGCTCATGGGTGTTTTCCGAAGAGCCTAGTCGACTGGATTGGATGCAGGCGCAGTTGGGGAGCCTACCGCTGTTGCAGAAGATGGCACCGCATCTGCAAGACAGCATGCTCAAGCCTATCTGGTCGCGCTCGATTTATGTACCGGACGCATTTAAAGGAATTCCCGGGGAAATGCTGAAGGTATGTGGTGTGCACGAAGAGATGCCCGAGGAAAAACTCCGAGAAAATCCATATTATGAGATGCTCCAGATGCTGGGTCCACTCTTTCTCGTGGAGAAGGGCTCTTCATCGATAGTCAGATACGTCAGGTGAATACTCATTCGTGTTTTGACTGAAGTAGCAGCTCGATTTCTGATTTCTAGCCGCAGATTCATGAACCGACTGACGAGGCCATTTTTCGATCTGGTCAACATCAACGATCCGGTGGCATTGCTCGTCCTCAGCTACTGGTATGGGTTGATGTGCCATGTTGACTTCTGGTGGACGAAAAGACGGTCTCGCCGGGATTGCATTGCGCTCTGCATGTACCTCGACAAGCACGGCACTGCAGCCATTCGCTCGCTCCTCGATTTTCCCGCCGCCGCCTGTGGATATAACCTGGCACGGGGCGAGACCATTGATGGCGCGAAAGTGTATGGCCATTCCAATCGAATCACTGAGGTGCAATGAAAGAGTCGAGGCCTCACATTCCGGTATGGTATGATCCGCCTTTGCCGCTGGAGGATATCAGGCCACCACCTCGCCAGCAGCCTTCACGAAGGTGAGCGTCGACATCGTAAGTGCATCCGAGCAGTACGATCAGGCCCGTGGGTCTGATGATGCGTGCGCAGCTTGCTGGAGGGTCTCGTGATGGAAAACAAGAATGAACATTGAAGGCAAGGTCGAACGGCAAACGAAGGAACGAATGAGAAATGCCGTTCGGATCGTCGGAAGTGACACGACAACCCCGAGTCAGAAGCCGACAACACTAGTCATCAGCCCCTTTTCTCGGCTGTGGGGAATGCTCGGGCCGCAACCCAGTCGCGCCTGCGAAAATGCGGGACCCAACAACATTCCAACAACAGCGACGTAACGTCCGTAAACACCAAGCCATCGAACTCCACGTCGAACGAATGATCATTCTCAGTTGTGTTCCTGTCATAATGACAACGCTCCTTTCTATCATCGCCTGACTGTCAAGACAATGGCATCGGGTTGATATCAGGTTCGGCCAGCGGATTTAAAGCAATGCGTGTCTCGATCAATCTTTTAATCAACGACTTCGGTCTTCTTCACATGCAGCTGCCGCGAAACTACTGAATGTCGAACACATGGTGTATTATTTCTGGGACTTGGAAGCTCAACATGTACCTCCCTGGGCTGGTATGGGTGGCTGGCATAATAATTGTGCCAACTGCCAAGTTGTTGCAGATGCGGGGAAACAGACTTCGATGCGGGCGGCGGCCAGACGATTTACGACGCACCGCTATCTTGCATTTCAACGTGGTGCCTCTTGCCTTCCTCCTGAATAGACATACAGTATTCTTCCACCAAATCCAAAAACAAGATAACACATTCGAGCCACGTTTTTACCAGGATGCCTCACAAGCGGAGTGGAAGTACGGCAGAAACCGACATGCCAAAGGATGGCCCCACGGCAGCAAGCATTCGGCGAGAGAGGAAGCGGGCCATTGATCGCGAGTCACAACGTCTGAGTCGAGCGCGCACTCGGGCTTACATTGCCCAGCTGGAGCAAACCATTGAGGAACTCAACAGTTCAAATGCGAGCAGCAATGCCTCGGTTGAGAGTTCTTCCGTGTCCATATCCCAGCTAAAGCAGCAATGCGAAGAGAACCGGAAGTTGAAGGCCATGATCGGCAGGATCCATCGAATGACACAGGAAGTTGTCGAAGTGACGTCTGTGCCAACCACAGAGGAGCACCCGTCCGGCGATAGTCCAGGCAACGACGCTGCAGAAAGCCATCCTGGCGGTAGTGAATGTTCTGGCAGTCCGGCTACGGATGAAGAGGTTCATCGTGAACTGCCCATTCCACGGCACGCCGAAGTTCCAAGCCCTTTCGACTTTCGAGAGCAGTGTGGAGTTCCAGCGTTCAACAACAGCTTGCGAGACAATGCCTGGACCATGGCTCTGGCAACCATGAATCAGGATTCTGGATTGTTGAAGAATCATTTTGAAGAGATCACGGAAGTTCTAACGCAGCTAGAGCTAAGCGATCCGTCACTTCTGTACACTGGTTCGGAAGAAGACGATGACATCGTGATCCGAGTTTGTCTGCATGGTTGGGCTGAGGCAAAGCGACGACATAATCTTGACCATGTCTGGATCGGTATTGAAGCACTGGACCAAGCAGTCTTTCGTCGTGCTCGCGTGCTCGAACACGTAGCAAGCTTGCGAATGATACGCTCCATGCTCATGGTGAGTCGAGTCTGCCGCCCGCAAAGGAAATGTATAGTTGTTAACTTGTACACAAAGCATAAGATCTCTCCAATCGGACATCCCCATCGAAGAATCCCTGACTGCATGCATCCAACGTAAGGCTCGATGGCCCGGTTGACGACTCGACATCGCTGACAAGATAACAGCAAGATTCAAATTTCTGTCGACCACGCTAGTATCATAGACTACTTCATTTGGTAACCCACGTCTACCGCCTGTCCTAATCCATTGAGCTAATAGCCCCCTAGGTCTGATCTACGAGACGCCCTTATTCTAGGGAATGCCCAGTTTGCTTCTGATATCGGGACAGCATGGTTCGTAACGCATTTGAAGATCGAATGGAACTACCGTATCCAAGACATCTGCAAGTTCAACATCGCATGCGATACCTACTCTTTCTCAGCGGAGTTCGAGAAAACCTTCGGAGACGTCAATGCTTGGATATCACCGTTTGGATCTCACAGCCTCAACCAGGGTGGAGCTGTCAATGAGACATTCTTACTTGGCTCCACGGATCCGTTGGGAAGTATCGACTTGGAGGCACAGCTTGGTCTTGCTGTATGTTGAGCGATTCATTGATGTATTACTAGTCACCCAATGTACAACTCCAATTTCCTTCGCCGTGGGAACAAGCTTCAAAGAAATTGAGGTCCACTGAGCCTTCTGTGGTATACGTATTCTGATTGCGTGACCCATAGGGATAAGAAGCGGGTCCAAGATTAGAACATCCACCACGGAACAACGACATCAGACATCACCGCGGCGAATACAATGCCGGCGCAATGGACTCATCCAAGTTGCTCAACGATAAAACTCGCAATCCACACCCTGTTGTATTACGAATCAAAAGCGACATCGGCAAATACCTATCAGAAGACGTGATCGTGCCGCAGCTTTCGCCATTGCTGGAGCTCCACATCAGCTGCGTGGAAACATCACAAAAGCGATCCTCCACCACCTCGATATGCTTCATTAGACCTCACAACATTTCCAACTACAAACGCCAAAAATGCCAACCGAATTCATTAGTCTTGCTTTCCCGAACAGCAGCACCGAGCTGAGACCAGTTCAAGGTGCACGCGGCGCTGTCGTTGATACGGAATACCTGCAACGATACGCCCGCGCTCTGGACGACTATGACTTCAACTATACGCTGCAGCCGTACGACTCTGGTGGATTTGACCCTTTCACTACCGGCACAGTGATTGCCACTGCAACCAAGAAGTTGAAGGTCATTGTTGCTCTACGGCCCAATACCCTCTATCCGACTGTGGTAAGTCCTTCAATGGCTTCTTATAGTTCAACAAGTCATCGATACTGACAATCACTAGGCAGCCAAAGCCCTCGCCACTCTCGACCAGATCTCCAATGGTCGAGCAGTAGTCCACTTCATCGCTGGAGGCAGCGATCCCGAGCAAGCCAAAGAAGGCGACTTCTTGAATAAAGTCGAGCGCTACGAGAGAATGGAGGAGTACATCAAAATCCTGAAGCGAGCCTGGGCTTCCACCGAACCATTCGACTGGGACGGAAAGCATTACCAATTCAAACAATTCTCTTCGAGAATACGGCCGGTGAACGGTACTATCCCAGTGAGCGTTGGAGGCTCCTCTGACGAGGCCTACCGTATTGGAGGAAGTTTGGCAGACATCTTCGGCCTGTGGGGCGAGCCACTCAAGGAGACAAAACAGCAAATCGACCGCATATACGCCGAAGCTGAGAAATCAGGCCGTCCTGATCGACCTCGCATCTGGGTGACATTCCGCCCCATCACCGCCGAGACCGAAGAGCTCGCCTGGCAGAAAGCTCATCGCACTTTGGATCTTCTGACTGCCAACCGCGCCAAGGGACAAGGCACAGCCGCTCCGAATGCCGCAACTCCACAGAACGTGGGATCGCAGCGACTCCTCGATATTGCTTCCAGAGGTGAAGTGCAAGACCGAGCTCTGTGGTACCCTACTGTGACTGCAACGAATGCTCGAGGTGCTTCGACGGCGCTTGTTGGCTCATATCAGACCGTTGCTGATTCGATTCTGGACTATGTTGATTTGGGTTGTGAGCTGATCAGTATTAGAGGATACGACAATCTCAATGATGCGATCGATTATGGACGATACGTGCTGCCGAGAGTTCGTGAGGCCCTGGAGAAGCGGGAGAAGAGTGTCGCGAATGGTGAGGTTTCACAGATCATTGATGGGTGATGAGGAACATATGAACTCTTGTTGGCCACGATATGCAACTAGAATACTGAGTAAGTCAGGAATTCGTCATCACTCGCGGTGGACCGAAAGAGGAAATTTAACTCATACTAGTGTCCGCTCGGATTGAGGTAAATTCAGGTCCTGCACACCCTCGGCCCTACTTCCATACTTTAAAAAAGATGCAAAAACACAAACTGACTAACTGAGATGCGAGATAATTCTTCAAACTTCATCGTCACTTCGGCCCACGACTTTCGTACGGCGCCTGCGCCACAGCATGGGACCACTTTTCGAACCGGCGTCGTGGCTATGACGCGGCGCCTGCGATTTCACTACTGACGACATTGCGAACTCCAGGAGTACAAAATATCGTCTCTGCAG
Source organism: Mycosphaerelloides madeirae (assembly GCA_002785995.1). NCBI lineage: Eukaryota > Fungi > Ascomycota > Dothideomycetes > Mycosphaerellales > Mycosphaerellaceae > Mycosphaerelloides > Mycosphaerelloides madeirae. Next base: position 148,477 of record NHNV01000034.1, read on the forward strand.
TTCCACGTTCATTATCTGCATTCAACTCAATACCACAATCCACTTGTAACTCTAAAAGCCCAGCCAAAGATTCAAATCAACCAACGAGACATCTCCAAAATGGGTCTCCTAGAAAATATCGAACGAAAAGTCGAGCAGAAGCTTCACAACAAGAACCATCAGCAACAACATCAACAGGGACCACCTACTCAGCAATATCAGCAGCAACCACAAGGTAGCTTCGGAAACAACGGTCCCCAACAGGGCTTCGGCGGACAACAAAATCACGGACACCACAATAACGGGCCATCTGGCTTCAACAACAACCAAGGACCCGGTCTCGGTGGACAAGGCCCATCACATCACGGACCAGGAGGAGGCCATCATGCTCATCAGGGCGGATTCAGAGGGCCGGGAGGTTCTGAGCAGGGTGGATTCGGGGGGCCTGGAGGACATCAAGGAGGAGGCGGAGAATTTGGAAGACCCGGTGGTGATCAATTCGGTGGCCCCGTCGGTGTAGGGGAAGGTGGGATGGGAGGTGACCCTGGAGGTCGATGGTAGAATGATCAAAACATAATGACCAGTTTCTTTCTTTGGTTCATCAATATGTCTTTCCGAAAACCTCCCTCGCCAACGCCGCAAAACTCATCCCAGCTTCCTCGTCCACAAGTTCCCACAAATTCGGTTGTGTGAAGACCGCTAATGTATTCCTCGCCACTCCACTTGCATCCTTGCCACCTCTGACGAAATGTGGAACGGCCCTGAATTGCCCCTTGGTCAGTTTCTCCAGCGCCATGCCAGTCTGGAAAGCGAGACAGTCTCTCGGGATATCGACCTTCGTAGTGCGACCAGCACGGTCCTTTATCCATAGACCAGCTTGAGGATCAGGATGCGCTTCCATCTCAGGGAGGTCTTTGTCGAATGGTGGGTATGGGGGATTTACAGCCTCATCGACGAACATATTCGACGTAAGACCCGTCAGAGCTCCCAAATCCGTATGCGTTCCACACCAATCATCCTTCAACCTCTCCTTCTCCTTGGACCTTCCCGTCTCCTCCAACTCTGCCTTAGGAAAATAATGCAACAACCTCGCCTTCGTACTAACACTCCCCCTCACACACGCCTCCAAAGCACCCTCTTTGTACCCCTCCACCCTCTCCCTCCCAAACAAATCCACCCCTCTAGCCACCAAGCCCGCCACAGCCACAATCAACTCACACATTCCCATCATACACTCCTCAAACCCCGGCAACACATCCTCCCTGGGCCAGACATTCTCACTAACCATATCCAGCAAATCCGGGGCGTACTCTCTCGCCTTCCTCTCCAAACCCTCATTCCTCACAGGCTGCACATAGAAACTCCCTTTGAAAGTGTCGAATTGTCCAGAAGCGAGTTTCTCTTTGCCGTGGGACCAGCCGATGTTATACCGCGTCTCGGGACGTTCGACTGTTGCCAGCTCGGAAGGTGGGAGGTTGGCGAGGTAGCTCGCACAGCTTAGTAGTTTAGTCCGGAGAGTTGCGAAATTGGATGGGAGGTCTTTGACGAGGATGATTCCCAAAGAATCTGGGCCGAAGGCTTCTTCAAGAGTGGAGAGGGGGACGGTGGCGGCTTCTAGGTCGTGGCGGCTGACGGTGACGGCGCGAGGGCGCTGTTGGTCGGGAGTGGAAATAGAGCCCATGTTGAAGTTCTCTTGGATTTGCAAGTCGAGATCGAGTTTGTTGTCGTGAGCAAGGACAAAATATCAAAGTGAAGTGCGGCAAGAGGCACGGCGGCGCTAATTATGCCGAAGCGGCTCAAGAGTGGTCGGAGATGGCCGATATCGATTCACATTCACTCACCGTTATTGGCACATGAAACTTGCAATACTCATTATTCAGATCAATATTCTGATTGAGCAGATTGTCTTTTGTGGTCGCATGCTACGTCGACGGAAGTCGGTCCCCTAGTAACCGTTTCCGGTGTTGACCCCAGAAAACCATCGCTAAACTATCAAAGCCCATCGCTGGGCGACGCCGCTCAATTGTCCCCAAAGACGAGCATCCTCACGTCACAATCCTCACTTCCACTCGCTACCCGACTATCGCTCAGCCACGCACATGTCACGGGACCTTGATGACCAGTAAAAGTTCTCTCACATTTGCCAGTCCTCGGATCCCACACCTTCATCATGGAGTCCTGACTGCCGGAGACGAGTCGAAGATGATCAGCTGCAAGAGCCCAGATCCCCTCGACATGTCCGAAGAAAGTCCTCACACATGCCGGAGCTCGAGGAGTATGTGAATTGGTGAGTGGGTCGGTGGGGATGATCACGAATCCGGTGTCTGCCTGCGGCGTAGGCTCGCGTGCCGGTTGTGTACTCTTGCTGTGCGTATCCCACAGGCGGATGGTTGCGTCCAGCGCGCCGGTAAGCATGTATCTTGGTGGTGCTGGCCGGTTCGGTTCATTTAGCCAGAAGGATTGGTTTGGCTTCTGGTCGGGTCTTTCCTGGTGCGATGATGAGAATGTAATGGAGCCATCACTACTTTCATCATCGTCTTGATCTAGGCTGGAGTCGAGTCCGTCCAAGGTGAACTCTGCGGGCATCGGCACAACCTGCTGGACTTGGCCGACGTGTCCTCCGAATGTTCTGATGCATTCCTTCTTATCGAGATCCCAGAGCTTGACAGTCAGATCGTCCGACGCGGAGAACAAGGTCCGCGACTCTTGATCGATCTTGACAGAGTTGACCCAGTCAGAATGGCCACGCAGTAGAAACGTGCAGCCGTCTCGAGAATCCCAAATTCGAATCGTCTTATCCCTGGATCCAGTGGCGACGTATCGTTCGGTGAAATGCAATGTGATGATGCCGTCAGAGTGAGCGGGAAAGGTCCTCAGACAAGTGCCAGTCTTCCAGTCCCACATCTTCAGAGTGGAGTCCAGACTTCCAGTCAACAGCTTCTTCTCATCAAATTGCAGACATCGAATCCCGCTTCTGTGGCCCTTGAGTGTGCGAAGTTCTTCTCCCGTGTTGACGTCCCAAATCTTCACCGTCGTGTCATATGAACCCGTCATTAAGACGTTATCATCGAATTGCAGGCACATGACGCCGTTGGTGTGACCCTTGAAGACTTTGGTTGTGCATCGGCCGTGCTTCCACGCTGTACCGACCTTGTATCGATCTTTGTAAACGTCTTTCCAAGGTCGCTTGCGAGGTGCGAAATAGGCATCATCACCCTCGACACCAACGTATCCAGACTGTAAAGAAGAGGGGCAGTGCTTCTTGACCACATCGATCGCTCTGGAATCGTCCTCCAATGGCCGTTTCAGTCGGGTACGAAGTGCGACATCTTGATCTAAGCTGGCAGACGCTATGGGTATCTCTTCCGGAGCAGGTGTGATATCTGGTGACCACTCGTTCAATCCTCTTCCCCTAGCTCTAAGCTGGATCTTCCTCTTCTCGATCCTCAATCTCTTTCGTTCCAGAAGTGGTAATCCCCAACCACATTTGGTACACTTCCGGTCAATGTGTTGCTCGCACATCTTGTGCCATACTACGTCGTCGTCGGCGAGGGTCCGCCATCGCTGGCTGACTTGTGCTGCTCTGCAGAGAGAGGCGGTGTCAAGATAGCAGAGGATGTTGAAGGCGAGTTCGTCGGGGAGGGCAGAGATGAAGTCGATTTTGATGAGGTCGCGGACGTTGGCAGAGATGAAGGAGAGTTGGGGGAAGCAACATTGTGTGAGTATGCCTTGAAGCATCAGGTTTCGGTGCTTGGCTGGCGCGGCGGAGAAGAGCGACCAGACATGAGAGATGGCCTGCTGGTCAGACTGCGACAGACTGGCCAGCTCGTTCTGCAGCTGCTCCATAGAGGGTTCATTGGCTTGTCTCCGGCATTTGACGTCCGGTCGATGGCGGTAGCAGAACTTTGTGTTGCTCTTTGAATCGTCGTGCTCGGTATGGGCCCTGCCGTCTTCTGCACCGACAGGATTGTACTGCACGGGGATATGCTCTGCAAGGAACGTCTCGACGGCCATTTCAGCGTGTTTGGAGCCCGCCTGTATGGAGATGTTATATTCGTCCTCGGCGGCGCCGTCCTTGCGAAAGTGGTCGTTCTTCAGTCCGGAGTGGTCGTGATCGTGGCGACAAAGCTCATCATGGCCGTGCGTCGTATCATGATCATCATTGTCGCCAGGCGTAGGCTGCTGCTGGTGCTGATGTCGGGACAGGGAGGGCTGCTGGTCGAGGGGAATGTCAGGCATGGATGAGGTAAAATGGTGTGATCGTTGTGCCATTCCGGCGGTATCCTGAGCCACGGCGGCTCACATGTGAGGGGGCGATGCGGTTTCAGGTTCGTCCAGTTGCGTCTTTGCGCTGGGGGAATTCCAGCGGTGTCGGGATGCGATGCGAGCGGTGGTGGGGGCGGTGGTGGCTGCTTCTCTGCACAAAGCTGTTATTGACGTCGGCGAAGGGCGGTGGTAGAGGGATGGTGTGCGTCGATCTGGAAGTTAGGAGTGTCAGAATTCTTCGTCCAGGTTGCTAGGAGTGGGAGTGATTGCGTGGATGCGAGGGCGATGTCGTGCTGGCGGCGGTGATGTGATGTTGGTGTCTGATTCAGCGAGACGACTCTTGGGCTGGAATGCGCCGGAGGATGGCGAGTAGTCCCGCGCGATTGCGTGACGCCAACAATCGCTTTGTAACCTGTGCCAAGTCTGCTTTCCTCGTCTTTTCTTTGTGTGATTCGTGAAAGCAACCTGTCCCTTTCACACGCCAACTTGTCGATTCAAACGCTGCTTCGTTCTTGCCATTAAGATATCCGCCTCATCGCTTCCCCTCACGTGCTGCGTAAGATGGGCGATTTCTTTTGCCGATATTGAAGGTACGTCCCGCGCCTTAGCTCCCGAGATCCCGAGAATCCTTGTGCTCGCGTGTCAGCACCCGGTATGTGGTATACGCAATCTCATCTATCGCACTCCATAACATTACCATCCCAGAACACATTTGTCGGTATGAGATGAGTTCCTCATCGTCCTCCCCCTCTCCCTCTCCTTCACCGCCAGCCTCTCCAGTCGCCAGTCACCACGGCCCGCCCAGCCTAGAGCGCCTTGTAGATCACTTCGTCGCCTCCAAGCGCTCCCTCTCTGCCACTTCACATGTCTATCGCTCTCATGAACTCGTCACCAGCTCACGCCTCTTGATCGAGGAAATTACCATCCTCAACGCCAAGAATACATTCGCCAAGCGAGGTCTGGACGACCAGGTCGGCACTCTGGAAGCTATCCGAGACGCTCTTGCAGACGACGGTGACCAAGTCGGCGATGAATTCTCGAAGACTCTGGCAAATCTGGACAAGGCTCATACTCGCCTCGAACAAGCGCTGAAGCAGCTGCGCAAAACCATTGTCGGATTAACTCCACTTTACCGAGAAACAAATGAAGTTTCTGATGCTGAAACATCAGAATCTCGAGAAGATGAGGGCGAGGAGGAGGAAAAGACGTTGTACCATTTCATTGACGAGGAGACTCACGAAACCCTGCTCTCATTACTCCGTGGTCTGATTGACTCCTACCATCTCGCCAGAGCGGATTTGGATCGCACGCTTTCATCTTTCGAAGAGAACCTCACCGTCATCTCCGATAAGATTTCTGGATCGTCAGAAAGTTCCAGCTTGCCCGATAAGCCCACCATCTACGATGAGCCGCCTCCCAGCATCTCCCACCTCTTCCACTCCATGGAAGAGCATGCCACGGAGATGGCCTCCTTGCTGGAGAACCTCGTCCGCCACTACGACCTATGCGTCAACGCTCTCAGACACACCGAAGGCGGAGGCGAAGCCGCCCGGGTAGCTGTTCAATCTGAGAAGTTGACGAGAAATGCCACACAAGGACTGGAGGAGAGCTTGTACCGCAAGACAGCAGCAGAACCCATCTCAGACGAGGAAAGGACCGAAATGCTCACCATTCTGGAACAAGATGCCTTGGAAGTTGAAGATGTGATTATCGAAATCCGTGATAGAGCTGCGGAGATGGAGAATCACTACCAACAGCTCTCTGCACAGGCGCTAAAGGCCAGGAAACGCAACCAAACTTTCCGCTCTGTGCTCGAGCATATGCACAAGATGCGTGCTCGTATCCCTACACACTTGGACGCAGCAGCTGGATTTCATGAAAAGTGGATGGAGATTAACGAGTCGATGCAGTCAAAAACAAAAGAACTCGTGGAGCTGAGCGTCTTCTATGAGCAATTCTTGACTGGTTATGGGCAGCTGCTGCGGGAAGTCGAGAGGCGCAAAGCCAGCGAGAGGCAGATGTTGAAGGTGGCTGACAAGGCAAGACGGGATCTGGAGAAGCTATACGAGGTAGATCGATCGGCGAGGGAGGAATTCATGGAAGACGTCGGTCATTTCTTGCCGCGTGATCTGGGAGCTTGGCATGGGCTGGAGGACGGAGGTACGAGGTGGGAAGTGAGAGTGGTGCAGGATGAGGATGAGGGACGACCGTGAAGGCAGCCTTTGCAACATGGACTTCACGGACTCTCGATAGAGAGATCGGGAGCTTCCAAGCCTGCTTTCTTCGGCATGCCGCATCGCACCTGCCAGAGGGCATAGCATCAGAATAGCCCCAGCCTTTACGGCAAGAGCTCATTGACCACCAGCACAGCAACGATTCAAACACGCCTGCCACCCAGGAGACCAGCAGGTAGGAGGTCTTTCTCCAACTGAGTCTGCTCTTACGCCATCACTCTTCAATGCATGCCTTTTGTTGCATCTTACAGGAAAGTTTGAATGTGAGCGGCATCTAACTACACAATCCGGAATGTGCAGTACGCTCCGATCGCAACCATGATTTCCCGCTCGAGCAGCACCGCCGGCGAAAGACTTCGACGAGCGAAATCGACATCATCAACACAAACCGCTTCATCCGGCCATCAGCGCCATCGCACCTCCATCGACCCCTTTGAGTCTCGCCAGCATGCTACTGCCGCTGCCGCAGAAGCATACGAAAGAGCGCGCCAATACGATGTTCCCACTCCGCGGCCTGTCCCTCCAAAGCTCCAACGACGCAGGAGTCAAGCGGTAGGGAAGTCGGAGGGCAGCCACTTTCAGGATGCCCGACGGAAATCTCTCGCACGAGAAGGCGAGGCGCCACGAGCCAGAACTCAGACCTCACACTACAGTTCATCAAGTCAGGCGAGAGATTGCGGCTCTGACGAAGAACGAGTCATCACTCGCAGGCGATCAGTGATTCCTCCTTCTTCCGAGGCTCGACAATCCCAACTTCATCCTTCGTCGTCATCTCAACCCAACACCAGTCGACACATACGCCGAAGACAGTCTGAGTATACTGACGGGAGTCCCATGCCACGATACTCACAGACCGTTCACGAGGACAATTCTATCTTGCAAGCATCCTCACTTCAAGCCAGTCACACTGACGGCTACGGTGGCAATTTCGACCACCTGACTGATTACGGTGGACCTCAACCAACAACATACTCTTCTCCGGCGATACATGCGTCCCAGCAGCTCAATATGCAAGACTTAAATATGGCACGAGATCGATGCTTGCAGGACTTCCAAACCAAGCGAGTCAGACAACGGAAGTCCTTTATCTTTCGGCCGTTCGAGAAACGTCGTGCAACAACATACACAGCAAGCAGCTTTGATAGCTCATTGCCACCCTTCAACTACGCTGATGTCGATGGCGGTGCGCCCATACCCACCAACCCAATGCCAGCGTACGAAGTCGTCAGAGCTGAGCAGAAACCGAGGGTCTTGTCTGGCTCTCTGGCTGGCCGTCTCAAGAAGGTGTTCCGAAAATCGTCCAAAGCTCCAGTCCAAGTGCCTGTCCAACATGTTCAAGCCAACGATTTTCGATTCACAGTACGAGACACCGATATCAGCGAGATGGAAGAAACTTGCGTTGATTTTGGCGACCCTTTCATGACGGTGGCTGCCGAAGATCCGAAGCTAGTCCCATACTCTGGACTTGCTCCAGCTACGACTATCACCAGCACCGGACGAGAGAGTGAGGGCAAATCTCGAGTGACGAGCTGGGCAAATTCGACCGTTGCGGGCATGTCGAGCATCCGAACGAATAATGGCCCCATGGTGATTGGACTCAAGCGAGTGGACAGCAAGCACTCCTTGCGGAAAGCCACTTCATTCTTCGGCCGCCCCGTCCTTAACAAGCTTCGCAAAAGCAGCAAGCAAGAGCTTCGAGGGTCTGAGGAGAGCCAGGGTCTCTACTCTGCCCTTCAGAGGAGACTACGTACAACACCGTCGATCGAGCCAGTGCAAGATGGTTCAGCCAGTACATCCAAGGAGACACTGCAAGCCTATACTGAAACGGCATTGGCGACTCTTCCTTCACAAACCCAACATAACCTTGGTGCCCGGAGTAACAGGACATCGTCGACGATCAGAGCTGTCACACCGGTTGATATGACTGCCCAAAATGTCACCATTTGTTCACCAGTCGAGGAAGTTCTCAGCCCAGAAGCTGACATGGGCGATGAGACTGTCATCCACATCGAAGCGGAGTCGCCCACGAGCACTCCTGGTAGTGATCTCAAGCGGCGCCCTGCTGTGCGAGCTCCAAGACCTTCTCAGGAACAGCTTACGAGACGAGCGGAGCTGTCAAAGAACAGATGGCGATCTCCGTTGGATGAGCTTTCGCCATCCATTCCACACTCCAGTCACTTCTCGATGATGAAAGAGAATCCATACGAACTTCGCACGGTGAGCCGCACAATCCGCCAGAGCACTCCGGTGAACGATCTGCCAGTGCACACGAGGGTGATCGAAGACCCAGCGAATGCGCTATCGCCGAGTGTCTACTCCCGGGCGACTGACGGATTTTCGCCCCGTCCAATGTCCCCGGAAGACCTTGGAATGACGAGAATCACCATCACCGGGCGGGAAGTTCGAAAGTATGACATTTCTCCGCCGAAGGCCAAGAGGAGAGACCATGGCAGCGAGGAATGGCGCAAGTGGCTTTCCGCAGAGATCAATAACTGGGATCCAGACAAAGTCGACCACAGAATGCCACCCCATGCTTCCTCAAATGCAGTCCATGCTTCCGACGGTAGTCAGGAGCGCCGGGACTCCGTACTCGGCAGCATTGGTTCGACGATAAAGCATGTGCCAAATGAAACGAGGTCTGGACGGGAGCGGGCTAGCAGTGCAGCATCCACCTTCAGCTACATGAATGAGCGATATCCAGCCATCCAGACCAGTCGTCCTTCATCCAGACAGAGCTGTGCAACATCCCACAAAGTCTCAGCCAGCTATGAGCCATATCACCACAGACGGTCGGTCGTCAGTAGCAGGAAGCCGAGTACAGAAAGCTCTCTGAATAACACTGCTTGCGGGCGCCCACGGCAAGTCTCTGTCGCAAGATCTACAGTACAGAATGTTACGGCTGAGCCCGACGAGGAGATAACATCGCCTGAGCACACCCAAACAATCCAAGAGGAACAGCCTGCAACAACCAAACATTTCTCTGCGCCATTCTCTTCCACTCGTCCACTTAAATCCTCGCTTCGCCCGAAGTCCGCGTATGAGCTCCGTGCCAGCTACAAGAAGAACTCATCCGATCAGTCTCGGCCGCTTGAAGTTCGTCGGAAGGCAATAGAAGGTAGCATCTTGGAAGACAACACTATTGTCAATATTTCCGCCGGTCCGTATGCTTCTTCGCAACGGCAGCCAAGTACTGCTGGGCTTGAGAACACGCCTCCTCTGGAGAGTCCATTGCCGACCATTTCGAGTTCGGAATGGTTGGCTGCTGGGCCGAAGAAGCAGCCGAAGGAGGTCAGGAAGGCGAGTTCAATGAATCCCATGGCCAGATCGCCGGGACAGAATATGGTGACGAGTTGGCTAGATGGGAAGAAGGAGCGGGAGAGGAGTGGGAGGGGGGCTTTCGTTTGATCCGCTGCTGCGACGATGATTTGATAATTGGGTAGAATAGCGGCCATTCAGCAACATATCATTTTTCAATTACACTGTTACCCTGGCAACCCTGGTACCTTGCTGCGACACCCTTGCCGTCGATACCAAGAGCGAACTAGTGTCAACTCTATTTTCGCGGCCCTTGCGAAAAAGTCAGGTGTGACGAAAACGGATGTCGACCTCACGTCCTCTCTGCTTTCCACGTAAAAAGCCATTTCCAGCAGCGGCAACTTCTCTTGATCAGCTTCATCATGGCCATGTCTTTGTCAGGCTGCCTGGAAGAGTATATCACTACAGGCGCAAGTGGTCCTGACCTTGGAGCTAGCAACCGAGGACCAATCATGTTCACGAAAACGACGATGCCGAGGTAGCATTCAGTTCTTTGCTGCCTTCTCGAGGACGAATATTCGAGCACACTCTTGAAAGCATCTCTACAACCCGATCATCAATCCTAACGAGTCTTTGGGGCGAAGAAAGCGAAGAGAACAACAACTTCCTGCCAAGAAGAGAGCAGCAGAAATGGCATTCTTGACGAGCTTCCCCGGCAATGCCCTCTGGGTTTTGCTGGCCGTGATCTTCAACACGGCGAAGCTGCCACTTTGGATCCTCTACTACATCCCAAGATCAGGACGCCCGCATCCGAGCTGGTCGTTCAGGCAGGCGGTCTCAGTCCAGGTCGTCAAGGCCTTCTTGTGGAATGCGGCCACTGTGGGTAGTATCAAGCCCGCGAATGCCAGCTCATTTCACTTACGCTTTGCTTCCAGGTCGAGATGAAGACTCCTCTCTCTCTCCTGCCCAGGGCTGAGAAGGAGAGATGGCAGGTCGTCAAGCCAGCGGCGAAGAAAGCCTACACTGCCGTTGCAACGTCCGACCCCAGCATTGTCCCCGGCTCTGTTGGCGGCACCTGGTATCCCGCGAAGCCAAGCGCCACTGGAAAGCCTGGAATTGTTATCCTTCACTTCCACGGTGGCGCTTATGTTATCGGAGACGGCCGTACCCAAGATGCAGGCTTCGCATCCAAGACTTTGATCGCCAACACTGACGCCAGTCATGTCTTCGCACCCCAGTACCGCCTCGCCTCGAATCCCGATGGTCGTTTCCCAGCTGCTCTCCAGGACGCCATCACTGCCTACTCGTACCTGATCAACGTCGAGGGCATTCCGGCCAACAAAATTGTTCTTTCTGGTGACAGTGCTGGAGCTAATCTGGCGCTCTCTCTGACCAAGTATCTTACAGAGCATGGTAAAGTCGTTGATCTCGGTGAGCCTGCTGCGGCGCTGTTGTGGTCAATCTGGGCAAATCCCAACAAGTCCCTCACTCATGAAGCCTTTGACAACAGCCCCAACAAGCACACCGATTATATCACCGCCGCATTTGGAGCGTGGGGAGCCAAGACCTATCTGCCAGACATCAAGTACGGCCTCAACCTGGACTCACCATACATCAGCTTCGAGAACAATCCATTCAAGACCAATGTACCGCTCTATGTCTCAACCGGAGAATGCGAGGTTCTGTTCCACGACGACTTGAAGATATACGAGCAATTCAGTGCTATTCCCGGAAACAAGGTCGGATTCCAGATTGAGGAGCATTCGGTCCACGACACGATTCTGACTGGAAGAATCATGGGATTCGAAAAGGAGGCTGCCCAGGGTGCGAAGAGGGCTGGCGAATGGCTGCGAAAGGTCAGCGCCAGCGCCAAGCTTTAGCTGACACGAGGCCAATGGGTCGCGTGAGAGAGGATTGAACGAGGGAATTTAAGCGCAAGTTGTGTCTGTGCCGCTTCATGGATTCAGAAACCAACACTGGGCTGAACAACAGATGAGGAAAGCTGAGATGTATATATGTGGCGTGAACACAGCCAAAATGAGTATGCATAACGTCTTGGATAAATGTGATATTCTTGAACCATGTCTCACAACATCATCGCGCGTGGGTGTGAGAAGCACAGCAGAACAAGGAAATTCTCCGAGGAACGGCCAACTAACGCACAGGTTGCATCGATGACAGGTGCATACACCTCTGCAGGATTGTGGTTGATTACAGGGCACCTGTGCTTTCAGCCTTTCAGTTCTAGACTTCAGGTCGAAGCGCACCTTGGCGTCACCATACGGCAATTCTCGCGTGCGATATCCCAAAGATGCAGACCCGGCTGCCTCGTGCAAACGGTATGATCGAAATCTGGAAGTTCTGGAGATAAAACGTCGTTCAACGGACGCAGCAAAAAGAAACTGGCTCCCTCAGGAGTGACTTGCTGCTCTTTCCAAATACAGGTTCAGACGGAGCGAAAAGTGAATGACTATTGGTGGACGAGGCGCTCCTCCTCCGGAAGTCTATCGACAGGCGTGAAGCTATCAGGGCACTAGCTGTGCCTGTTCCGGAAGACTAACCAGCTTCATCAGCTCCGAGCAGCCCACGCCACACGTCTCGCGTCCCCTGATTCTCTCCAGCTTGCTTTGCTTGCGACCTCACATCACCACCCACACCCAACGATTCTTTTTCTTGATTAGAGAGAATGATGAAGTGTAGTAGCCGCTCTGCCGCAGCACAAACCAGTTCCGGTCTAGGGATATGGGGCGATTGCTGCGAACAAGAGGCGAGCGCCGTGATCTTACAGCCGCGCGATGACATCCTTCGTGATGGTGGAGATTGTGTGGGCTCAAGTGTGGAAGTATAAGACACGCGACGACGTTGGGCCTTCCAACGGCTCCCAGGAGATCTCATTTTACGCGCTCGCCCCCAAGACACTCAGGAGGACGACATAAGCACCATCAGATCGCCACTCTTCGTCCTCTTCGTCCCTCTGCCAGCATCTTCGTCGTCGTACTATCCAACTACTACACTCGTTTTTTCCCGTACGACCTCGTGTTCATACCATTCGCATTTCATTTTTCTTCAAACACTTATCTTATCCTTATCCTTCTTCTGAACAGAAATCTCAGTCAAAATGGTCCGCATCAACTCCCTTGCCCTCGCTGGCCTCGCCGCCGTCGGAGCAGTCGCCCAAGCACCCCTCTGCATGACTAACGACGAGGCTGCCTTTGTCGCTAAGAACTATGGAACGCTCATCGCCAACTACTCCGACGCCCTCGCCAATGCTACTCTTGCCACCAACTTCACCGATTACGCCGAGTCTGTCAACACTTTGATCAACTCTTGCCCTCAGGGCTCTGCTGCTATCTCGCTTCCTCTGCTTGCACCAACTTTCTCCTCGCGCGAACAGTTTGAGATTGGTCAGGGACAGCAGGTGGGTTTCCACAACGAGCTTGTGGGATATCTGGAGGACTTCTTTCCGCTGACTTTGGAATGAACAGCCTGCGATCAACTTCCAGCAGCTCAACATGTGGGTCAGCTGCAACGCCGTTGTCATTCGGTGGATGACGACCAACACCGCTCCTATCGCCAACCCTAAGCCCGTCGTCGGTCTCATCGCTATGGAGGTCGTCCCTAACACTGACCTGACTGCCGCCGTCAACTATCCTTGGTTGATCGACACCGTCTACAGCGAGTTCGACGCTGGTGCTTGGTTGCAGAACCTGATGGACGCTGGTATTTGCGCCACCTCCACCACCTCCGCTGCTCCTACCGCGAGCGCTACCCTCGTCGCTACCTCCGGTGCCGGTGTTGGCGGTATTGCTGAGTCTGGGGCTACCGTTACCGTTGTTTCCACTGTGAGCGTCTGCTCCGCTACCGCATCTGGATATAAGTCGACTGCAACTGGCGGTGCTTCGCCATCCGGCTGGGCTCCATCTGGCACTGCCCCATCTGGCTCGTGGTCTGCCCCGTAAGTCTACCTTCCGACTGATTTGTTACCAAGCAATACTGATAACTTAAAGAACCCCAACCGGATCCCCAATCACCCCCTACACCGGCTCCGCCAACGCCGTCAACGCCGCAGGCCTCTTCGCCGCCGCTGGTGCCGTTGCCGCTCTCTTCTTGTAAAGAGTGTAAGAACATTGAACGGGCAATGTACATATCATGCTTATTAGAGGCGGGGCGTCCTCTGTCTGGTCTTTGATATAATATCTTCGATACCCGTGATTCGGCGGCTTGTATAGGCAATCTCATGGCATTTGGCACGAACGAAGAAAGGATGTGTGAACGAGTCCGGGTAATGTAATTGAATCGTCTTCTCCAAGCCCCAAATCTCGGATGAAAGTGATTCGGCTCCATATGCCCCGACATTCTTCTCGGAAAAATTGCTCTCCTCACTTCAAAGTAGCATCGGCTCCACATATCGACCATATCCTCAGAGAGAGTTCTCTGCCTTCCATCCTAAAGACAATACTCAAGTCGACCATGCAGCGAGTCGCATACCTCTGCATCGCATTGATCTCGGGAGTAAATGCTCGCCGTTCCGATGCAATTCCCTTGCAAATTCCACAATCGACATCCGGAGCATCAATCCCACACTCACCCTCATACTCCTCCTTCTCCTTCGAGCCCGCCTTCTGGGTAGAATTCTTCGGAAACGCAAGTAACCCAAACACCTTCACTTTCAACGCTCTCAACACACTCGTCCAGCATGGCTCTCGTCCAAGAATCCGACCAGGAGGAATCACTATGGACTCGATGGTCTTCGATTCATTAGCTGGAGATCCTGTACGCATAACGAGCTCCACCGGAGGCGTATATCGAACGACCGTCGGACCTCCTTATTACGAGAGCTGGTCAAACTTTCCAAATGGAACACGCTTCATCTCAACTCTAAATTTCGGCAATGACAGTCTGACCATCGCTCGAGATATGGCCGTGGCCTCGGTGAAATACCAGAAGGACCTGATCGATTATTTCGAGCTTGGGAATGAGCCAACGAATTACCCAAGCGGTCGATGGGACAACAGCACCGCAGCCTACATCTCCCAATGGCAGAACTTCACCAGCACAATCGGAATCGCCACAAATAGCAGCAGTTCAGGAAAATGGTGGGCGAGCTCCGCAACAACAGACGAAACAGGCCTCCACGTCCGACCAGCAGATCTCATCCCCGGCGGCATAGACTCTGCCGACCAAGTATCACAATACTCAATCCACTCCTACGCCTTCGCGACCTGCGACCCCTCGCGGGCAGCCCTAGCCACAATCGAAAACATCCTCAACCACACCGGTCTCCTAGAATACGCCAACACCGAGATCTGGCCCTCCGCGGAAGCCGCCCTTGACAGTGGGAGCCAATGGATTATTGGAGAGTTCAACAGTATTGCATGCAGTGGGAATCCGAATGTCTCGGATTCGTTCGCACAGGCGCTGTGGGAAGTGGATACCGAGCTGATCTATGCTGTGCGGAATGCTTCGGCGGCGTATTTACATCAGGGTGCCACGCTGGTATTTCAAAGTAGTGATCAGACGAATAGCGCAGGGGATGATGGGAGTCCAGGGTATTCGACGTATGATTTTCTTTATCCGAGGAACAGCTCGAAGAGAGGGGAGCAGCGGACACTTCCTGCGTATGTTGGCCTGTTGTTTCTGGCGGAGGCTTTTGCGGTGGATGGTACGAGGGTACAAGCTCTCGAGACTCCTGCAAGTTTAAGCCAGGATCATTTTTCCGCTTACGCCTTCTACGTTGGAGATCGTCTCAGCAAACTGGCTCTTATCAATATGACGCCGTACTACGCCAATTCGACGTCGAGTTTTACTGCGACGTTCGATGTCTTTGGATCTCATCATCGCGGTAGAGGCCGAAGGAAAGCTTGGGCGAAGAGGATGACTGCTCCGTATGTGAACGAGAAGGATTCCGCGAATGTGACCTGGGCGGGCCAGTCGCATAGTAATGCAACTGTGACTGGTGAGATGGACATTGAAGAGATTTGGGATGGATGGGTCGAGGTGCGAGGGAGTGAAGCCGTTTTAGTGTTTTTCGATGGTGACGAGGTGTACGGGTTGTAGCATGGTGGCAATAGGCCATGATCGGACGTATGGTAGGGCATCCATCAGGCTCTCCCTTTATAGCTTTGATCGAGAATGGGCCGTAGTGAAGAGCTCAAAAAGATCTGTCGAGCAAAGTCGTCAATCGTGGTCGCAAACAGGCCTAAATGCTCCAGGGCAACACATTCCCAATGTGGATTCTTCTTGATAGCAGTAAAGGTTGATTGAAGGGCATCGTCATTTGGCCTCCTGTCCCGAAGATCGACCCTGCTCATATCTCATACATATGGGAGGAGGCGGTTGGTAGACCCCGATAACTGCATACGCACATCTCTCCCGTAATCTCCTGGCTGTAGTGAAGGTTTTACTACTTGGATAAGCCGAATGTGAGGGCCCTCGAGCTCGAAAGGGATCGCGGCTTCTTTTGGAAGTTCAAACCAAGTATCAATTCACTTCGAAGGTAGAGGCAAATAGAGTGGCGACTTTCGAAGGTTCGAGAAGGTTGAATGAATAGCGATGCCGGTCCCTCCAGGTGTCCGTAACATGCCTGTTTTCTTTCCAATTCGCCACGCCACGCATGAAACGGTACACTTGGTGGTCGTCCTCGTTGCCGTCATGATATACAGGCAGTACAAGCGTCGCCTCTTAGACCTCACGGATCGGACTCTGGGGGTCGAAGTCATCACAGGAGATCCGCCACACTGGGCCACAACGGACCACGGCGAGTGGTCGGCTTGGGTGAGACGTCCCAGCCCGCCAGACTTGGAGAATGATGCATGCAATATATTTTCCTCGATCCGAACAGGCCAGAGGCACCAGAAAGTTCCAATAGTCACGGTCTCTTGGCATATCGCCCCGTGGTAGCTTCACGGCCAGATCGAGCCCGTAAGGCGCGTGACGTCGAAGATTGGAAACTCCAATTTTCCAGTGTTGTGGGAATGCCAGTCGACATGTCCTTGCACTTGGCAAATACCGTGGGTCCTCGGACAAGAATGGGGAAGTATCTGACCGATGGTGGACTGTGTCTACTGTCAATGTCGACCTCCCACGTGAAAATGGACATATCGCCAGCGTTGGATTTGCATAAGAATTGGATTTGAAGTCGCTCAAATGCATTTTCGGTGCCTTCACTATAGAGCAATGGCATGCTAACGCCAAAGAGGCCCATGAGACAGTACGCCATGTCTTCTCCTCTCGTTGTCGATCGGCAAGCGGCCCAGTTCATGCGTTGAGCAATACATGGATGACGCCAGGTCTCGCCCAGAAGGATCTTGCTGGGATAGTCGTTACTTCCTCAATCATACCAGTGAGAACCGATGGGACTTGCTGTGCATCATTTATCAGTCTTAAATGACCAATAGGCTGGTAGTCACTATTGAAAAACACTCGGTCCTGGGGCGCTAAGAGCTCTTGCAGGGTCCAGCCCCAAGTAGACCAAACACTCGCCTTGAATTGAGTAGCCGTAAAAGGTGTGAAATCGTCGAGGCGAACATTTTCCACGGGCATCGGGTCCTGGGGTGAATCGACGTCCGAAAAGAAGACCAAGCATTCAATGTCAGCTTTTTCAATATGTAATGGCAATAAGCATCACCACCGCTTCCTTACCCAATCACACATGGAGTTGATAGCCCCGCTCAACTCAGCACTACTCTTTTATTCGATGCAACAGCTAGCGTATGTCAGCTTCCGTTGGCAGGCCACTGCGGTGTTTTAGAGACTTGCGTATCGATCCAGCACCAGTCTAGACACGAGCAGGTACACAGGCTGCTGCCAAAGTCACAAAGCGCTTCCCCCTGGAGGCGCTTGAGTGGTATTGGTAAACGCTGTGCAATCTCGCAAAGCTTCAATATTTTCTGGTAGCCCACCCGGCTCCTGCCTCTCCCAGCAACAAAATTCTGGTATGATACTTCTTCATCGGTCCATCGATGGGACAGAATAGCGTACTGCGGTATCTGGTCGCCGAAGAATTCGCAGAACTCCAGGTTCTGTGTGTTCAATCAGTCTCATGATGGCCAGTGAGAAGGGCAATCTTTGATCTCGATGGAGGACAGTCCGTGAGGAGAGGAACGATCGTCTCGGGTGACGAGGAGAACAGGAAAGGCTCAGGTGAGGCTGGGCTTCTGCAGGATCAGGAGGCGTGGGGCCTCCAAGCGGAGCATATTGCCCTCTCCGTCCTGATCTGCTGTGGCCATAAATCAACCCGCCGTCCTGTGCCGCTCATGTCTGCAATAAGCAGAAAATTTGAAGGAAGAGAAAGAACAGGATCAGAACTTAGTCTCCAGTAGCCTAAATGAAGCAAAGTGCTACGGGTCGTGGGCTCTTCATCGTATCACGTAGTGGATATACCGCAGACGCCAGCTTTTTACAACACTTCGACTTCCTCAGAACTACGCATTACCACTCGCGGAACCATGGGACTCCTTGAACGTACAATGGCACTTTAGCCGCTCCCAATACAATGACCGGACCGAACATAAAGTCCCGCTGCCCTGGCTATACTGAGGCGAACAACTTCATTCCTACCGCCACAAGTAACATCGTCCTGGTTACCAATAGCAACACGAGCCCAAATCAAGCCAGCAGCATCTCCTACTCGTGAACCGAGGCCTCACCTTATTTCTCCCGGCTCTAATATCGTTTCTATCCTCTAAATACTGAGACCTCTGGTACCAATGATCTGGTCGCTAACTTGCGAGCCCAAAAACTCCCTCCGTCTTGACCCACAGCAGACTGAGCCATATCCACCCTCTTCTCCTCCTCTCCGCTCATGCATACGCTGAAACCTCAGTCTCGCACCACTTCCCAAACTCAGTCGCAGTGCCACCTTCGTCCCTCAACCTGCTGGCTCCTTCGATATCTTTCCGCGGAGAAGCGACTTTTCCCTGTGGCACAATCCAGGCCCCGGTCGTGATTCAAGGAGACAGGCCAGCGAATAGCTCGGTGTACGCACCATAGATTTCGGGCTTCAATGCAAGGATTTTCGCAAGGAAGTGTTGCTAATTCGGCATGTCTTTGTACAGATCTGTCGCGAGATTACTAGGGTCAAGGGCTACGCTCACAATGCCTTGCGCTCTATATCCGCGAGCGAAATCGGCGCTGTGGAGGATGTTTGCGGCTTTGCCGACTCCATAGTGCTGCCACTGTGAGTAGTCTGCATTCTTCAATTTCGCGATCTTGACGCCTCCAGGTGGTGCAAACCTGGCCGCCACTGATGAAGATACCCCTGCGGCTCTTACTGGGCTCCCGGAGGAGGTCGCAGTGTTTACCAGAGTCTCGAGGAGCAATTTCGTGAACAGAAAAGGCGCAAGAACGCTGACTCCCAGCTGAGCTGCATACGCTTGCTCCGTCACAGTGCCCTTGGGTGGGATCACGATACCAGCATTATTCCAGAGCACATCGATCCTGGATCCGCCACGACTCCTGAATTCATCCACCGCAGGTTTCACTGTGCGAAGGTCATTGAAGTCTACTATCAGAGACTCCATTTCCCCTTCTCGAATGTAGTGCGTTCTGCCGAACTGCGTTGATTGTCTCGATTATCTTCGACTTGGATCTGGCGACGATCCAGACAGTTGCGTTTGCTGCGAATAGAATTTGTGCGAGTTTCCCACCAATACCGCTTGTCGCTCCAATTATCATGAAGACCTGTGATTTATCAGCTTCTGCGTTGGGTGAATTCGTCCTTGAACTTCCATTACCTTCCCAGATTGATCGCCCATATTGGCTTCGGTCAGAGTAGGCGCTGCCGGAGTCGACGGTAAGTTGCCCATGTTCGAGGTGAGTGTGGGACCAAACGTTGTACATTGGGTTGTACTGATGCTGTGGGTATCTACTGCCGTTAAGTTATGCCTTTCGTTAATGTGACGATTGACACCTAGACATGCCGTCGACTCTCCAAGTTGTCTAGGGAGTACGAAACACGAAACACGACATAAGAGATATACGAAGGACCAAACATGAAAAGTACGAGCTACACTGGACGGATGAACGAAAGTCGCGTATTTTCCTTGTGTCTGTTTAATTCGCAGTCTCGACGTTCATAGCTGCAAGGAAGCTTGCGTCTGCAGTCTATTTTTTGGGGGTCAGGAGGTCCTCCTCGCGGTATCCTTTGGTTTCCTTGTCTCGATGAGAGCAGCTGCTTGGTCCACTGAGAAACGATGGGGAGAACAATCTGATCAACTTCATCGTCGTGTTCTATGGATCTCTCTTCACATGTTGAGGGATATCTGGTATGTTCAAGGTCTTAGTGGGATGCTAGTTGAGGAGTTTGCGTCCGCCATCCCATCGGAAGATAGGGAGAAAGTCAAGCTTGTGAACTGGGCCAGGGAACGGGTGTGCGACTGACCCCTCGCTTCGGATTGTTGATGTTTCAATCGAGAAAATGTTAGGAGAAGTTGATCACGGTCGTCTCTTTGCCCCCAGACTCCACCAGCAGCTTCATTCAGGCGATCCCGCTGTCCTTGGGCTGCGGAACGTACAGCCTGACAATCTGAGCCGGCTTCAAAACGTCGAATGAAGACGATAATCGTGCTTGCCAAGGTAACGAGTCACTCATGAAGCGAATGAGTTCATTCGAGGAACTGGACCGTTGATTGGCAGGAAGGAGGTCGGAAGAGGACCAATTCAGTGCTTCTTTCTGCAATTTTCGGATTTCTTTCGACTCTGCAGAGTCAAAGATGTCGTAGACAGTCTCCAGTCTTATGAGAGAGCCAATACGTCTGGCCAGTAACGGTTGAGTTTGGTCAATTCTGGACATGGCGTTGCTTTTGACGACGAGCTTGATGCAAACACGGTGATGCTCTCTAATTGCTCCTTGAACGAAGCAGTCCAAAGGAATGACGAAGAACCAGTATCCAGAGTCCTTCGGTCGATGACCTCTTGGAAGCCTAATTGAGAATTCGATACCGCGTGCTCCTATCTCGAAGATAGAGGCTTCCATAATGTGCGGTTGGCGGCTCCACATAAGTTGACATTTTGCAAATAAAGCTGGACTTGGAGCAAGGAGGCTCCGATTTTCTAACGTATAGCTATTCCCTTCGTCGACGTCCCAGGCGAATATAGAGTCGTCACGACCTTTGCTGATTATTCGCTCTTGAAGGCGCGCGAAAGCATTGGCACCGCCTTCGCCATAGAGTAGAGGCATGTTCACCTGAAAGATGCCAAGCAAGCAATATGCGATATCTTCTTCTCTGGTGGTCTTCCGGTGCGCGGCCCAGCTCATACGACGAGCAGTGCAAGTGCGAAAGTCCAAGGATCCGCCCCTGAGTACCGTCTCCGGAATTCCAGTGACGCCTTGGATGACGTTCAGCAGGTAATGCTCGGTAATTTTCGGTGCTCCGGCCATTCCATTGGAAACGCCTGATCGGTCGGCTTCAGCCGGCAGAATTGATCCAATGGCTTCGAAAGCAGTATTGAAGAAGACTTTCGTTTTTGGTGCTATGAGCTCCTGGAGAGTAAATCCACGGGTAAACCAGACACTTTTGGTAAGTTGTTGAGTCGAGAATGCTGCGTATCCTTGGATATGAGCCCTGTCGCTGTCCGGAACAGATGTATTGTCGACGACAATTGTGTGAACGTCGGGCAGAAACACGAAACATACGGTGGACTTCCGGTACTAGAAGATAGGTTTAGCAGCAATATGTTCATGGGTAAGTTCTTGCATGTCTTACGTAGTTGAACATCGAATTGATCGCTTCGCTCAGCTCGGCACTACTGCGCTTATCAATACAGCAACTATCATCCGCATTTAGCATTGACTCGTCAAGGATATGGATGATACTGTGCTCAAAGACTTACGTGTCGATCCAACACCACTCGAACGGTTTGGTACCAGGTCCATTTGGGCGTCCGCCATCTGACGAGGAGACGTCTAATACAGCTCGAGCCTTCTCACACAATTTGACTATCTTGCGGTAGCCAATGCCTTGCTTCTTGCGTCCAGCGAGGAAATCGGCATAGGATACTTCTTCTCGGCTCCAGACGTGGGAGAGGATGGCATAGTCCGGTGTTTCTGTTCCGAGGAACTCCTCGAACTCCAGACTGCTCGTATTCAGCAGACGCATATCAACAGCGCCAGAGAAACAGCGTATTTTCGAATGTTAACAGGTTTCGTCATCGCCAAAACTTTGGCATCGTGTCGAGCGCCTGCGTTGAGCCCAGTTCACCGTGCTGGCGAGCTGTGCGGATATAAATGCCGATGAAATGAATGTTGGTGTTCCAGTAGAGGACGTTGGACGAACTGATGGACAGGGCGCTACCTCTAACGTACTAGCGCGGGACCAGAAATGGCTGGGACGCGCTAGTCCATTCACATCACCTCCTTTGTCCATTTCCTTTCACACTTTCACAACCATCGATATGTCCGAGCACGGCCCTGCATATCAGGTTTTCAGCGAATACGTATGGGCCTCGAAGGTATCTCCTCGTGCGACCTCCATCAGCAATCTTTCTCCAGCCTCCAGCGCGAATGCGCCCGAGCTCTGATGAAATGGACTAAATGGCACCAATCTTTGGATCAGCGTAGCGTACAGCGACGACCGACTGCAGCTTCCGAACTCTGGCCCCTCCCGCCCTTTCGGGAGAGTACGGCCCATCCTAAGTCTCCGGACCACCATGAAAGATGGACGTGATGAGTCTCAACGGTTGCCATCGAGCCTGTCTCTGGAAGAATCGTGCCTAACACAGCAGAGCACCTCGAGCCTGCCGAGGTGATGCTGCTACCAAGCTTTCAGTGAATTCTCGCCGTTGCTGCGGGTCGTGTTGGATTGTTGTCGGTCTGAAGGGTCAAAAATGTGTTGCTCCAACCTCGCGACTGTCAGGCCCGGACCCATATCTCAAACACCGCAGCGTACGATGACAAGCCGCTTCGACTACCGGACTCTAGCCCTTGCTCCCCCGGAGGTAAGGTACTACCTATCCAGAGACGCCGGCCCACCATGGGAGGTGGACGTCATGAGTCTCAACGGCTTCGTCTTGAACCTGCCTTCCGAAGAATCGTACCTGACACAACAGAGCACCTCGAACCTGTCGAGGTGATGCTGTTACCAAGTCTTAGCCACTTGCCATCATTGCTGCGGGTCGAGTTGAATGGGTTGCGGGCTCGATGTCGTCGAGGTGGGTGGTGCGGAAGGAGGTGCGCGGGAGCTTGCGCGCTCATGCTTCAGGCTTGGTGGTACTGTGAAAGGGAAGAGGATGGCCTGCAGGCGATGGAAAGCTCAATGGGTTGAGCTTGGTGAGGAGACGAGAAGATGGAGGTTCGAGGCCAGATTTATTCAAGCGCGGCTTGCGAAGGTGCGGCTACGTAATCAAGGTGTCTGGAGGCAGTCCGTGCGCAGGCCTTCATGAACGCTAAGAGGTAAGGTGAAACCGAAAAGATACGCTCAAACCAGTTGAGTGAGGTGTTGAAGAAAACGACAGAAAGTTTGGAGTTTGGTTGGATGACGTGGGAATGAAGGAGGTTATGGTTTGTTGAACAAGACAGACGGCTTCAAAAGGTGAGTGTCCTAGGTGGAAACGAAGACATATTACCTTTATTCTCAGAGACATATGATTCTATGGGCCTTGCTGTCTTTCATCGCGTTCCCTATATCTAGCATTTCACAAAGGACTTCTTCTATTCGAAGAACAGACAGATTGTCTCATACACCAGAAAGAATTTGGACGCCTATACGTGCGTTGATGGCAAAAATTAGTATACACAGCCTCTGTTAGCTCTACATATCTTTACAAAGTAGCATACAACTTGCCATCCACATCACCGTCCGGCCAACATATTCCTGATCCACTTGTAGTAGTGGGAATCATTTACCGCCTCTCTAACCTCGTCTTTTGACAGCCACTGGAAATCTTGATCGCCGTACTCGTTCTTCGAGAGATCGAGTTGTCCCGCCATGATTCGCGTCTTCATGAAAAATACCTTCTCGCCGTAGTCTGTCCTTTCAATGTCGTGCTTCGATGTGCTGACCAGTCGGTTCGCGGGAATTTTGTATGTTTTGGGTTCCTGATATGAGCTCGTGAAATGGCCAACGGGGTGGTTTCCGACGACCCAGGTGTTCATGTTGATGCCGCCTACTTGCAGGATGATGCGTTCCGCAGCCTGAGCTCGTGTTAGTAGGAAGGATGCTTCTGCAAGGACATCCGACTGACCTGATTCATGTTCTCTCTGCCGTATACCCTGTCTTGTGGAAACCTCCATTGTCCATCTCGGTTCTTGACCAACAGATACAGGCTCTGATCGAGCTTGCGGTTCAAGCTTCTAGTGTGATTCTCTTTGTCCGCCTCTGTCTTTCGAGATAACGGTCTATCAACCGTCGTTTCTACCACCGCTTTCCGAACACTCTCCACAAGGTGTGCGTCTTCGCTGGCATCTTTTCCTTCTGCTTCCGCCTCTGCCAATGGTGGCGCATCTTCAATTTCTTTGCCTTCCGCATCGCGGATCAGCTTCTCCATGATATCTTCGGGATCGCCCAATTTGCTGCCGATGAGCACCTCATCATTCCACGCATCTTCCTTGTAGGCATTGTAGTGACCCACGTCTCTCGCCGCAACACCTTGTCGGGCGAGGACTTTTCTCTTCCATGCGTCACCGGCTGGCGTTTTGTCCTTGTAGTAAAAGTACCGCGAAAATGGCAATGCCAGTCGCTCATTGAGTCGTTTCTGATAGAGAAAGTATGCTTTTTCGAATGACGTGAGCTCTCTAGTGAGCAGAGGCGGCCGCGAGATGACGGGACTACAAGCAACTTTGAAGCCTCTTTGCGGGCCCGTCTGCGTTACCGGGGGCGGTGGTATGTTTGCGTGGACATGAGGCGGCTCTTCAACAACTACGACTTCGGCGGCTGATGCGTGTCGTCGTTGGGAGTGCGATGAGAGTCGATGTCGACAGGAGAGGCAGACGGTGTCGCGTGAGAGCACTGCGAGCAATCAGTATCGTCCCGGGGTGCTTGCCATTGGCGGATATACCTTTGCCAGATGCGACTCGCCGTGCGCTCTGTTGTCCCGCGTTCATATCGTCGTCGATGCTCCCAATGTCGCTCTCTTCAATGCTTTCACGGAATAATGTCTCGGGAGACGTGAATATTTGCGGAAAACGGCTCTAATTGCTCTAGTGTGCGGCAGCTTCCCGCGCTAGCGATTCCGGTAAAACTCGATTTCCACCTTCGCCGTCTTCCTTCCTCTCTTCTACACGGCACAAATCCTTATCCTCACTCACGCTTGCTCCCCATAGCTTTGTGGTCATTTACACGTGCCCAGACCGATGCTAGCAGTCTTTTTCGCTAACCGCAGCTTCTCATCCAAGGCATGCAGTTAGATAGACTCTGCTCACACTCACACGTGCACGCCAATCTCAGGTATGGTTGATGATGGAGGACCATTTGTACTCTCATTTTGCCCTTGACCAGCATGACGGCCTACAATACATCTTCCCGAACTTTACTTTTACACTCCCTCAACTTGAACATAAGAAAAATGCCCTCGACTTCCTTACGAGACACCGCCAATCTCCATCAGCAAGAAGATCCGGCACAAGCGAGCTCTCCTGGTCTAGCCAGCAGACACTCAGTATTTCAATCGTTCATATTGACTTTGGGCCTCCAGTTTTACGCGATGCGGCAGTCGCAGACAAGTTGCGGGTCGTGGCAGGTGCACTTTGTGCCTGGAACGATTCAGACTCCATGCCATGTCACCACTATCATTCTGGACTTACGACGCGAGAGCCAGCTTTCTCACTTTCACCATTTGAGCGTCCACGGGTCCCCGGCAGCGCAGCATCGACATCAGCACTGAGGCTTCTAAGACTCGTATCCTTGCTGATCTCTTCCAAGTGGGCACCTATCCCTGGGAGAAATTTATTCACCCCAGTCTCAATCAGTATCTGGTTTTCGCTTGACCTTATACTAGACTTACCCGTTGGTCGCGTTGGCCTGCGACTCCGCCATTGCTTAGAAAGCATGACAAGTTTCTGCTGGTGAAGACTAGCTACCTCGCCCGGCGAGGACTAATTCCGACTGCGTCTTTGGACTGCTGGACAACGAAACACCGAAACATCATTCCAGCGAGAACTCTTATGTCTGCTCGTGCGAACAAGGCAATTAATGATGCATGCCCAACTCGCAGCTTGACAAAGGAGCAGGGCAATTCTGCCATGCGTGTATGTTGGCTTACGTGCATTGCAGCGTCACGACGCAGCAAAATTCGAAGTTGCGGCCGCTCAAGCGTAACCTTTCCGCACGAATGCATCCTCTCTCCTGGAGCCTGTGCGGTGAGGGCAACAGACAGGCTCCTGGTGTAGGCCGTGGGCAAGGAACTGCATCACGGATTCATCCCCAGCATCATTGGACAGATTTGACAGGACAGATGGTATCCTGGTCTGCAGTAGTGACTCTTTCACCCGATTCTCAAGCTCTCAGAACACTCACAAAGTGGCAAATCTGCATCATGCGCGATGAAAAGGCGGCCTCTCTTTCATCACTCAATCGCCGACGAGCAGCCTTACGAGAGTGCATCTGCAAGGTACCGGAGCTCTCCACGAGCTATGCCATACATTGGGCGTGAGCCAAGCTTGGCTGCATATGCAAATTTCTCCAAGTCTGGTTGCCTTGTCGCCTTGAATTCTAGAACGCTCTCCAGTTCTTGAGTTTGGTCCGACTGCTGCGTATACAGACCCAACTTACGGCCTTTCTGCCACTGCTGCAGTCAACCGCAAGCCACGAGTAGTAGCCTGCTTGCCACACCGAGCTGAAGTATGAGCAACCCAGGCGAAACATGGGCGACGCACGCAAGCAGTGGACGCTTTTTTTCCTTTGCCGAGTTTGTCGCTGATACAGAGCTCAACTACAGGTGAGGGACGGAATGGTTTGATTTCAAGTGATCGATCATGAGGTCTCGCCGAACGGAAAAAAAATCACGACTGTGAACAAGAAGGATCTGAACTTTCTCTGTCATTACGCAACTCCATCTTTTTGCTATATGCCCAGGCCTCCCGCCCTCCTCTCTTATCTATCCGAGTCCTTTGTCTTGCTCACACGACACATCTACTGACCTTCCACCTCCACTGTTATCCGTCAATACAACTGCAATCAAATACATTCATATCAACCCTCCATCAACGCCTTAATCCACAACACCCCCCTCCCCCCACCCAAAACTCCCTCCTTCATCCACCTTTCCATCCATCAACCAACTCTCTCACCCCCTCACCGCGACGACCCCGGCGTCTCCGTCTTCGGCGGTGTCGGATATCCATGCCCGCCCCCATGCCCATTTCCAAACCGCGGTGGCGTCCTCGGCGAAGCAGAACAATGCGGACACACGTTATTCGAAGAAACTCGCAGGACTTGGTAGTCTTCGCAAAATATGACACGGCCGGCGTCTTCGTTGACGTTTTTTGGACAGGTATGCGTGTGAATTGGGACGTGTGTGTCGCAGGTTGTGAAGTGGGTGTATTTGTGGTAGCACATTTTCGTTGTTGTGTTGAGGTAGAAGTGGTCTGGGTGGTGATTGTGTTGAGGTGGGTTAATCGTGACGGTAGTTGAAGGTTGGAGTTGATGATGGTCGGTCGAGAGAGTGGTTGAAGGTTTGAGTTGAAGTTGTTCAGTTGAGGATCGATCGAGTGGTGTTGTGAGTAGTGCTGAAGTTGCAAGTGTGAATTTGAGGAGACTTTTTTTCCCTCGCGCAACATAGTACCACCAGCGTATATGTATGTGAGTGTACCACGCAGAAAGAGCAGGAGAAAAGTTTGGATGTCCATCGTTGTTGTAGAAGAGGTCGAAGCTGTTTGTTGCCATCCCGGTTGCCGGCGTCCTACAAACACAACACACATTGGCTGATTGTCAAAACAACAGCAACCCAAGAACACCACAAACATACCGCTTCAATGGAATTTCCGAGTATGTTTTCCACGTTGATTTCTGATTCCGAGGCGTTCGTTCGAGCATGTGCAAAGTCTTCGCAGGGGAGGTTGTTGGGAGAATTAAAGTCTCGGGGATGTGATGTGTTTGTGTAGCCTTGTTTGCTGTCATCAGCAGATTGCGGCTGCGAACTTCCAATTCGCATAGATGGCTTTTTCGGGCGTCTGAGGAAGTGTAAGAGCGCCATTTCGAGTACGCGCGAGCCAGACTGCATCGGAGTTTTCGTATTCGAAGGCTTCGCGAATTTCTGGTTGCTCCAACATTGGATCTAGCATTTCCAAAGCTTCGTCGAAATGCTCGGGTGAGAGATCTGTATACTGTACAACAGCGGTAATGACGTGCACAAGGGAAGTCCATACCAGTCGCGTCGATGTATCGCTGTAGTCTGCGGGCGTGGATTGCATGCGAGTGAGAGCTTGCTTGAGGTGCGATCCGGCCAAGAGGTCGTTCGAGCCCTCGTCTTTTTTATACGTACGCTGGGCTATATTTGAGCGTGCTCCCTGTACAATATTCTTTGTCGTATGTTGATAGATGTCGAACAGGCCAGGCCACAGCTGAATTGCACGACTGCGCATGAAATCTCCAGCGTACTGGCAAAGTAAAGCAATGATGTCCAGGGCACCAGCGACGACGCTTGACTCGCCATCTTCAAGCCGAGATACAATTTCTGGCCATAGGATATTGATCAAAGGAAGAAACGAGTTCTCGTGACAAGCAATGGCCGGAGTGGTGGCTTTGATCAAGCCCAACAGAGACAGTCGTAGGGACGCCGAGGCCGAAGGAAGAAAGTGTTGCGTGAGTTCAGAAATCTTGAGCAGTAGTCCATAGACTTTTGGAGCCGGTGGAAGAGGTTCCACTTCAGCAGGTGGTTGGTCTTCATCATCCGATGCGTCCTCTTGCTCCCCAACCGTCTCCTTGTCCTTCCAAGGTCGTTGCGGGTGAGACT
Source organism: Mycosphaerelloides madeirae (assembly GCA_002785995.1). Lineage (NCBI taxonomy): Eukaryota > Fungi > Ascomycota > Dothideomycetes > Mycosphaerellales > Mycosphaerellaceae > Mycosphaerelloides > Mycosphaerelloides madeirae. The sequence continues at coordinate 177,099 of NHNV01000034.1, forward strand.
CTGATCGATCTTCCGAACGTGTCTTATTCTCGTCATCTCGACGCTCTGCGAGCAATTCAACCAAAGTATCGATCCTTGTAAAGTTCCACATATCGTTTCTTCGAGCGAATCCATTCCGCCTGTTGTCTGTAATTGTGAGCTGGGGGGCCTTAGAGCCTTCTTCAGCAACAACGGCCAGAACCTTGAATAGTAGCTCAACCAGCAGGGGATATCCGTGGTAGTCTCTCAGTGCAGCAAATATGCTATCGATTGTGTCTTCCAAATACGGCAGCAAGCTGGGACCGGCCAAGCGGACCATCATCAATAGCACCTGTGGAGCTTGAGGACCCACATCGAAGGCGTTGAGTTTGAGAGCGACCGCATTCGTAAGATAGTCGACATTGTCGACAATGAGATCTTTGACTGAGCTGTAACCACATGCCTGCGTGAGATTGTTCAGAGTAGCGATGCTGTCTCGCTGCAAGTCCTCGTTCGGAGTCGCCAGAGTGTGTAGTACAGGATAGAGGGCATCGATGAGCTCGAATCGAAACTCTTCACCTATCGTACGAGCTCGTAACGCCAACGTGCGAAGAGCTAAAGCTTTGAGGCGCGGGTCGACTGGCTGATCAGGCGTGTCAGTCAAAACACTCAAGGAGAACGCAAAAATATCCTCGAGATACTCTTGGTACAACGCGGACTGTTCGTCTTCGACAACGAGATACGCATTCATCTGACGGTTTTGGTCGACGGAGATCTCCACAGCGTTAAGCAGCAGCCAAAATGTGGCCAACTGTACCTCACCGTGAGACTGGCGTAGTGACCGCACAAGATCGGCTGTAAAGGTGGTCGCAGACGTCGAAGCGCTCGCGATGGATTTGGCGACTTGCTCAATAGCCTTTATGACTTCTTGCTGCCCCCGATGCTTCACGAGTGGTGAGCTGAATTCAGTTCGCCCATCGTGGCTCCCCAGTAGGGTGATGTCGAGTGTCTGGACCGGCGCTACAGTAGGATGCTGCTGCTTGAATTTCGGTAGTTGAATTGTGACTAAAACACCATCGCGGAGGACATTGGCCAGTAACCGATCTAAAGCACAGGTGTCAATGCCGCTAGAGACCGCAACGCCGTATGCAGTAGTGATTTGCTGCAGTCGCTGGACTTTCGCCTGGTCATCAGCACCTTGCATCTGAGTAGGTATAGATTGTAACCAGTCGAATAGCGTGCTTCGTATCAAATTAGACACCGACCGGTCTTGTTGAGCGAGCGACTCCAGTCTGAATCGGATTGCATCGCCGGTATGCTTGGAAGATAGCAGTAAAATGGTCTCAAGTGTCAAAGGGCCGCAGTCGGCCAGTGACTTGCGACATTGTTTAAGTATCGCGAAGCAAAATCGAGCGAGTGCTTCTCGGACATCAAATCTGCTGTGGTCCCTCAACTTCATTATGCTCGCGACCGCGGGTTTCAGTTGAGTTGCCGCATTCTCGAGCCATTTTTCGTCAATTACGACACTTTGACTTTCCTTTGTTTCCGATTTGGCAGTTGGCGGAGAGCTCGCAGAGTCACCAAGTGTGTCGATGAAGAGTAATTGTAGAACATCCAGCGCTGCAACAAGGACGCTTGGATTTCGTCGTTGATTTGTCTGCGGCTTGAGCATTTTCGTGAGCTTGGAGACAATACCTGGTAGAAATCCGGCTCTGATGTCGCGAGTCGCAACATTCTTCATTAGCGAAGTGAGTGCTTTGATCGCCGCAATCTGAACTTCTGCCGATGCACCGTCCAGGGTAGCGTCCAAGATTGTACTAATTGTCTGCCCAAGTTGCGGAAAGTTGGCCTCAGACGTCAGTGCATCTCTCGTTTCTGACGTCGAGTCCAAGGCGTCAAAAAGATGGAAGAGACATCCCAGAGCGCTTGTCTGCAACTCGTCTGTGGACTCGGCCGATGCTAGACCTTTTGGCTTCTTTTCCGACATCATCGTACAGATTATCACAACTTGCACAGCCAGCTGAGGCTGAATGCGAGAGCGCCATCCTTTCTCGATCAATACGGAAAGACACTGGAAAGTCAACTCCAGGCAGCGAATCGAGACCTTCTGACTGGCTTTCAAGACCTGGGAGAGCGGGAAGAAGACGTAATCGGCCAGGTTCTGATCCAGGGAATACGACCCTTGGATGACAGTAGCCAGTTCTCGATTGAGCGCTTCCAGTCGATCCGTGACTGTGTTGATATTTGCAGTCGGTCCATTCAGAGCGAGAGCCGCCCGGCTAAGGGCGACACATGGCGGCTTGAGTCTGTGGAAGACGTGATTGCGGTCTTCCATGGTTGGGCCGAGGAGCGGCATGGCAACCGCGCGGGCTCATCTGGTCGGTGGTGTGGTGACTGTTGGAGGGTGTGAGGTGAATGGTTGTGAAGAAAGAGATGTGAGAAGAATTGCACGTGACTGCCGTCTGGAAGAAGCTCGGTGTTACGGCCCCACTTCGTGCGACACGCGTGAGCGCGTCGACTACACCTCCTTCCGCCGCCTTTATGTGATGTAACTTGCGACAGCACCCCATTCGCTGTGCACGCAATATCACACACTCGGAATCGCGTTCAACAACGCAAACGAAAACATGGCGCGTGGCCGCCGGAACAAGAAGCCGACACCGCCTTCGCACGAGGAGGAGATTGAAGAAGTCGAGGACGAGCACGGTGAAGAGATGGAAGTCGATGCCGACGGCGCACAAGCGCTGCAGTTCAATAGCGCGTTGTCGTGGCCGGCAGGCAAAGCTATTCCTGTCAGTGACCTGCTGCGGCGCCTGGAGAGCCTGTGCGAGGAGCTCATCTCGCTGGAGCAAGAAGATGTCGCGCGCGAGTCGCTCGTACCCAAGGCGCAAGAACTCGCGAGCAAGCAACTACTGCAACACAAGGACAATGGCGTCAAGGCGTACGCGCTGTGGTGTATCGTCGAGATGTTCCGGCTGCTTGCGCCCGATGCGCCATACAAGCAGGGCCAACTGAAGGATATCTTCACTCTGTTCATCTCACACGTGGTTCCAGCTATTGCGCATCCGGACGATCCTTACAATGAACCCCACGTCAAGATTTTGGAGTCCCTGGCGACTGTCAAGAGTATTGTGCTGCTCGCCGACATCCCTGGAGCCGACACCCTTATACTGAATCTGTTCACGAACTGTTTCGACGTCCTGGCAGGAAATGTTCGCGGCACCGGAGAGCAACTGTCGAAGAACGTAGAGTTCAACATGACTGGTATATTGAACTTCCTCATTGACGAGAGCTCAACTTTACCACATGGAGTCATTGATATTCTGCTCGCTCAATTTCTGCGAGCCGACCCAAGCCTACTCTCCAGAAATGGTGAAGTGTCAACGTCACGCGAAGTATCGCCGGCTTACAATATGGCCAAGTCCGTGGTCAATACAAATGAGGAGAAAATGACCCGCCACATTGGACAATATTTCAACTCAGTCCTGATCGATGCAACTGAGACGATGGCCACAACCAAGCCGAGCAAACCCAGAGGCAAAAAGCGCACAAGAGATGAAAGCGACGACGAATCCGAACTCGGAATGTCAACAGCACCATCTGACGCCGACCTCGAGGAGGTCGCAAAAGCACACCGACTGCTCCGAGAGCTCTGGAGGTCATGTCCCGAGGCAATCCGCAACGTCATTCCTCAGATCGAGGCTGAAGTTGGCACCGACAACCTACAGCTCCGAGTAATGGCCGTGCAGACATTAGGCGATATGATTGCTGGTATCGGTGCCGCTGGACCACCTCCACCCACGGCACTGGACCCTGCTGCATATCCTTCTCAGAGCCTTGAAACTGCTTCAACTTCAAGTACTTTGAGCGTCTTACTGACGCCTGCCGCACCTCATGCTTTCCCATCCGTGTATCCCGACACATACACTGCATTTTGCGACCGACATCGAGACAAAGCTGGACAAGTGCGAAGCGCTTGGGTAATGGAGGTCGGTCGGATCATTCAGACCTCCGCAGGTGGCAAAGGCCTCGACTCGGAGCAGGAGAAGAAGTTGTTGAAGCGCTTCTCCGACATGCTGATGGACCACGATGAGAAAGTCCGCTTGGCTACTGTCCACGCAATCGCCAACTTTGGCTTCAACGCCGTCGTACAGAAGCTCTGTGTGTTCGATGGAGTCGATTCACCGGGATCCGTCATCACCATCCTCGCCGACCGGATCAGAGACCCAAAAGTGTCCGTCCGCACAGCCACCATCGAACTCTTAGCCAAACTGTGGGGTGTCGCCGCCGGTGCAATCGTGGAAGGCCGGGAGTATGTGAGGGAACTATTTGGCTGGATCCCGGATAAAGTATTCGAGGCATTCTACGTCAACGATCGAGCGTTGAACATGGTCGTGCAGCGCGTCCTGTTCGAGTCATTCCTTCCCATCGGATATCCTCCGATCAAATCGAAAGGCACTGGCGACTCGCAGCGCGTTCCTGACAGCCAAGGTGGAGACGATCGACTGGATGCGGATCGAATACGTGCAGAGCGATTACTGGTCTTCGTACGCGACCTTAGCGACAAAGCCAAGTCAGTCTTCTTCTCGCTGCAGGGTCGACAGAGCTCCACCGCAGAATTTCTCAGATCGATGCTGGAGACGCACGAGAAGGGTGGCAGCGAGAGCAGCAAGCGCATCGAGAAACTAGCTGCTGTGCTAGCCAGCACTTATCCGGAACCAGCCACTTCTGCATTCCATTTCGAGAAGTTCTTCGAGCTGAACGATAAGCGGAATTTCTCGCTGCTACGATTCTCTACTTCGCCCGAGTGCGATTACAGGAAAGTAGCCAATGCCAACAAAGAGCTCGTCAAACGTCTGGAGGGTGCATCAAGCTCTATTGGAAACTGCATGGAGTCTTTTGTGCCTCTGCTGCGTTCTGCTTCAGTACTGACGTACAATCGAAGCATGGTACCGCCCATCATGGAAATATCACGGACGGACGACAAGGGCCTGGCAAGTGCTGCCCATGATGTTTTGAAGGAGATTTCGTCAAAGGCACCAAAGATATTCGCTGTTCACATGAACGAGCTCTGCGACACGCTCAAGAAACAGGCACCTTCTTTTTCAAGTGAGAGTGACTCAAGTGCGGTGGATTCACTGAAAGCCTGCGCGGGTTTCGCTCGAGCCGGACACTTTCCTACAGAAATGAAGAAGGACCGGACTTTCTACCAAGCCATGGTCAAATTCGCGGTTCACGCGACAAACCCGAAAGCCGCGAAGCACGCCGTTACGATCACGGTAACCTCGGCAGACAAGAAAGAAATGTACATCAAGGAAATTGCGAAGTCTTGCATCAAGAACTTCAAGGCTGGAGAAGGCAATTATCTGTCCAAACTTGCCTCTCTTGGACAGTTGAGGCTCCTCGCTAGCGACGAGGTCTCAGAACAGGACGAAGCGATTACGGAGATTGCAACATCACTACTGGCCGGTACTGCTGAAGATTCACATCCAATGGATACCAGCACCACAGACATTCCAGATCAAGATACGAGCGGGAAGCTCTTGGCTCTGAAGTGCATGGTCAATGCGTTGAGGGGGCGGACTGCTGCCAACGAAGCTTTGACCCAGGACGATCGAGACATATCAGAAACGGTGTTCAAACTCCTCAACACGCTCATCGAACAAGAGGGCAAGATCCAAGGGGATGCTGCAACATCAGAAGAGCACCAGATGCAGCTACGTGGGGCCGCTGCAAAATTGATCCTGAAGCTGTGTTGCAACAGACACCTGGATTCCGAATTTGTGCCATTGGACTTCAACCGACTGATCAAAGTTGTGCTCGACCGAGAAGTAGAAGTTCGCGCTGGATTCAATGCGGCGTTGAGGAAGTATCTCAGCCAAGGCAAACTCCGAGCACGTTTCTACGGTCTGCTGTTCCTGTATGCTTTCGAACCAATAAAGGAGACCAAGGAGCGCACCATCACATTTCTTAGAGCTCGTGCAGCCAACTTTGATGCCCACAACGAGTCTACCATGCAAGGTGTTTACGCTTTCTTGATCAGTCTCATGGCACATCATCCGGACTTTGGGCCAGCTGCGTCTGATCTGGAAGACTTCGTGGACTACATTTTGTTCTACCTCAAGATTGTGGCCACCGAGAAAAGTCTTCCAGGGATATACGCCATTGCTCAGCGTGTACGGACCGTCGAAGATGCCATCGATCCCCTCAAGAGTGAGGATCTTTACATAATCGCTGATCTGAGCGAAGCTATCATGCGATCTTATGCCGACTGCAAGGGTTGGTCGCTTCAGCTTCTGCCAGGGAAGGCAAGACTACCAAGTGGCATCTACACAAACGCCACAAATAGCTTCGCCATGGAGGAGGCCAAACAGAAGCGTTTTCTGCCAGACGACATGGCGGAGGCTTTGGAAGATATCGTGAAGGACCGATTGAAGACCAAGAAGCGCAAAGCGGATGGCGATTCAAAGAGAGTGGCAAAAAAGCCTCGGACGTCGACGGCTTCGACTGTAGAGGCCGACAAACCCCGTAAATCGACAAAGGCTTCACGGGCTACGAAGACTCCGAAGAAGCGAGCAAGCAATGCTATACCATCTTCAGATCGGAGGAAGAGCACTCGAGCATTGGGCCGGAAGAGCTACGTGGAGCTCGACGACAGCGAGGATGACGCCGACCTTCAGGACTGGCAGGCTAGCGAGGACGCTGTGGATGAAGAGGTGGTGGACGAGGATGATGACGAAGAGAAGAACCGGGACGACGTCGCGCAGAGCTCACAAGTGGACGAGGCCGCCGACGATGAAGCTAACAAGGAAAACGTCGTCTCATCGACACCTCCCACAAGCGACCCTACTCCGGTGCCTGCGTCGTCCATCAATGAGAAGGAGAAGACGGGGCGAAGAAAGACTCCCAAGAAGAGAGTCGCTGCAAGCCCGACGAAAACCGCCGCTACAAGGCAGTCGTCTCGAACTACATCAACAACGACATCCAAAAAGCATCCTACGAGAGGAGGCCGCGCCAAGAAGAAGCAAGATATGTTCGACATCGAAGGCAGTGATGAAGGGATGAACGAGTAGCCTGAAGCCGACAGCCATTCCCACTACACCCTCTCAACAACATTATTACGTCGTCTATTCGCCTTTTCCAGCATTCTTCTCGTCAGCAGCTCCATGCACTTTTGCCTTTCCATGAGCGGAGGCGCTTTCTTTTCATCGGAGGCGGCCACATGGTTATCAGAAGCACACACCACGACGGTGGCCTCGGGCGGGGAGTTCCCTTTCTCTGTTCAGCAAGCGTGTACAATAGTCGAAGGTGTAGCGAGGGCGTCAACAGGGCGTTTGACATGTGAAATATGAAGAGGAATATAGTTGAGAGGCCGCACGATGGATGATGGCGTGAGTATGACTACATAGCTTAGGTCGCATTCCCCACCTATATACCATTAGCTGTACTTTGCGGGATTTTTCACGCTGTTCATGATCTCAGGTCGGGTTCGCATTGACCACGACGAACTGCATGTGCTCGAAATGGCTCATCTTTCGGTTGACGTCGGCCCCACCGTGGTTCGCGAACCGTTCAGCCCGGCCATGTCACCAACCGGGCGCCGAGGGGCGTAAATTCATCAAGGTCCTTGGCTTGCGAACCGTCCAAGTACAGTGGAGAGGCATGTGGTTCGCAAAATCCTTGGGGCCAAGGCTGAGAGCCTGGAAGCTGAGAATGTAATGCGAGACTGTTCACGGGAGTACCCAACAGGTCGGGGAAGAAGGATCGCGATTCCGGTGAATTCAGGCACATTTCTTCAGCCTAAACTTGATGTCGATGGCGTCTGCCTTCCTTCTAGATCAACGTGGAATGCGAACTACATGGGTATCTCAAACGAGCTGTGAAAATGTATGCGGGCCTTCCCAACGCCCCTACCTCGCCTTGCATGCTTCAAACAGGCGAACCTCTGTCTCTCCAATCACTGCGGCTCTCACTTGCAAGACGGCAACGATCTCGAGCATGAATTCCTGCAATATAACAATATTCGTTAGAATATGATTCAAGCTGGCTGTACGCGATGTCGCGCTCTCTTTCACGTCACTTTCGCTCGACCTCTGGAATTCGAACGTTTGCATCAGAACGTCTGTTGTCGATGGTGTTTCTGGAGGCGGTGGTCTGAAAATCGAATTCTGAGTTGAAGGTGACGAAGCGCGTATAGAATTGTTGTGCTGCCGATTCCTTGAAGTTTCGCGAGAGGCCGCCCGTGCGGCTGCAGCTAGGCTTTGAGTGGTTGCCTTATCATTTCCCCTCGAACTTCTGGTTTCACGATCCCGGCTGGCACTTCGACTTGCACCTTTTGATCCACCCGGGACTTCGAGGTATCCTGTTTGGCGAACCGGACTATTTGCTAAGGATGGTGGCTCGCTGGCAAAGTTGTCAATGCTGCCGCCTTGCAGGAGCTTTTTTCTCCCCGAAATGAGCTGTCCAAGGTTGGGCACCTTACTTTGTACTGTTTCAAGCTCTGATGCAATAGAGCTGAGTTCCTGATGGAGCATTGGTGCAGTGGTAGAGCTCCAGATCGGTCTGCGAGTGGCCTGTTTCAGATGTTCCCATGCGGCCACCTCTTCGCTGTCCAGATGTGATTGCCACGGCCTGGCCGGTCCGGAAGCCTTGTCTGAGAACGTGTACGTGGAAGGACTCGCGGCCAACCAGCCGTCAAGGCAAACTTCCGGGCATAATGCAATAGATATCAATGCTTGTGATAGAGCCAAATTGACATCAATACTGTTGGTGATGAAGTTTCGAAGAAGGACTCTCAGCGCCCGCATGAAGGGATCATCCAGGAGCAGAGTATATCGCTCAGGATCCACTTCGTCAACATCTTTGCTTGCAGCCGCGGGTTGCTTGGAAAGCATTTGGGCTTCAATAGTGTACCGGGCATCTTCACAGAGACTTTGATAGGTAAGCTCCAGCCGAGGCTCTTGATGCACTGAGCTCGCCAGCTGCGAGTACTCCTCCACCTCTTTCTCCAAGCCGCCAATAGTTCTGCCAACCTTCGAAGCCTTGTTGTTCTGTACCTTGAGCAGTGTACCAAAGGCAAAATTTTTCTGCCGAATCAGGATGGTGGCGGACAGTTTCAAGGCCGAGTAGACGCTTTGGGAATTGCGGGAACTGACGTTGTTGATGATCAGATCCACTAGATTGAAAAAATTCGGATCAACGGCATCTTCAGGATCCTTTCGTGCATTGAGCAGCATTAAGCTCTGTCGACGTTTGACTGAAGTGGGGGAATGCGGAGGGTTGGAGGCCTTGACTGGCGGGACCGCGTCGGCAGAGACCATCGGTTGCGCTGACTCCTGGATGGCCAAGAGATACTTCAATATCATATTGATCAAGTCCGGATACTCCAAGGCTTCCAGCATCGACGTCATATATGTGAGCACAGCAATTGAGCTGCCTGCATCGGTATCGCTCGATTGTAACAAGGACGGGTATAAGAGCTGCTCGAGGAAGAGAATCTGAAAGTGGTCCAAGAGGGTCTGCTTGACATCATCGCTTTTGCAGTGATCCAGAATATCTTGCCAGAATGCCAGATGCGACAAGAACGTCGAGATGTGTGCCTTGTGCCTGTCGCTGAAGGCAGATTCTGCGGTGGCACGTGGATGCGTGGTGGTGTAATCGCTCATGGCGAGCACGGGCGGCAGCGTTGCATCCGGATGTAATATACTCAGCTCACGACTGAGTTGGCTGTAGAGCGCGCCAAGTCCGGATGCCATCAATGTAGGAAGATCGGACGATACGACCCATTCTTCAAGATCCACGGATCGACCGGTTGCTTCGAAAACGTACAACAATCCCGTCCGTGCAAAGTCACCGATACGTCCTTCATGGTGGACGCGATCTATCATGAGATAGCATAATGGAAAGTCGTCTTTCTGTGTGATCCCGACAAAGTTGCCCTTTTTCTCCTCAGTGAACACATCTTCCTGCCGAGGCTTCGCAGTCGACTGAAACCAGACGGGCAGGATCTCGGGTTGCAGCCTGATCTTCGCCGAGATGGTAAACAGCACTTCCAGTATTACGGTCTCCGTCTCCGTATCGACCAGCACATTCCCAGACTCCAGGACCTTCCGAACAAGCCGCATCAAGCTCTTAGCGAATTGACTGCTGGACAGAAAGTCCTCTTCTTCCGAGTCTATCAATGCCGCAAAAACTGCAATGGCAGACCGTATGACCGGCTCATCTTGACTGACTGTCGCCGCCCTGGCAATAACAGCGAATATCTGTTGGCCCTTGGAAAACTGCAGGCATGTATGCGGCACCGGGGCTCTCGTCTCTTCTCTCAGCAATACAGCTATCCGTTCCAGGCACGTGTTGAGTTGTATTAGGAGCGGACCTTCGGTGGCCAAGTTGCGCGGGCGGTTACACAGTTCGAGAACGGTATGGTATACACGTTTGAAACGTGCGAGGCGTACTTGAGGATCGTTTGCTGCCGGTTTGGCGGCGGGCTTCTTTGGGGGGAGGCTGTTTCCAATCAGGCGCGTCAGGAAATCCATGGTATGCCAATCATGGCATCGTGGTTTGTTGATCCACCGCGCAGCAGCATGCGCTCGGCGATGATAACGTGCACGTGTCAAAGTGAAACCTAAGATGAACAAGGTGAAGTGAGGATCGTATCTAAGACTCGCTACCGAGCTTTAGCGTGGGTGGGTGAAAGTTATCCCGAATTCAGCCCCCACTTCAGCCCCTATTTTCGCGCTTCCCAAAGTTCAAAAGCTAGACAGCCTTACGAAGAACCGGTGAAGCAATCAGCCAATACGGAACACATTCCTGGAATATCAGATCGGATCAGGCCAATATTTGAGGCATTGAGTTCAGCCTTACGACTTGAGGGAACTTCAGCCTTTCTCCTCATCTCTGTGACATCTAAGTGACTTCGAAAGTCTCATGCTTCACGGACTCCGCTTTGTCGGCCTTAGAGTCAAAACAAGACTCTGACTCAGCGGCTGTGATTCGTTATTCTCGCTGAAGTGCTCAGGTCAACAGTATGAATGGAGAGTAGCCTCCAAAACTAACATCAGAGCTCCTGAGAAATCTGCGACATTGTCGGTCGTGCCCCGTGCCCTATTTCTTCTCAGCCAAAGCAAATATGACTGCATCGGGGAGTCTGACATCGCCTTGAGGATCATTCAGGCAACCTGTAAGATAATGCGTTTCGCAAGGGGTCGAATACTATAGTCGATCTTCCGCGATAAGCCCGTGCACCTGATTGACGGCTGAGGGAGCTTATTGCAGCTCTTGCAGTTCGAGGTACGTACCGCCAACATCAAGATGCCTGGCAAGGCGACAATTGCTATCCTGAGATTCGTCCATTTCCTTGCTTGGAAATATGAAGGCGTTTACTTGCCTTGTCGGGGAGACGGCCTTTTGAGCATTGGAAGGCCTGATCATCGGAGACCTCTCACGTTGTATCGACATCTTCTCCTGATCTAAGGCCACTCTGTCGCAAGGGAAGTGTGTAACGACTGGTTATCATTACCGCCCCAGCGTTCGAAGGCAATCATGTCGAATTCCACCAACAAAAAGCACCTCCCGTGTTTGCCTTGTTTTTGCCTTTGCCGTGCCTCCTCGTTGAGTATGCCGTTATGCAATGCCGGTCTCGGCGAATACCGGCTTTCGGCATGCGAACTCTTGTCTCGGCTCCAGTCCAGCTCTTGGTCAACTCGGCTTCAGATGAACGGGTGGTCAACATAACGCCCGGCCCGTATTTTTCAATCTATTGCGTCTTTGGCAATGGCATTTGACCGCTCATGACAGAAGAAAGGGTGCCCAGAGTCACTCTCGGATTTTGCTGCGTCCACGCGTAGCAAAACAAGCAGGTCACCGCCTCCAAGGATAATCCGCGGGATTCTGGGAGTCGACGTTCGCCGACAGGACCGGAAGATGAATCTATCTTGGAAAGTGCTATCCGTGCAGGCAACGAAGTAGCCCACGCATGCTCCCCCGGATGCCGACGGGATGACAACTGCGGCTCATTGAGTACGTAATGCTCGCACAATCGTTATGGTTGCCTTCATCGCGGAGACGTTCTGTGGAATCTCGATGATGAGATTGTCGCACTGACTCCCTTGGAGTAGTGATCATGTAAACGTTGCACGTAAAGACTGTGGCTTCACACTGCTGGAGCGGAGATCGCCGAAGGTTTTCCTAAAGAACACGGAGTTCCGGCTTTGAATGTCAGCTCATCCATAGCGACGCCCAGAACGCCACGTGAACACCATACGGGCGACTGTTTGTACCGCAGCCGTTAAGCGTAGACTTCGTATGGCTGGCTGGGTAAGTTTCGGTCGATCCTGCGACGAAGCAGTGAACGAGAAAGGTAAGAAAATGGGTTCGAAGATAGGACAGGTGACAACCAGTTGACAGTGCTGTAATCACTTGCCTTGTAGTCCAGAAATTCGTCCTCGAGCGTATGATGCTGGGTGCTATGGCATTGCTTGGACGCTGGAATCTTGTACGCAAACGATGGGATGCATACTTCAAGGGTTCCAGCGGGGCGCACTAAGGCGATGCGGATCTCTGTTGCAAGATTGACCAACGCATTCGTTTTGCCTGCCACTGAGTGCAATGGTAGCCTTGTGATGTGTTGCATCCTAATGGACCGGGGCACAACCGTATCCAGTCTTCTTTTCAGTATGTGTGAAGTAGGAAATAGCAATCGTTGGCGGGCGACGGCCATTATTATTATCTGGTCCGTGAAGGCGGGACTCAGCTTCATTCACACCGAGAAGGGCGACCTCTGCAGGAGCTAAAGGCATTTTGCGTTGCCTTGATGACACAAACCAGGGGGTCGGTTGAGGGTGGAACTCAGCCAGCCTCGTGTTTGACCTTTGATCATTGTTGTTGGTCAGTTATCTTGGCAATGAATACAGCACAACGTAAGAAGTAATTCACGACAGTGACGGTGGCACGGGCGAGAAGTGAGCGTAATTGGGGGTACAGTCAACATGATATAGTCGGCTCGCCGTCCCACTCGGAGTCGGCGTCTTCACGGCTGCAGAACAGAAAGATTCCAGCCAATAATACGCAATGTGGGAATGAGGGCGACCAGAGGCAGAAGAGAGAGGAAGTGGACAAGCCAGTGGTAATGTGCAGCGGGTCCCAAGAGTGAGAAGTGCGCAGTGCGCAGTGCGAAGTAGACGGGCAACAGCTGCAGTTGACTGCGAGATTGCGAACCGCAGGCAATGAAGGCGTGACGATCTGCTGCGTTTCGAGCTTGCCTTGCGCTAGCTGGAAACGCCCTACGGCGAAGGCAACCCTGTGCACTGACCACGAGGCGTTAATATTGGAGGCATCCCCGTTCCCCATCTCATCGAATTTGGCCGTTGAATCTCTCACACTACTTGCCTTGCGGCCCAGTGGAATACTTGTAAATCCAGCTCTGCCTCAGCAGCGGCGGCCAATCCAGTTCATACGCAATTCTAACGCCTATAGCAGCTCGGATACCGGCGGCATTTGCGTACGCTGTCGAAACTCCATTCAGGTGCATCTAAAACTAGTTCGTCTCTCAGACAGACTGTTATGGTGTCGTTATTGAAGATCGCAGCATATACCGACGGCACGTAAGTGGACGAAAAGTGGCATTCTACACCTGGTACGCTCCAGGCCAGCGGCTGAATGAGATGGCATACAGCAAGCTGACACAGCCTTAGGAATTGCCGAAGCCTCCGTTTACGCACCTCGTGAAAGTATTACTACTATGACTACACCGGCAAGAACTCCCCTGAACGGCTACGCCCCTCGGGATACCACCGGTCTTGATTCCAACAATACGTCCGCGCGTGATCTTTGCTACAACGCATCAGCTGCCTCTTCTCGCCATCACGCTGCTGGGCGGCCTCTGCAATTGCACACGAACACATCGTATGTCGTCTTTGCCTAGCTGACCGGTCTCATGGCTGTCGCTCGCCCCGTTCCTAAGCGGTTGTATCTGACGTGTAGATATAGCCACTATGCGTATTATACAGAGGAGGTCGTAAACTCTCCCATCAGCAATTCAGACGAGTCTATGAACAATCACCTCGGCAACGCAACGCCGCCTGCTTCACCAGCAGCACCGCGAGACTCGCCCCATCCCCCGGCGGAACAGATTGGCCGTCTATCACTAGACCACAATCAGAATGGCGGTCAACAACCATATCGAGGGCGAGGACAATCGTCGGCCGTCGCCTCTAAACGATCTGCGTCCACGGAGCTTCCACGGCCACCAGGGCGTCAGTCTCCTAAAACCTTCCATTATGCTGCTTCAAAAGGGCAACGCATGAACCCGAGAGCTGCACTACCTAAATCTCAACGGCGTGCTGCCTATGAGCGCCAACACCAACATTGTGTGTCCTCTGGAGAGGATCCCCAGCGACGCATGGTGGAACCCCTTAAAGCCATAAGACCATTTGTTCAAAGCCATGATAGAAGTAGAGAGGATTCAGGGTATGAGACCATGGGCTCTCGAGGAAACTCCGTACCTGGGCCAAAGGGTCCTGCTCATAGTGCAGCGATTCCCGCTACTATCGATGAAGCGTCTAGTTCTTCGAATGAACACGAGACGTCTCCGAAGAACAATCGCTACCCAGGCCTGATACTCCAGCCTGACTCGTCGCCAATATCACAAGATCAGCTGGCGGCCGAAGTGAAAGGAATATACGCCGGCCTGGTGATGGTGGAGGCGAAGTGTATTAACATTGATGCTGCTCAGGCTGCTGATCCTAAGTCACAATTGGGACCTGAGCAATGGCAGGCACTTATTGCTCTGCACCGTACGCTCCTGTATGAGCATCATGACTTCCTTATGGTCAGAACTTTCGACGAATCTGTGCTGCATCGACCATGGCTAATTCGGACATTTCAGGCAACGCAGCATCCGTCTGCTACTCCAGCTCTTCGAGGGCTGGCGACCAAGTATTCCATGCCCGCTAGAATGTGGAAGCATGGCATCCATGCCTTCTTGGAAGTCCTTAGGCACCGCCGACCAGACTCTCAAGATTACATGCTTGCTTTCATCTATTTGGCCTACCAAATGATGGCACTGCTATTCGAGACCGTGCCTAGCTTCACCGATACGTGGATAGAGTGCTTGGGCGATCTTGCACGCTATCGAATGGCAATTGAAGAGGAGAAGGAGACCCATGCAACTTGGGGAGGTCAGTGCCTCCAAGTTTCACCCACTCGCTCTTTGCTGACAAAGTCTGTTCTAGGCGTCGCGGCTCGTTGGTATACAATGGCCTCCGACAGACACCCTGCCATTGGAAGACTGTACCACCACCTTGGAATATTGGAACGCCCAAGTCTCCGCAAGCTCTGTTTCTATGCTAAGTCGCTGACCTGCGTGATCTCGTTTCCTAATGCCCGGGACTCACTTTCGACCCTATGCGGTCCGATTGTCCAGGATGAACAGACTATTGAAAGCAGTATGCAGTCCGCGGAAGCGCGCATCGTCACCCTCCACGCGCTCATCTTCACCAACAGCAACCCGGACACCATCGCTTTCGTCGCTTCCACAGCTCTGGATCTCCTCCTTGATACGCCTCAAAAGCTTCGTGATTTCGGTGCTTTCTTTGCAATTACTAATACGGCTGCTCTTTTTGAATTTGGATCTCCTACGAACATTCTTTCCCAGCACTATACGACCGCTATCAATCTGGCAATGCAAACCTCACGGCCTTCAGTTATAAACGGCAACAACAAGAAACATACGTTGACCTCACCGGTGTTCAACACTGGGGTCGCGAGCCCTCCTCTTGAGACCAGCAAGTCTTTCTGGGTTCGCACTTTTGATTTGGTACTGCGGAGTTACTGTTCGGTTTCTGCTTTGCGCGATTCGATGTCATACGTACACGTCATGTTGGTGTGTATCCACTCGTTACACTCCCTGCGGACGCGACTTCTCAATGGACAACCAAACTATACGTTTGATTCGCCTATCGATCTAGGCCAGTTGCCGTGGAATGCTCTCGCTGGATACCTCAACACTATCGCTCATTCGCAACCCATTTCTGCTCGTCTTTTGGAATACGCTCGCCAGGGGATATTCTTGGCGCCGGAGCGCAAGGAAGATGCTCGTCCTTTGCCAGAGGATTATTTGATACGTGGCCTGATTTGGGTGCAGTTCTACTTCCGCCCAGGTTGGTTTGATGGACAGGCGGAGGATGACGGCAGGGCCATCGAGAGCGCAACTACACAACAAGTTCGTGCGGAGAGGGTTCTCTGGCTTGGTCTCTACCTGGCCTTCCACACGGGATACCTTCAATATGACCTGCACAGGCGGATCTTCTCGGCTGTGCCTTTGCCTGCTTCTTTGGCTACCAACACCGACGACATCCCTCCCGCGGAAATGGAATATGCAGACTGCCAGACAGAGGAGCAATTCTCTGAACTCCCCAACCCCAGCTCTCGATCTTCCACAGCACCATCCTCCGGCTCCAACAGCGAAGAGGACGGCTTCACCATCATCAAGAAGTCCGAGATCAAGCAAGAGCCATTGCCGCATGTTCAGCCCTCCTGGGCAAAGGTCGCTGCCGCGAAGTCAGTCCCAGCAAGGAAACACCGTCACCCCAATTACGAAATTGTCAAAGTTGTGCCCGATGAGGATGAAATGCTTTGGAGTCAGAAGGGTGGCAATACTGCTATACGTAACGGTCATTCACTCTGCTGACAGATTTCGGATAATGCAGTGGAGACCAGATACAAAAAGGCGTATTTTCGGGTTGAAAAAGGTGTGTATAGGTCATATAGCTGTGTACATGAATTGTATGCTTCCAAAGTCAGGCTTTCGAAGCTAATCAATGTGGTGTCTTGTTAGGTAAATGAATGCTGACTTGCGCACACGCTTGAGATATAGGCAAATCTGATGAGGCTGTAGGATTTCGAAAAAGGAGAAAGGGACACAAGGCTCGATAAATGAGCTCGCTTGTCTACCACCTTCATCGCGAGATCATAACGATACCATCGACCTCCCTCCCCCTCATCGACCCACCGCCTCCTCCACAATCCTCGAATACCCACACTGAAACCCACAATTTCGACAATACTCATCAAAAATATCCCAACACTCACCACTCTTGACTCGCTCTCCCCTCGCAAGCTGCCTGACCCCTTGCGTGGGAGCCTCCTCTCTCCTCTCCCTCCCACCCGTCCTATACGCCACAATAGCAAGAATCACCTTCCTCGCCGGATGCTCCCTTCCGACCTCCCTCGTCGCATTGCATACATGATCAACCAACTCCTCCGGCTCCGAAAGCACATGTCCAATAGAATGTAATTCTCGAATCGCAGCAGCCTGGTACATCTCGCTCTCAAGCGTGAGATCGAGTTCGAGGGCATGGACGAGGCGGGCGCCAGCGTCGGAGACGGCGGGAAGGTGGTTGATGGGGGATAATTGGAGGATGCGGCCTGTTTCGAGCCAGTGGATGAGGTCGAGGAAATGACAGAGGCGGAGGCGGAGGCGGAGGCGGAGGAGGCGGATGGTTGTGGGTGTTGGAGACGAGGAAGAGGAACGTGTGGGTCGGCGGGTCGTTTGTTTGAGGACGCGGGCGAAGTAGCCAGATCTCGATGTGAGGACTTCGCGGGGGAGGGAGAAGATGGCTTCGTTTTTGGACTCGATGATCAGGGTGACCACTTCGCGGATTGGTGGTTGTGGTGGCAATCGGGAGTGGTCAGTCAGATGTCAGGAAAGATTTGGTCGGAGAGGCTTACTGGGCCATGTTTTCTTGCGCGGGTGTTTGCTGAAATTTCGATTGATCTGTTTGCCGTTCTTTTTGTTGATGTGTTGGGCTTCAAATTCGGTGGCTGCCTCTTTTGTGAAGCATCCTGTTGCCCTCAAACGAGGTCACCAGACCCTCAAGCAGGTGTTTCAAAGGTCTCATATGCAAAAAACTGTGCTCTGTCGGTGAGAATGCAAGAGATTGTCTAGAGGAGAATTTCTGACGGCTGAAGACTGACGCTCATTCACTGCGCCGTCACATGTAGATGGGCGTAGTGAATATGGCGGACTACCGTGTGGTCGAGAGGGCACGAGTGATCCATTATGAACCTCCATTTGCCCTTCATGTCAACGTGGACGCCTGTCGATGGCCCACAGGATGTCTTGAAAGCATGTTGGGACAGACGTCTGTCACGAGCGGGTGAACAATGCCTCACGTGGGACGACTCGTTCCAGGAGCGGGCTTCATCGCTACTACTATCAACCTCAACTCACTCCTTCACAGGCGTCAAGACTACTTCGGCCATCGCCCATCCCAAGTATACTTGACACCTGTTCCAGGTATCCGTTCTGAGGGTTCGTGTTCCGGCTTCGTATTCACTCAAAAACGCCAAGCCAGCCGTGTCTGCCAGCGGGCATCCCGTAGAGAGAATATCGTCAGCTGGTTTGAGAAGGCGTGCGCATGAATTACCTTTGTTCTAGACTGCCGATGGCCTGATCGAACGGTCCTGTCGCTCGTTGTCGCGGTCCTCGGCGACTTTACCGGAGAATGTGGTGTTTCGGTGTCCGGACATTGTCGGGGGCATTGCTGTATAACATACGCCCTTCCTGCCTCTCCCTTGAGCAGTACTTCGGTTTCTTCCGGTTCAAGGTTGCTTTTGCGGCCGTCGTACTGTTGGAAAACCTGTAAATGTCTCTGGTAGTAAGACGATACATGCGCTGTGACTCGACGCTACGACGAGCAGGCGGCGCGGACAACGCGCTGCCCGGCTGTACGCTTGACAGATATCCTCGATTTGGTACAGACTCCACGGCTCCCATTTGCAAGGGGTGAACCCCTCACAAGTTCTGGCGAGCCTGAATTCGAAATACTATCGTAGTCAGTGTAAATACAAGCCAGGTTGCTGTGAACTGTACCTCAAGTTTGTCCTGTCATCCTGGATCCGTGGATGTCGTTTCATCGCACCGTCCCCTTTTCTCCCTCTCTTCAAATTTTGTTACACACAAGAGGCACCTTTGGCGCTATGACTTCTACAATGAATACCAGTAGCCAAGGGTGTGCCAGCGCTCAGACGACTTCCGAAGATGCGTAGGTCTCGTCTCGTAAGAAGATCCATGGCCATTGCTCATATGTTCCAGTCTCCTGTCGGCATCGGTGGCCAATTCAACCCAGGCCAATCGCGCACCCAAGACGGCCGGCCTACTCAACACCTCCCAGAGAACACGTAGAATCCAAGCCGTGAAATTACTCCGGCAGGACTTGCAAACCGTTCAGAAGTCTCCAAAAGTCCGAAAAACAGCTTCTCAAGTCTGGTACAACAGATCAGAAGGCAATATTCTTTCTCGTCCCAGAGGCACTTCAAAGCTGACATCGAACAGTCGCGAAGCCCAATGCTGAAACGCTGGCTTCGGTGCAAAGGCGACCAAGTCGGGTTTCATCTCAGCTACGGCAACCGGGTGGCGAAGAGAGACACTTCACAGCATTTGCCACGCTGAAATTTTCGCCATTTCTCTCGGTAATGCGCGCAGAAAGTGATGTAGTGAAGATTGGATGGTATTTGAATAGCAAATAAAGGCAGGGGTAACAACGTTGATGTTGAGTAGAAATGAGAAGGAGTGAGGTCGATTGACGTCTCCTCCGCGGAAAGTCTTTTGCACTTTCGTTGGTGGGCCGAAACCCAAACCAGAAAGCACTCACGACACTTGCTCATGGTTCGAAGGTCAGGGACGGTAGGGTAGTAGTAGTCTCTGAGGATACCACATGCTCTGTGAATGATTCTGTATTCTCCATCCAACGACGCGACTGAACAGCTCTCACTTTCTATACAAATCTGTCGTGCGTGTCCCTCATCATATGCAATTTTTCACATCATTAAACCCGCTCCCAATGCAATACCCGCTACCCACAAACTCGTAATCCAGAAAACAGTTTTGTCCGCCCCAGGAACAACCAGACCGGCCGCGGCAGCAGTCGAAGTAGTTCCATCACCCGAAGAACCGCTTCCACTTCCACTGCCACCACTACCAGCACTCCCAGAGCTGCTCCCCGTTGCGCCGATCCGAGCATTCGCCGGAACAGCAGCCTCGCCCGTCGCTGTACCAATAGTGCTCTGCGCTGTGCTGACAGAGTAATCTGCAGTTGACTGTGCAGCAGCGACGGACCAGGTGTTGCTAGCCGCAGTCTGAACGTTTGATGCAGCGGCGGCGACACCAGTCGGACCAGCCTGAACGGTGACGATATCGGAATCGGTGCTGTTGACCTTGGCCTGTGCGATTGAGGCCTGTCCGTTGTCGAGGTCGAAAACGACATACATGCTGCGAAGGATAGCATCTCCGAGCGTTTCGAAGCCCATCTCATCGCTGTCATCGGCAGGTGACAGCAAAAATGCGCAAGCGTCTGTTCCATCGCCAAGAGGGACCGGTTCACGGGTCGTGGAGTTGATGATAGGTACGATGAAAGAGGAAGCGTCCGCCTTGATGGTGACTTTGCCGGCGAATTCTATTGAAATCGAATCTCCCGAATTGACCTCGGAGCAAGAGCAGACACCGTAGTCGGGGTCGATGTAGGTGAACTGCTTTGCGATAGCATTGTAGTATCGCGTTGGCAAGCTCCATGCAGTGCTTCCGGTATCGAGGAGCACTGGAAGTGAGTCTGAGTTGCTGTACGCGCCAATGCCTCCAACACCGCCTGCCCAGATCTGCTCAGTATTGCCGCCTACAGTCGTGTTCACGCCAGTGACAGATGTGATGAACTGATTCACAACGCCAGTGGTTTGATCCTCGTAGACGGGAGGAAGGAAGTCAACGGTGACAAGATCGCCAGTGTATTTGGATTTGTCGATACCTCCAAACAGGATGGTACCAGACGTGGATCTTCCGTCGTTCAAGTAGACCGAGTACAGCCTGCTGTTGATTACCCCGGCATCTTTCAGAACCTCCGGCATGTTCGGGTAGAAGTCATCCAAGGCCTCGACAGCCTCGTTGGTCGAGTATCCAATGCCCATCAAGCCAATCGAGTATCCTGTCGTGCTGTTTACGGTTTGGGCTACGCCAAACTGAACTGGCGAAACCAAGACATCTCCAATGCCTACAACATCCGAGCCGTAGGGTCCGAACGCGGTAGATCCGTCGCCGAACGTGGTATTAAACGCAGGGGAAGCATCGAGCTGTTTGTAGGAGCTGGACTTGGAAAGATCGAAGGTGCCGCCCTGGCAGGAGTTTGTGTCGCTCGATGGTTCCTGGCATGTCTGGGCACCCGATGCGTCGAAGTAGAGATCGGAGGAGCCGGTGTCGAGAATGACGACCTGTTGTTGGGGAGGAGTACCGACTGTGACATTGGCGTAGTAAGCGCCACCGAAACTCCAGCTCAAAACGTCGAAGACATTTGTGCCGACAGTGCCAGCGCGTTTCTGCACATGGCCCTGGACGTTTCGTTTGAAATGAGAGGTGGCACCGTTGTTGTGCTTGTCGCGCTTCTCAATGGAGATCTCGGGCAGGGCGTACGTGGAAGCTAGGAGAGTCGAAGCTCCCAACAGGACAGACGTCTTCATGGTTGTGGTTTACCCCTGTGTGTCGAGGCGCGCGTGAGGGAAAAGAGGGCAAAGGAGGGGACGTCTTATTCGATAAGACTGCAAAGGAAGAGATGCGGTGCCGATTGCCACCGGGTAAATAGTAATAGGAAGACAAGAGAAGGACAGTGTGGAACAAAGAACGCAATGGGCCGGATGTTCGGTCACAGCAGGAGAGAGCCACGGACGTCGAGATGGGAAGAGCCATAGCGCCAACAACGTCAGGCGTCCGCTACGGACAAACAGAGGCAGGCGCGGAGAAAGCTTGTCTGGATGGTGCGTCGCTTAAGATGTTTAGTGGCGATGCGAGTGATGGGGCCCAGCGCCTGGAAGGATTCACTGCGGTCCATTTGTTGCGCCCGCGCGTACGTACACCTCAGCTGCAGCGGCGTGAGAGTGATAAAAAGAAGGCTGTGGGCGGCGACAGGCGTATGGCTCGTTTGGAGGTGCTCAGCATGCAGCAGAGCGACAGCGTGCAGCACACGTCGTCGTCAGCTCATCATCATCTCATCGGCTGCGAAAGTGAAAGCACCGGATGGGCCGGCGAAGCGTTCGCTAGATTGGCGGCGCCGGCGGTTTGTTTTTTGCGCGTCTTCCATGGTTTCTCCCCAGTCCATGACATGTCGTCCTCTTGAAGAGCAAACAATGCGGCGGATAAGTGCTTCGCATAGCAGCATGCGGAGGTTGTGGAATCGAGTTGTGATGGTGGACGCAAGACGCAGGAGAGAAATGGCGTAATGCTTGGTCCTGCAGTCTTCTGAGCCTCATCGGCATGTCGGCGTTAGTCCAGATGCACACGTGAATGTGGATGTTGACGTAGCTGTTTGGCGATGATCCCGATTGCATACCAAATACACATATAGCTGCGTATATGGGTTGAAGTGAAGGACGACAAGGTGATGTCTGGACTCAATCTATCCGTCGTGTGAGGTTGAGTGCCAAGCTTGTATTGTGGTACGGGAATAGAAACCTGAAGTGAGTGCGCCTACCTACCGTATCGCTTCTCGGGAGGGATAGGGAGCCTTTCGTATCTCTCACAAGACACATCGACCACGCGACCATCTTTCCTTCTACCACACCACATCCTTCATACTCTCACTTCCTCTT
Source organism: Mycosphaerelloides madeirae (assembly GCA_002785995.1). NCBI lineage: Eukaryota > Fungi > Ascomycota > Dothideomycetes > Mycosphaerellales > Mycosphaerellaceae > Mycosphaerelloides > Mycosphaerelloides madeirae. Next base: position 199,686 of record NHNV01000034.1, read on the forward strand.
TGCGCTTGGTGGAGTCTCCTATGGCACGACCAGCCGTCACAATTCCCCGTGTCTGCCCGCTGAGCGATACCGGTTAATATGTCGCACGTGAAAGCAGCCATGCCAGTTCAATCTTCCGCACCCGCTCAGGACGCCGCCGTGCAGGTGCCTAGCATGACCGACTCGGCCATCGTTATCGTGCCCAAGTGGTGGGACGGGCGGTGGGCAAAGGGTCTCATGTTGCTCGCGCTGGTGGTCTTTCTGTGGACGGCTAGCAACTTCCTCGCAAGTGTAAGCGACGGCGACCTTTAAAGATATGGGCAATACTCGATTCTAACCTTCCTACAGAGCGTCCTCGCCGACGACACCTACAGCAAGCCCTTCCTCATCACCTACATCAATACCGCATTCTTCATCCTCCCCTTCATGTCGCAGATCATCTGGAAGTCCTTCCGCGAACCCGAAGAGCTGGCAAGATGGAAAGAGGAGGTTCGCTCCGTGTTTCGCAGGCGATACACTCCACTCAAGCAAGACGATGGGGATGCTTCAAGCTATCACGACAGTCCAGTGGTACACAGCACAGGAGGCCGTCCAATCTCTCCCTTTCCCGAAGTCTTGCTCGGAGGTGCTATGGAAGCGAGCCAGGAACTTCCGGCCAGTATCACGCTCACTACGGGGCCAGCTGTCGGACACTACACTCTAAAGGAGACACTCCGGCTTGCTCTGGAATTCGCTCCCATGTGGTTTCTGGCCAACTACTTTGTGTCTGCCAGCTTGCAGTACACCACGGTTGCTTCGTCGACCATATTGACCTCCTTCAGCAGCTTCTTCACTCTGATCATCGGGCACTTCGTGGGGGTCGAGATATGTAATCTGAGAAAGTTCCTAGGCGTTGTTGCTTGCTCAGCTGGCATCATGGTTATCGCAGGAGTGGATCTTTCCGGCAGAAACAGCGACGACGAGCATCGTGGCGATTTTCCGGAGAAGACTACCAAAGAACTTGCCATCGGAAATGTCATGGCCTTCCTATCTGCTGTCATGTACGGCATGTATGCGGCGTTCCTGAAGAAGCGAGTCCCTGACGAATCTCGCCTGGAAGTAACGGTGTTCTTCGGGCTGGTGGGAATGCTCAACTTCATCATTCTCGTACCCGGCTTCTTCCTATTGCACTTCACTGGCGTCGAGACTTTTGAGCTGCCACCTACCTGGGCGGTTGTCTTGGCCGTCTTCGGAAACTCCGTCGCCAGTCTGGTGAGCGATATTGCGTGGGCAAAGGCCGTCGTGCTGACATCGCCTGTGGTGGTGACCGTTGGCTTGAGCCTGACAATCCCGCTTTCGATTATTGGCCAGGTCGTCATTCTCAACCAGTGGCCCACTGCATTCTACTGGGTCGGCGCCGTACTGGTTGTCACTTCCTTTTTCTTCATTATGAATGAGGAGAAGAAAGAAGAGATATTCCCGATTGAGCAAGAGGTCGATGTCGAGCGAGCAGATTCTGTGACATGATGCAAGAGCCGATCTGGTTTCGCCAATGGAAATGGCTCTCCAAGCCGGTCTTTGACAGAAAAGACCTGAATTTCGGGGATCCAACTGTTTACGTCGCAGTTTCGAAAACCTGAAGAACTGTTCCAAGTCTTGTTGGAGAGTCAGTCCGCCGGAAAATTCCTACTACCTCCGCCAAAGCGGAAACGGATCGACGTAACTCTGGGCGATGGCAGAAATTTAATCCATGTAGACGCGAGGCCGAGGACATGAAGAACAGCTCGTATACCTCGCGGTGCTGCTGCCGAACATTGCACAGGACATGGTGGAAACAAAATTCGTGGTGGTCATGGCCCTTTCATAACGAGATCAATGGACTCAACATACCCAGAGGACGGGTTACGAACAGGAGAAGGGCGAAGAAGCATAGGATGCCAAGCCACAAGGCCTCAGCAGGAGACGACAGTTGGAGGCTGATGCCAGAGATACCGAGTCTGCACTCATCTACTATCTTGCTCTATCACATCTATCTTCCACTGAAATCTCTCATTCCTATGAATCTCCCTTCCGCTTCCCAAGCACCCCCTCCGTCGTCTTCACCAAAACCTCAAATACCTCTCTCATATACCTCTCCTCTGCCAAAGGATTAGCCGACACAATCCTAATAGCATAAACACCCCCCACCACGGTCGAAGTTAGGAAGAACTCCTTTTGCTCCTCAATAAGTCCAAATACGGCCTTCGTAACCTCATTCGCAGCTTTCAGATCCTCCTCCGTCTCATCGCTTTCCCGTCCCACGTTCGTCGGACTTACTGTCAAGACCGACAACGCAAACTCCGGGGGTACTACGAGGCTGAAGAGATCTTTCCGCGAGCGAACAAGATCGGCGAAGAGGTTTCCAAGATTGATATGGTGATGAATATGTGCCTGGAAACCTTTCACACCCCAGGTCCGAATCACAAACCATATCTTCAACGCGCGAAACCGTCGGCCGAGCGGGATCTGCCAGTCTCGATAATCCGTAACAAGCCCTGAATCCGTAAATTGATTCTTAAGGTACGAAGGCGAGATGCTCAGCGCAGTGGTGAGATCCGTCCGCGATTGCACATAAAGACACGAAGCGTCGAAATTCGTCAGCAGCCATTTATGCATATTAAAATCGAACGAGGAGGCGAAGCCCAGAAGATGGGAGTAGCGGGCTTGGTAAGCTGGGAGCACGAGGGCGGCGCCGGCATAGGCTGCGTCGATGTGGATCCAGATATCCGGGTGCGTTTCGGCGAGGGAAGCGAGAGAGGCGAGGTCGTCGACGGCGCAGGTTCCTGTTGCGCCGAGGGAGAGGGTGAGGTAGTACGGGTGGAGGCCTTTGGCGTGGAGAGCGTCGATTTGGGATTGTAGGGTGGCGGGTTTGAGGGCGTAGGCGTCGGCGTGGTATGTCTTCAGACTGCGGAAGCGGGTTCCAGCAATAATAGCCGCCTTTTGACTTGACGAATGCGCCTGATCCGGAGCAAGAGCCACGAGCTTTGATCGAATCTCACACTCCCGATCTTCAATAGCCTCTGGATCCTTCAACCCTTCCCGTTCAATTCGCCGCCGTACAAACCTCTCCCGCGCAGCAATCATAACCGTAACGATCGCCTCACTCGCACTGCCCTGAATCACCCCTCCTCCTTTACCTTCTGACTTGAAACTCTTGGGTAAAGCCAGAATCTCCGCCATCCAATCCAAAACCACAGTCTCCAACTCCGTCACCACAGGCGAGCAAATCCAATTGAACGCCGGTGCAGTCAATGCCGCGCTCCACATTTCGCCCAGAATACCCGGGTACGTGCTCGAAGCCGGGAAAAAAGCCATGAATTTCGGATGTTGCCAGTGCGTGATTCCAGGCATGATTTTCGTTTCGATATCGGCGGCTATATTTGTCCAGGGTTCGCCGGTGGAGGGAGCAGAGGCGGGGAGGAGTTTTTTGATGTAGCCGGGGGAGATGGAGGGGAGGACCGGGCGGGAGGGAAGAGTGCTGTAGTATTTTTCTATTTCGGTAATGGTTTGGAGGGCGGCGGTTTGGAATTGGGGGCCTGTCATGCCGAGGGGTGGAATTGTGCGGGTGTCCAGTCTGGAGGCGGCATTGGAAGGGTGTGGGTGGCCATTGGGTTGCTCGTGGGTGGATGACATGGTTCTTTGGGAGGAATCAGTTCAATCAGATGGTGTAAGAGGACTGCGAAGTTGAAAGATGAGTTCTTCGAGAGAAAAAGAAAAGTTGTGAGGCTAGTTTGCGGTTTATGTTCCGGCTCAAGATTGCGAGGTGAGGTCGGCTTTTCGTGCGGCATGCTCCCGCTACGCAAGCTTTCCGTTGTCCACCTTCCGCCCATCGCCCCATCGAGTACAAATTCCTTCGTGTACGAAGCAATGAGATACAATGTTGAAGAATCTTCCTGCTGATTGATCATCTCCGTAAATATGACTCTGACGCTTGAGCCCTAGTTGTCGCTATCAGACCAGAAACCGATAACTAGCGAGACGGTTGCTCCTCAAGAGTGCTTTTTGGCGCCGAAGTGTCCACGGCGCCGAGGAGTGTTCGTCTTACAGATGCTTCACTCCAAGTTCCGTTCTATCATGGTGTCCCATCCTTTCCAGATGCCAACAAGTTTGCGCCGTGCTTTTGGTGGCGAAGCCCACTTAGAGCCAAGCATTGATCATCGAGAGGCTGCTTGCGCTGTCTTATTCCGTGTACTGACACTCATAGCGCTAGATCCACGAGCTCGTTTCCAGTTGCGTCTCAAAAGCTTTTTCAACGACCTGGATGCCGATGATATGGCCACGAAGTCGACTTCGTCATATCCAGTCACGCGATGGACACGATCCCTTTGAAGATCAGACGCAGCGAACTCTGGTAATGCCGTCTCATGCAGGCGCGAAATCGCTCGCTCGATGTTATGGCGATCCTGCTCACATTGTTCTGATGTCAATTGCACATCAGGCGCTATCTCCCACCCGGGTGGGAGTTCCTCAGAGATCCCTTCCAGCTGTCTTGGGAGTTTGCGCAAAGCTAGGCGTGTCTTAGTGCCGAGAAGGAATTGATATCCGGGTTCTTCCGGGTCCAGAGTTTGAGGCGAAGTAGTCATCGGATCATGAGTGAGTGGAGACGCTGGAGTATGTATCTCAGAAGAATGCGCAATGTCCTCTTTCAGCGAAGGTTCCCGTGCGCCAGCAGTTTCGCCGAGCGTGGATATCGACTCTGGTCCATGTGGGGTTGCGTGAAGAGGAGGAAGTGCAATCTGACGAGTATGATCGGTGCTCACTTCTCGCTGTACGGGGCTGATGGGACTATCCTCGACAAAGGCAGATGTGGCAAGATCTTGAGGTACACCAACGCGCTCCTCCCTACCTTGGGCGATTGCGGCATCTTGGGTCTCAGCGGGAAAATGCACACTGCCAACGAGTGTCGGAACGAGGATCCCTTGAAGGTGATAGTGCCAGTCCGGATCCCGTGCTGTTCGACAGCGTATCCTGAATCTGCTGAGGCCGCTCTCCTGGATTTCGAGTGTTTTTCAGGTTGGCCACTTGTATCGGGCGCTGCTTCTTTCCACGCTTGACGCCGGCTGCAGGTGCTTTTGGTAAGGTCCCAGCGCGTGATGGCTGAGACTTCTTTTTCGGGGGCAGATCAGGGGCGAGTTCCTCCTGTTGTGTGACTTCGGATCCGGCGTATCCCATAGCGGTTTCCTATAAGACGACTACGTGTGAAAGTCGTTGTCGCTCTGATGAATCAGGAATGAGAGAAGCTGAGAGAATATTATATACAGTATAGTGGAACTGCTGTCTGACCCGAGTTGAATGTCTCGAACATCACCTCTCAGCACATTCACTTGCGTCCGACAAGCGGCAGTGGATGTATCGGAGACTGGATACATCTTCGTGGACTGGGACAAATTGGCAAGACATTCATGTCGTGGAGAGAACCAAGAGACATGGTCAGCCAGAACGCCATCTCCCCGGACCATGGGTGAATGTTGGGAAGATTTGCACATTCTGCCATGTGGTGAGATCGGCGGCGGTGAATACGAATGCTGAGCGAGGCGGCCGCCGTGGCGATGCGGTCGTATTACTGCTGATGGTGTCAGAAGCTGAAGGGCATGGGTGAATGCGGCCAGTCTTGTGATGTTGCAGCTGATGTCTGATGAAGGGGCGATGCAACTTTGATGGACCGGTCGATGAATGATGGCTGGTTTGGTGAGAGTCGTGAACCACAATACCGAAAAGAAGCCTCGGAGGCAGCGCATGCAGCCACGAGGTGCACGCTAATTGGTGGAGCCAGGATCAGGGGCAACTGCAGACCCTGAATCGGCCTGGGGAAAGAGTGCCAGTGTGGAAGGGGACAGCTGTTCGAGGCTCTCGACATTTTTTTGACTCTTGACTCTCTTGACACTCTCACTTCCCACAACCTCCTCCCTGCCAACCCAAAACTCTCTCACTCAAAAGCTTTCGCGCAAGCAACCTCAGCTGTATCTGCTCCTCATTGCAGGTACCCTCCACTCGCCGACAGACCCCACCATACCAGACTCGACACTCCAGACACCATGAAGGGTATGCCCACGAGCTTGCAACTACCTCCTCTCGTGCCATTGCTCACAATGCCATAGCTCTAATTCTTGTCGGTGGCTTCGGCACCCGTCTGCGACCACTCACCCTCACCCTTCCCAAGCCGCTCGTCGAGTTTGGCAACCGCCCCATGATTCTGCACCAAATCGAGGCCCTAGCTGCCGCGGGCGTCAAAGACATTGTCCTGGCCGTCAACTACCGACCCGAGATGATGACCGCCGCATTGAAGAAGTATGAGACGGAATACGGTGTCAAGATTGAATACTCAGTCGAGACCGAGCCCTTGGGAACCGCTGGACCTCTCAAGCTTGCAGAGAAGATCTTGGGCAAGGACGACACTCCATTCTTCGTCCTGAACTCGGATGTCATCTGTGACTACCCCTTCAAAGAGCTAGCTGCTTTCCACAAGACACACGGAAACGAGGGTACTATCATTGTCACCAAGGTCGAGGAGCCGTCCAAGTACGGTGTCATTGTCCACAAGCCAGAGCACCCTTCGCGCATTGACCGATTCGTGGAGAAGCCCGTCGAGTTTGTTGGTAACCGTATCAACGCCGGTCTCTACATCCTCAACCCATCAGTGCTCAAGCGCATTGAGCTGCGACCCACCTCCATCGAGCAGGAGACCTTCCCCGAGATGGTCAAGCAGGGCGAGCTCCACTCCTTTGACCTGGAGGGTTTCTGGATGGACGTCGGTCAGCCCAAGGACTTCCTCAGTGGCACTTGCTTGTATCTCTCCTCGTTGACCAAGAAGGGCAGCAAGCTGCTCACCCCCACTTCGGAATCATACGTTCACGGCGGTAACGTCATGATCGATCCATCGGCCAAGATCGGCCAGAACTGCAAGATCGGACCAAATGTGGTAATTGGACCTAACGTCGTAATCGGCGATGGTGTGAGACTGCAGAGATGTGTGATTTTGGCCGGCAGCAAGGTCAAGGAGCATGCCTGGATCAAGAGCACCATTGTTGGCTGGAACAGCACGGTGGGCAGGTGGGCACGTATGGAGAACGTGTCCGTCCTGGGCGAGGACGTGACCATTGGTGACGAAATCTACTGCAACGGAGCCTCTGTGTTGCCGCACAAGAGCATCAAGGCTAACGTCGAGAGTAAGTACATTCCCTGTCTGCATTGCATCGCTTGCCGCATGGAGGATTCGCGGCGGCCAAGACCTCGCGAATGGCGAGAGGGTTCAGGGTTCAGAGAGGCTGCCGCATGGCTTGTCGCACCCGACATTCGTCGTGCTGCATGCTCAATGCTGAAGCTGCTGTGCCATGGACACGCAGCGCGAACTGGGTTGATGGAAGCGAGACGGCATAATCAGTTCTTCCTGGTTGCTAAAGGGGAGAACGCTCGGCTAACAATCTTGCAGCTCCCGCGATCATCATGTAGGCTTCAGGCTTGCACGTTGTCCATTCCAACATCTTTGTTCTGGTGTGCGCGGTCAGCGCGCGATCTTCACTTCCCATGATTCTTGGCAAGCGACAGCGGGAAGTATCGAGTAGAGGAGAAGGAGGCATACGATACACTACAGCTACATGGGTTCAACAAGGCGTTCAGCAGGCGTAGAGGGCAGGCAGGATTCAGCAGCAGCAGGGCGTGGGGGATGAAATGGACTGATGCCCAAGAGGGGCGATGGACCAATTGCATCAGAGGGAAAGGACAAAAGGATTGGATTATATGTAATAAATCGCACACCCTGTTTCTCGACGAGGCGAAAAGACAGTCTCTGAATCCCATCGTCTGCGGCGGAAAGGCTGGAAAATCCAGCAGCACAAACACGGCCACGAGCAGGGTGGGAGGATGCTTATTCTCGGCTCCGGACTTCGTTTTCCCTTACACAAGGCTCTTTGGTTGTTTCCAAAGCATCACAGGAATAACCACAGTGGCAGATGATGTCTCTCACCTTCTCGCCTTAGCACCTAGACCTTGACAATTGCCGTACTTCAGCCGAGGAGCATGAGCGAATGAAAGAGACTGCCGATGTCCGCGGGGTCCCTTACAGCTTAAACGAGAGTCTGGCATCGCACTGCAGCACACGACGTGAAGACGTGCATGGCCAGCGCGGTAGGGGGATCAGTCCCAGTGGGCGCCTTGCGGTGCGATTGGCGGCGGCGGCAGGCGAGTTTCGTCACCCTCTTGGTGTGTTCTCGCTCGCATTCCCGTCCCGCTTGCCGTTTTCTAACCTGATTCTTGTCTGGTGCGGTGGAGCTGTGCTTCCTCGTCTCGATAATATACACAACGGACTTACGGGCACGGCTGAGGAGGCTGGTTATCGCCTTCGATTGGGTGGTACGAGTGATGAACGAATGGATGGGCGACGGGCGGGCGGACAGCAATCGCATCTCCTTTGGTGAGGAGTACAGCACGGCACTGCAATCCTCATCCTGCTCGTCTCTGCTCTTGTCCTCTTATGGCCATCGCTGCCCGAGCAGAAACCATTGACACAGAGCAGCGCAGCACAGCACAGCAGCATGTACCTCCGTACAGCACAGCAGCGGCCATGTATCGATTAACCCGGTCAGGCACCAACAACTGAGGGTCCACGTCTCAAAAGGCCCACTCCCACTAGCACCAACTGCTTGCTCCCAAACTCGACAAGCACAGCACGCGAGGCGGGAAGCCAATCTGGTTCTTGCCGAACTAGTTGCATCTTCGATCGAGATGCCGCCGCGCTGCCACCTTGCATGGGATCGCCCGCCCAATATTCATCCTGCATTCTGCGGGAATCACGCGAGCCCCTGCCGCCCTCCCAATTCACTGCCTGCGCCTGCACCTGTGCGTTTGGGCACGCACATATGTACTGACTATCCTCCGTGAGCTGCTGAAAGTTCACTACTACTAACTTAGTCTGCTTCTTACACTCCTCTCCAAGGCCCGCAACGCACACTCCCAACTTGCTTCCGCTTGCTACTCCAACAAGCTCGTCGTCGCCGTCGTCCAACAATCACCCAATCCTTCTATCGGACCCGCACTTATCAGAGTGCTACTACGTCCTGGGACGATGGACAACAGCAACAGCAATAGACAGCCGCTTTGCCTCTGCTTCCCGTGTATCCTCTCCTACCTGGGCAGCTACATCTACCCCAAGGCCGAGGACCAGTACTACCCCATCCTACAGGCCAAAGGCTTTACCGAAGAAGAACACAAGGCCATTTCCGAGGAGTGGTATTGGGTTGCTGTCGAACGGGAGACGGCCGTTAGGAACTACCTACGAGGCGTTGTCACCTTTCGAGATGGATGCTGGTGGCGTCCACCGCCCGCCGTCGGTCCATCTGCACCTTCGACTCCTGCTTCGTCGTCCGAGTCTGGACCGAGCACATAAGAATGATTATCGCTTGTGCCAAGACAACCAACCCGACCGCCATTCACCTCAGACGACAGCCTCGTCCGATGGTGGATGAGTCATGACGGAAGTCCGTCGGGACGGAAAGTCATTGGCTTCTTGAACGAACGCAATGACTACTGGGAAGGCTGTCTGTTTGTATACGACCGGCATGGATTTTGGGCGGACATCTCTGGACTCAAAAAGGAAGAAAAAGCATATTACAACGCAACTTTGGAAATGGAAATCAGACTCTCAACTGGACAAAAACGACAACGAAAGAAGGAAACTGTCGATCATGCCGTAACGAAAGAACGATCAAGGCCAATAACGAAAACGACTCCTATTATCAGTAACGCATGCCGGCCATGTTGGAGGCCCGACTGCCAGCAAACGACACTGCTCCTTCCAAACCAAGGCAAGCAACCTCGACATACGGTCCGATAGAAGCAACCCTCGAGTTCACGCCGATTGGTCACAAATATCTCTCCACACCTTTCAGGCAAACATCCACATGCACGGCGGGAGCCCCCGAGGACTTGTTCAACCACGTCACACCGCTCATCACCGTCGTTGTGGTCGTCAGCAGCAATGAAGCAAAGGAGAAAGGGGAAGGAAAACGAGAAAGCAAAGGTCCCAACGTCAAGGAACCTCAGAGACAGACATGCCGCTTGACGAGTCAGTGAGACCAGACACACGGAACAGCTTTATCATGAACCAGCTGGTTCCGTGGTCCGGGGAGATCGGAAGGATGACCCGCGCGTGTCAGCCTGCATATCAGCCATCCCACGGCACCGAGAAAATAACTCCATCATGTATGTTAGCGAGCTGCAAGTATTCTTGTTACTACTGTGTGTACCCGCTTCTTAAATCCTGCTTCTCAATTTTCTTTGGTTGTATGTTGAGCGGGAGGGGCGGGAAGGAGTAGTAGTTTGCCGTTCGTGCCGTTCGTGATGGACACGAGTCATATTAGCTCTCCCGTCCTCTAACGTGCTGCCAGGCGGCTGGTTCACGAGAGGCGGTGGTTTCGCGAATTTGAACAGGGCCTCAAGAACGAATAAATTTGTGTGTCATCTCGATGCCGGGGTTTGTGTTTTAGACCAGAACTCTGCCGAGGCGAGCGTTCCGCGGAAGGCGGACTGGGAAGCTGCTGGTTCCGGGGCGACTTCACGTCTTCTCAATTGCATGCCCATCCGTGTGGGGTGATATATTTTGAGCGTTGGAGGGATTCCCAGGTATCGATTGATTAGTAGCCTTACCTTCTGCTGTTGCTTTGTCGAACGTTCGTAGCAATAGAATATCCAGATCATCGTCGAACTTCCTTCTCCGAGATACCGTCCTCGCGGGGTGTCATCTCGTATGTTGAGCGAAATTCGAAGTCGAGCTCAGGTCCACGTCAGACAGTTCATCCGAACGATATGGGATTCGTGTACCAGTGACAAATGACGTCCCCGACAATATGGTAATATCGACCGAACGAGCAAGCCAAACGATGAGGCTCAAACCTTACGAGACCATACTGCATCATGCCAAATCGTGTGCAAGGGTTCTGTTCGAGTAGTGCGATGAAGGCGAGGACTTGGATATCTCAATCGTAGCTGAGAACAGGCGGTAAGGCATTGCAGTTCGCAAGGGAGGTTAGCCTTTGCTTGTGGCGGAGGTACGCCCTTTCATGGAAGCTACATGGGCAAGGTAACGTCGTATAATGCATGCGCAGCGCGACTTCGTTGGCGTGTTCCGAGAAGCAAGCTGTCCCCTTCAATCACACATTTGTGAGGTGTCATAGTAGTCCATCTTGGGATCACCAGCTAGACTGCTGTCGATTGAAGGATCACGAGACTTTTCAATCCGTGGATTAGTGCAATAGGTGACCCTCATCAAGACCACAGGCCAGACGCTTGATGCTCGCTTCTTTCCCAAGGAAAATATTTGGACAAGCCAATCAAGCCAATAGTCTCGGGAGAGTATTGGCTTGCGTGGAAGAGTCGCGTGCCAGCATGGCCAAGACGGAGATCACTTCCTGGTCTTCTGCGGCGATACCTGGCTCGATCGCCGTTGTAGAAATACCGCACCCAATCGGTCGGGTCGGGTATCAATCCTTGGAACGGCACCTGCATACTGATCGGGAAGGAACTCGAGAGACCTTCTGAAACTTTACCGTTCTTGGGCAGAGTTGTTGGATGATGGCAGTGGCGGCGGCGCTCCTCCTCGAGTCCTCGATATAATTTTCTTCGCTGAGAGGGAGACGCCACTGCTGCCCAACCAACGTGATGGCAGTAGTAGTGCTGTGAGGGTGAAGTTCAGAGAGCTCTTGAAGTTGAAGCTTCATCTTCTGGCACGCCGACGCCGTGTTCCCCGGAAGGTGCATCCCGGAGGGGCCGGTCGTGATGAAGCGGATGTTTTCAATCCCGAATGCCAGGGCCCGTGTCATTGGGACGCAAGGCGAAGGGTTCGAGGTTCCGGCACCCCAAGTCGCAAGGCGGCCCCAGTCTCCACGCGAGCTGAAGAAATGGAGCAAGGGAACCTGCGCTGTGTATGAAGAAGGCAGGGAAGAAGTTGTGGTAACGAACAGGGCAAGAAACAAAAGTGTTTCGCTTGACGAAGAAGGAGCTTTACAAAGGCACGGGCCTCCCACTTCGGCAGAGACGACAGCTGTCCCGAACGCGTACCTGACAGCATCACCAGAGTCGCAAGTCAGCACACTCAGCATTCAGCTGTTTCTTGTCGCTCTGAGGTTTCAATGGCGACCTTCTCACTATACTCCCGACCTGCAAGATAACACTGAGCACTGTTTGACCCTTCCAACCCTCTGAAACCAACCATGGACTCCGCCGATTCCGTTCCAGAGAAGCTATGGGAGGGTCTCGATAAATTCGCGAGAACGCCGTTGACGTTTTGGCTGGTGTTGTCGGTAGCCGTTCTCATCGGGGTTCTTGTCTCGGTACATCGCTCTTCTCAAATGCGCCCGCAGTGTTAATCCCACTGCTCACGACTGCAATGCTGACATGTGCGTTGCCAGTTGTACATACTGCTTACCCTGTTCGCTCCCTCGCCGAGACCACCCAGGAGCTCTGAAAAGCAGTACATAACAGTCACGACCGAAGGCCAAATATCCAGGCCTCAACCGCTGCCATGCTGGTACGACAATTATCTTGCCGTGAAGCGAATGGCGAGAGAAGGCGTAATACCTCTAGAAGAGTCGAATCAGATCACCGATGCCGAATGCTTCATGTCTTTGGTCATTCCTGCGTATAATGAGCAGCATCGGTTGAACGGCATGTTGGAAGAGGCGGTGGAATATCTGGAGGAGCAGTATGGACACCATGGTACACCTAGCCGGAGCAGCAGCAATGGTGTGTTACAAGCTAGTGGGAGACAAGGCGATCCTCACAGAGGTTGGGAGATCATCCTAGTGAGCGACGGCTCCACGGACAAGACTGTCGCTGTGGCATTGAACTTTGCACGCACACATCAGCTAAACAGGCCGCCTCCTACATACAAAGGTCCATGGAATGCGAAGGGGAAACCCACAAACATACTACCTGGTACGATCAGGATTGTACAGCTGGAGCAGAACAGAGGGAAGGGAGGTGCTGTGACGCATGGTATGAGGCATGCGAGAGGTACGTATGTGGTGTTTGCAGATGCGGACGGAGCGAGCAAGTTCACAGATCTGGGCAAGCTTGTCGTTGCCTGTGAGAAGGGCAAGGATGCGAAGGGGAGGGCAGTCGGAGTAGGCTCACGAGCACACATGGTTGGCACCGAGGCTGTCGTGAAGGTAATGCTTCCTCTCTTCTATGCTCCGCACTCAACTGATATGCTCTACAGAGATCTGCTCTCCGCAACCTCCTAATGCGCGCCTTCCATCTCGGGATCTGGCTCCTCACCACACCCAAAGTCGCCAAGATCAAAGACACCCAGTGCGGTTTCAAGCTCTTCTCACGGCCATCCCTCCCATACATTATCCCATACATGCACTCGGAAGGCTGGATCTTCGATGTCGAAATGTTGATGCTGGCGGAAAGCGCGAATATACCCATGGTCGAGGTGCCGATTGGCTGGAAAGAGGTGATGGGAAGCAAGTTGAATGTCATTAAAGATAGCTTGGGCATGGCGATTGGGCTTGCGCTGCTGAGGGTCGCGTGGGGAGCTGGTATTTACAGACGAGATTGAAAGAGAAAAGTTCTATCATGCGGATCTCGCTGTCAGTGAGAATAAATTTGTCACGCTCACTGAACTTGCAATGGTATGGGCCATGCGACCATGCCAATTCTCTCTCCTGGATGGACGATTTTCGAGGCGACTGTACCTTCCCTTCCACGATCACATGCAAACGACCATCCTCGGCCTAGCTGCCGCCTCGCCGCACATCGCGCCTTCTTCTTCTGCCGATAAACACCTCTTCCACTTTCAGTCTCGATCACCGACACCAACCATGGCCAACAAATTGATCAAGATGCCGCCGCCATCCACGCCGGACAAACACCCACCACCGTGAGTATCAAAGATCACTCGACTTCTCAATCCATGTGCGCCATCTGACAGCGCAGCAGTGGCGCCTTCGACGTGACTGTCGACATCATTGTCGGCGAAGGAGATGCGGTGAAGTGTTCCAAGCTGCACAAAGGCGCGCCATGCTTCTACTCCGGATTCTTCGAGAAAGCCTTGAATGGCAGGTTCGCAGAAGCTCAAGAGGGCGCTGTCAAATCGCCGACCGAGGACTTGCCGACTTTCCAAAGTTTCGTCACCTGGTTGTACACTCGAAATATCAATACCGACGGTACAACGGACGACTACACCATGCTCTCCAAACCATTGGCTTTCGCCGACCGACGCGAGATTCCACTGCTCAGCAAGTCTCCATTTACCGTAAAGTGGTCTTTGTTAGGCGGACGTTGACTTATTGCCACCATATTTAACGTATGCATCAATAAGTTCAGACAAGCCAACGTTGCCGTTTGGCAGATGCCGAAACTACAGCTTCACGTAATCTATGAGAACACGACAGCCAGCTCGAGTCTGCGACATTTGTTCATCTACATCATCTGTATGGTTGCTGGTCCCGGCGTCCTGGAAGGAGGTCTCATCGAGAACTGGCCGAAACAAGCGCTCCGTGACGTGTTGAAGGCGACGCGGTTTCGCGACACCACGCAACGGCTTCCCAAGACAGCCATCGAGAAGCTCGATATGTGCCAATACCATCAACACGAGGATGGCGTGACTTGCAAGAGATTCTGTTGAGGGACAAAAGCATGGTGTGATGGCGACAAGTGCGGACTGTTTGTGATAATCCGCTTGCAAGACCGGCGACTCGGTGTATGGGCGGTATGAAAGGGGAGGGGGGGCGGGGGGGCGGGGCGAAGAAGGGTGAGGAAGCTTCGACATAAGAAGTCTGTTAGCTTCATATTTGGAGGACATTGGGTACTTTGAACGTAGCTATAGCAGAGTTGGCCATACGATTCAGCTTCTTCGAAATAAAGCGCTTGTGTACTCCATACGTCTTCTGTCCTGCCCTCGGATTTGGGAGCGAAGTCATCCAATTCACAAGAAGGATAAGACTGAGTAAAAAGTAGCGCGTATATACGCCTCGCTTTTTCTTGAGTGTGCCAGCTCGCCTAGCGCGTGGTCTCGCAATCACATGCCAAATTTCTAAGCCCTTTTCGGCTAGCACTTTTTCGTCGCTCTTGCTTTCTCTTCTCGAACTTCGTCAGACTTGCTTCCTCATATTCTCGTCATCTCAACACATCGCGCACTGCACAGCGCCAAGTCCCCAACATGGCATCGCCGTCAACGCCGGACAACTGGCCGACGAAGTGAGTCTGGTTCGAGGATAAATATGTCTGCAGTTGACATGTGATCAGGGACATGTACGGGGAAATCGTGGACGTCGTCGTTGGCACGGGCAGCACCTCAAAGACCTTCAAGCTCCACAGAGGCGTTCTCACCTTCTACAGCGGCTACTTCGAGGGTGCGCTTCGGCGAGGGTTCGCTGAAGCGATCCAGGGAAAGGTCAAGTTGCCGACGGAAGAGGTGGAAGACTTTGAGCAATTTGTCCACTGGAAATACACCTGACAAATCGAAGAAGACTATTCGAACCCACCCAACGATCTGTGTCGGGCGTGGGCTTTGGCAGATCAGCGCGAAGTCCCATTGCTCATGAACCAATGTATTGACGGGATCAAGGATAGAATCCTTCAGAGCTGACGAGCACTCACGGACTCAACCAGTTTCATTTACGAGAGCACAACGCCAGAGGCCGGCTTAGGGCGATTGGCGATCGACATGATTGCTAAAAACTCTGGCCCCGAAGTGATCAACTCGATAACGGAGGCTTGGCCGATCGAAGCGTATTAGGATGTTCTATAAGTGGCTTGGTCTCGAGACTGCAGCAAGAACTTCACCCGTGACGCAGTCGCTGAGCTCGACACTTGCTCATACCACTTCCACGAAGAGGGTGTCAATTGTGTCAAGAAGACCTGAGTCGAGGGTTAACCCCATGTAAGCACTTGCCTTGCCACACAAAACCTCCATCACTATACTGACTTGCCGAGCAGTCACGAAGAACTCAAGACCATTACCACGGCGAGGCCCTCCTGCAACTCTCTCCGAGCCACTTCACCGGCGGGGCGAACATGAAAGAAGGGAGAAGGACAGAATACCGAGAAGCATACTCGCAGAATCAGGATAGGCCAAGACACCAGGCTCAGTCAGGTCTCCTTCAATCCCAATATGAGCGCCCTGCTCTACGACTTCCACTGTCCGGCGTTCTCAGCTCCCTTTCCCAACGAGTTACCAGCTCCCTCAACGCCATCAGTCACAGACTTCAAGCCATCGCCGACTGCCTTGGTGCCAGTGGTGTCTACCAGATCACGTCAGACATTTCTCACACCAAAACGTACAAAGCCTTCTTTACTGTTGATGGTATCTCCAACGCCACGACCAGCGGTGCCGACAAGGCCTCCAACAGTCTTCGTGAGACCTCCCGTGACGTTGCCGATCTAGAAGCCATCAGTACTGGGCACTGTATGGATCGTGTGTGGTTGCATACCGTCGAAGTGACGCCCTTGGCGACACCCTCAGCGCCAGTGTTCTTTTGCTCTCCGACAGGCATTTTAGTGTATCTCGAAGTTCTGATATGATGCGTTAGTGTTGCGGCGGCGACTTCTGATTGGGGGCTCCTCACACGTTATCTGGAAAAAGTGATTTGCTTTTTGAGCGAAGTTGATGTAAATTAGTTTCAGGGAACACCGCGTACTTATTCTTTGCTACATTTGAATACTTGTTCCCTTCTCGAGAACATACCCATGACGTCACATGTGACGTTTCAGATGTGAAAGTGCAACGCGATCATCGCGTTGGCTTCGACAATTTTGCTGCAATTCCGCGTGGGATCCTAGAAAGTGGAGTTTTCTATTTCGGATCCGAAATGCGCTCTTCAGAGCTGTCAAACTATGCTCCTGGGCAGAAATCTTTGCATAGAAGACACCTTGTTCTGCAAAAGAACGTTGCTTTAGCTAGGGATCAGGATGCCGTGTGAAACGAACGGTGGCCAGGAAGAAGAGGCCACGTTGTAAGACGGCGGTGGCAGGTACCCGTGGTTTCGCAATGAGACGGAATAAGCGGCAGAGTAACACGAACAGGCTCGCTTGTATTCGTTGCTATGGTGCTTCTCGAAGATCCTTGAGAGCGGAAGAGCGTTGTGTTGTTGATGGTAGACGGCATGTTGTTGGCTTTCGTGGGAGAGGTGAAGAGGCCAGACGAAAGACGGGCAAAAAGTCTAAATTAAGCTAAATTAGCGTGCTGGCATTGTCACTCGCATATTTAGGCCCCGGACGTCGCTGCTGATTTTCCGACGATTCTCGCGAGAGTTCCTGCCCCGCTTTGTTTACGGGTACCCAGCCTTCCTAGCAACGAGCGAAAACAACGATCATCCACTCGCTTCGTCGTGCGAGGCGCCAGTTCGCCCTGGCCTGCTGGGCCCACTCTACCGCTAGCCATGGCTTATTCCAACTCTCGCCCCCAATCACCGGATCTTTCTGGGATTTCATACGCGCCTGAATCCCCCGACCTGAGTGGCTTGTCAGGCCTTCGACCGGACTCAGCTCCTGAAGCTGCTGCTCTCCTTGGCTCACCGCGCTTTGCCAACAACTTCAACCCTCACCACCGCTTTCCACCCGCACCCACCTCGGCCGGCCACTCCCCATTCGGCGGCTACCAGCCTACATCTGTCCCTCAGCAAGCGTTCCCCGACCCACAATACTACCCCCCTGACGTCATGGCGCCTCGACGCAGCATGAAAAATGAAGACGAGGACGAGTGTATGCCAGATGTCGCTCCCTCGAGACGCTCACTGCGCGTCAAGCAAGAACCCACCATGGAGACGAACGGCGCACCGCAAGACTTCTTCGAGTCCGCACAGCTCATCAAGTCCGAAGACAGCGACCCGACACTCGGCTGCACGTTGACCACCTCATTCCCCGTCGCGCGCATCAAGAGAATCATGCAAGCTGATGACGATATTGGCAAAGTCGCGCAAGTCACACCGACGGTCGTGAGTCGGGCACTCGAACTCTTCATGATCAAACTCATCTCCGCGTCGGCAAATCAAGCGAGAGGTCCTGTGGGGCCGTCAGGAGGCAGCGCTGCATCAAAAGGCCCAAAGCGAGTACTGGCACAGCATCTGAAAAAGGCGGTGGTGTCAGATGAAAAGTTTGACTTCTTGAACGAGATTGTGGGCAAGGTGCCAGATGCGCCTACGAAAGCGAAGAAAGAGGTTGGAAGCGACTCAGAGGACCCCAAGCCGAAGAAGAAGGGAAAGAAGAGAAAAGACTCGGGTGATGACTTTTGAAAGAGAGAGTTGTTCGAGACACCGTCACAACAAAACATGCGGAGACTGTCAGTGAAGACGAAAATCTCTGCACAACACCACCGAGCATGGAAGTAAGAGTTGCAATGTGCATATGTCCAGCTCGTGAAGTTCCTGATGATCTTGACTTCAGCTTCGAGTCTCGGTCTAAATGGGAGTGGCGCATACGAAAATGCACACGAATCAGTCCTCCAACCGCACAGACTTAAGTGCAGACACACAGCACACGGAGTGTCGCCATCCGCCTAAAGCAGGCGCGGCCGGCACTTCGATCAGCAATCAGCTTTTTCATTGCGGCGCCGCGACATGAGTCTGCAACGCCGGCCGAAGGCCGTCAACGACATGCGTGCAGGCACGCTTCCGAATCCTGTACTACCTTTAATCGTGGCATCGAGAATAGACGACCGGCAGCTATGGGAGAGCCAGGCTAGAAGTACGGCAGCAGCAATATGACCCTCCAACAGCCCTTATGGAAGTTCCACCCAAACTTCCTCTTCTTTTGAGTCCCAGTCGCGAGATGATACATAGTGTTTATCGTGTGAGCAGTGTATGCCATGGTCTCGTTACTCGTGTCCCCACATAAATGGTGTCCCTCAAAACCTGAGTGATTGTACAAATCCATTGACACGTGAATGGGAATAATGTAGTCGGCGCTAGAAGATAGCGCCCGCTGTGCATTCCAGTTCCAGCTGTGCGGTCGTCTCGACGTCACCTCACTCGTTTGCTTCGACTCAACATCTCGCTGCAACGTCGATGAGACCAGTCACTCGCTCATTACAACTGCTTCGACACTTCAGCATGTCGTCCCCTGCGCAGGCACCCAAGATCAGACGCGTTACAGCCCTGGACGCATCCGAGGCCAAATGGACGGAATTGCGCAAGATCGAAGTAATTCACAGCCTGATATTCGGCCTCACGTGTCACTGACGTAGATGCTAGTGGACCGACCAGGATGGAAAAGATCGAGTCTGGGAGGCCGCCGCCCGCAAGACTCGCAAGGAGTCTGGAGTTGACGCAGTCGCAATTGCCCCAATCCTTCGCCACCCATCCCGACCACCTGCGACCATGATTATTCTGCAGTATCGCCCTCCAGTTGAAGCCAAGTGCGTGGAGTTCCCAGCAGGTCTCATTGACGCTGGCGAGACTCCCGAGCAAGCCGCCGTTCGTGAGCTGAAGGAGGAGACTGGCTACGAGGGCAAGGTGTGTGACATCAGTCCTGTTCTTGCGCAGCAACCTGGAATGACCAACGCCAATTTACAGGTACTTGATTGCAGCCCGACCATCGTCTCCGATCCTGGATTGACCAATGCAAACATGCAGGTACGAACAGTCGTCTCCATCTTGAAGGATATGATATTGACTGCTGCAGATGGTTCACATCGAAGTCAACCTTGGCGAAGACGACAAGCCACCGGAGCAGCACTTGGACGAGGGCGAGCATATCGAGAGAGTCGTCGTGCCGATTCACGAGCTATACGACAAACTCCAAGGTAAGATTATTGACCGACTGCCGCCTGTGAAGCTTGCCAACAATCGTAGAACTGTCAAAGGAGCCGGGCATCATCGTAGATGCGAGGTACGTGCACTATGGACGATTGGCATAATGGCATTCACTGACAGCTTTAGGCTCTTCCACTGGGCGCTCGGTCTTCACTGGAGTTGTCGTTTAAACCTCAAGGACTGACCGTAGTCTTCTGCAGAATTCGCCGCCGAAGGTTACCTCATCGACATATACGTCGCTTTTTTGGCATATGGCTGGTACTGGGGAGGGAAGTTTGCTGCTTGAAAGTACTTGCAGACATCACCAAAAATGAAAGCATTCACGAAGAGACTTCTCGGAAATACGGACCATACTGAAACTTCACTCACACTCACAAAACCAAGCGACATGCAGTCTCCCAAACCAGAATCTTCTTCAAGACCTCATCGAAGTCTTAAGACCTACTTCCGCGACTGGACGCATCGTATCCTCCGAAAAAACGAGCAAATGACGGATCGCCTGATCAAAGAGGATGTTCGACCTTCATCTTCTCTGCATCTACCGTGGCGCAACAGTGTCGTCAAACTCGTACAACAGAAATCAACAGCTGTCGACGATCTTACCTGGGAAACCGATGATCTAAGAAGCACAGCGGCAGCCATTCATTCAGCGATTCCCAACACAGATGCCTGCGAAGAGCCGGACCACATTGCTGCTAGTGGACTCGAATGCAACACACTGTCAGCCTCTCATAAGTCTACCTTCTCTGGCCGACTTCAAAGCTCCTTCATTTCCATCCGTCGGCGAGTTTGGGATTTGGACGCCGATACGGACTCAATCATGCGCCGCTGCGAAGATGGCGATCAGGAAGCTCTACGATACAGTAGCGGCGCTCATCGACAAGCTGCAGTCACTTGAATGGAGTATCAGCGGGCTTCATCGATTATTGCTGTATATCGGCCTGCCGGCTCCAGGCATTGGGTTTCCTATCTGAACACCGTGAACGAAGCTCACCGATATAGCGCATCTGCCATCATGCACCAAGATATAGGTCGTTCCACAGATCTCTTTGAACATCTTAAATATCCTCCTCAGTCCCTCGCAATTCTCCTCTACACTCACCCTCTCAACATGTGCTTCCGAACCCCAATCACCTTCGGCTGCGGCCACCAAACGACGCTAATGATCAACTGTCCGGACGCTTTCTGCAACTTGCTGGAGACATCCAAAGCACCTAGACACCGAGTCGACCCGTGTCACGAGTGCCACATCGGTCAGCAAGGCTTGCAGAGGATCACAGATATCGTGAAACATCGCAACCTCTACATCAACCACGAAAGCGATGCCATGTCGCACTGTTCTGCTTGGGCCAGTGATCTGAACGCGCGACCTCTCGCCGTGGCTCCTGAGACCGTGAAGGTCTACAAAGTTACGCCTGCAAGCTTGCAGCCACGATCAAGGCTTGCTCAGGCACAACTCGACTCACAGGAGACTCCCGAATGGATTCGCAAGGCAGAGAGACCGGGCGTGGAAACTTTGGAATTGGCACAGGATGAAAAGGATGACAAGGATGACAGAGTAAATCGGATGTACGATCCACTGAAACAGGAAACCCAATTCGTCATTAGGCGCGGACCGAAGAAAGAGGCTAAGCGTGAGAAGAAGTCAAAGGGAAAGAAGTGAATGGAAGGAAGTGGTGTGGAGCAAACTCGAACATGTTCTAGGACTTGTCGATAGAAGATGAATCCTTGTTTTTCTTACTTCTTAGCATCCAACATTCCTCGACCAAACAATCAATCCTCCAGCCTTATCAAAGATGAAACACCGCGCTCCCTCAGAAGAAGACACACCAGGCACGACTCCAAGCATCGAGTCCGAGATCGACTATACTTCCGACAGCCTCATCGAGACGCCTTGTCCCACAAGCAACAAGCCCAGGACTTCCACCTCATCCCTCGAGCAAGAGACTTCCTGCCCTCCCGACTCTACCATCCTCGTCCCCGCCACAGGCCAACGAGCCATCGAGCAGCGCCGTATCCAGACCTCCCTCGCGATTCTGCGCCAGAGATTTGAGACTTCGAGACAGGTTATCAATAATCTGCGTACGAGCAATGATGTTTACCGGATTGATCATGCGGCTGTGGAGAGACTGCGCGAGATTGGCATCGCTCAACACCTTACCAAAGCGGCAGGAAGCAGAGAAGAGTGGTCCGAACGCAGCACATTGAGAGTCGTGTGTCTCATTCTCTGTCTTGTCTTCGGTTATGCCTATTGGAGCTGGTGCAACGGGCCTGAGATGTCGTATGTTCGGAGACGGCAGAGGGAGGTTCTGGGGTTGTGAGGGAGAGACGAGACAGGTCCTCGGTGGTTTCTGCGGTTATCTCAACAGAGATTTCGAAAGCAGGAAGTCCTCTCTAGGATGCCATAGGCCAGAGGTCTTGCGACAGAGTCCCAAGTAATCGACCCCTCGAAGAAACTCTTTGTACGTAAGCTGTCTCGCCCACTCTCACTTCATCTCCCACCTCACACAGCCAGTCTAAGACAACAGGTAATTCGCCCGCTGCGAAATGTGTCGTAGACCTTCGAACGAAAGCCATATAAACCGGATGCCTACATCCCTTCATCCAAATCAGCAAATAAACCTTCCAACTGAAACATACCTACCAAAGCAAATGTCTTCCCCAAACCAGCATTGCTGCCTGTACAATAGACACCACCGCAATCCAAGCACATTCGAAGACTGCGAAAATTGCAAAAACAACCGCGAAGAGGCGAAGAGATTGAGAACACCGTATCCAGAATTGGAGCGTGAGTCATCCGCCTTGGAGGCAGCGGTTAGAAGAAGACGTCCCGTCGCTACGCCCACATCCAACGTAGAAGAGACGAGCGGTATCGAAAGTCCAAGTCCTCTGCAAAGTCGATCAACGAATATCGGCGTAGGACTCTTCACCCTCGACGCTATTCAAGAGCAAGACGACATCATCATTCAAGTTGCTTCCACGCCCATGGCATCTCCAGCCAGTACCCAAGTCGTGCACGAGACACCTTTCAGCCAATTGCGTCAAGGCCCAGCACTTGGTGAAGCGGGACTTTCGAACCACCACAACCCAGACTCCGAACAGAACCCCAACTTCTGCCACGCCTCCCTCTCAACGACCGCTTCCCTCGACCACGAGCTCGGAGACGCAGAACAGACGATTCGACATCTTCGGCAGTCTCGGAATAGATTGACGCTTCGGCTTGAAGAGAGCACAGCGAGCAATGAACGCCTGCGGGGAGAAAGGCAGTACCTTCACGGCGAAGTCCAGCGTAGCAATGGTCTGCTTACACAAGCGGAAAGGGACCGAGACGCCGCTATTGCGGAGGGTACAGAAGAGCCCAGGAAGGATAGGCGTGTGACGATTGCTCTCTGCTTCGTGCTGTTCCTGATCATTGTGTATCGTGGGTGGTGTTGGTTCATGGCGGCGGACATGGAGTATATCCAGAAGAGGAGGGTCGAGGTTTTGACAGAGTAGTGTCCGAAGGAAGGAAGTAGGCAAAGGCTCCAGTGGATTGGGCGTCGAGAGTCGTCAGAAAAATCCATCTCGAACTCAATTTGCACATAGAGACGCGGCCCGACGGGCTTCGTATTCAAAGTTTTGGATCTTGTCTATCCTTTTGATAACTACATAATACAATTAACATGATCATCACACGTTCAGAATCACCTCGTCTTGATCTTCTCCTCCGCGGGTTTGCTGTACAACCACACAGCCACGAAGACGATCCAGCCAGCAATCGTGACCCAAATTCCACTGATCCAGGGGTACGCGCCAGAAATGACGAATGATCTCGGCCACTCATCGTGAGCGAAATGCCGTACTGTGACGGTGTTCTTCTCCTCGATGGTCGTCAGGAATGGCCGACGGTACTCGACGTAGAAGTTGAAAATGCCGTGCTGGTCGGGGAGCTTGAAGTCTGCGCTGTAGATGCTGCTGTTCGCTGTTTGTGCCTTGTGTTTGAGGTTGAGTCGGTGGAACGGCGAAAGCATGCTGAATTCGATCTGGACGTTGTCGCCGGCCGGGGGTACGAACGGAGCCCAGTGGTCCATGTTCCATTCGGAAAGCTCAATTTGGTAATGCACGTCGTTCTTGATGCGGTAGATGTCGGGGTTGAGGTCGAGACCCGCGACTTCGGTGGCGTTGCTGACACCCTCCTGCGAGCCCTCGTTGAGGTAGTGTTGGATTTGTCCAGTCTTGAGCACACCCAGCTCCTTGAATGCCCAAGCGGACAGCTTGCCAGCGAAATCCTTGTTGCTAGCCTTTACGCTCTTCTGGCCAGCTCCAGGGAGTTGGACTTGCGCATCGAACCACTTATCTTCCAAAGACTCCGCGCTGCCCAGCACCGTCAAGCGAGCGCTGTTGAGACCTTGGAAGGCAGAAATGACATTGATTTGCGTGCCAGTCGCAAATGGCTCCTCCACACCCTCGATATCTTCTTTCGGGTTGTAAATATAAGCCGTCGATGGTGCCTTGACGACAGACGAGAGCAATGGCGATGCGTTGCCCAAGACCTGTCCAACGGAGTGTGGGAAAGCAATCAAGCCGCCCACGCCGAAGTAGTTCTTCACATCCTTCTTGAGCTCTGGGCTGGGGAGAACAAGCACGTCGTGCTTCTCGGATGCACTCTTAGTGTCGTAATTGAAGTGATCCACAACCAAGCTCGTTCTGTCAGCAGGAAGACTGATGTCCATCTCCAAAAGCATGCTGTTGATCGCGCTGGGGACGCTCTGTTCGGATGAAAGTGCGAGGAGGACATTGGAGCCGGCATTGACGAACTCGACGATCAAGTTGGGTGTGAGGGAAGGGCCAAGTCCTTTGGCCTTGACGGGGAGGAGCAGAAGGTGGGAGTAGGCGGGGACGCCATGTTGGAAGAGGGAGAGAGACGAGTCTTTGGGCGATCGGTATGTGATTTGGAAGCCTCTGCCTGGAACGTATGTCAATGGTAGTGTTGCTTCTCGACAATGCGTGTTCCAGTGCGTACCTTGAAGGTCAGCCCAGAACTGGGAGTATTTGCCCTTGTCGCTGTCGTCCTCGATGATGACCAGCAGCTTATTTCCCGTCGTCGAGAGCGCGGATACAAGCGACAGCAGGCCCACCAGCAGGCCGAGGATCGTTAATCGCATGTTGGCGGATGTGTGTGTCTTTTCACAAGGGAGAAGTGAATGTCTGGCTGGTCGAGGAAGAGCTATACGTGTTGCCAAGTCTCTGAAACGGAGCTTATGCCGGGACTCCAACCTTGATGCCGACCTCACTCTCTCCCATTGCATCCTCACGGCCACATCCCTCGCGTGCTTGACACCAATTCCACCCGCCGTCACCTCCTCGAAGCACTTGCAGTCGGCAGTATGGCGCCCGTGTCATTCTGGACCTCCCCGCGCGGCTACATTCAATGGGCAGCCCGCGCGAAACCCGCCATCTTCTGGTCCATTGTCGTCGGCAGCTTCGGTCCCGTTTTCCTCGTGCGCAATGCCCCAACATACCTTCGAGTGATCCGCATGAAGTACTAATGCTTCATCACAGCTTGTGGTTCCTCCGATCAGAGCACGCCTCGGCGATGGTCCCCGACCGCAAATACCCTTGACATATCCAAGTAAGTGGGATCACAATTGCTGGAGAAGAAGACTCGAGGCTGACACAAGCACCACAGTCCCGAAAGGACCCAGAAATCCACCAAAAGGCTACGACGACTAACCTTGCCGCGTGAGAGGAGCGGATGGGAACGCGGGAGAGAGGAGGTTGGATCATTCTACGGAGTTTTGAGGCGCAAAGGCCACAGAGCAAGAGCATCGAATTTGAAGATGTTGTACATATACTCACATCGTTCTGTGGCGGAGAGTCGTCAATGACGAACGTCGCGGCCGCGTCGAGGCAGTGGTAGCTGAGACTGTCAATATCACGTCTAAACCTACCTCAAGATGTACAGAGGGTAACTTGCCGGTCAACGTGTTCGCTTACAGCCATCATATTCATCGACCACACACACACAGCCTTCGAAAAAAAAAGGATCAATGGCTTCGGACAGGGAAAAAGAACATCAAAAAGAGAACCCTCTCAGCGGGGCCAATGTGTCCTTAGACATCAGCGATTAATTCGCATCAGCCCCGCCAGGACTGAAGACATAAATTCAGGGTGCCGCCCTTAATTCCTAGAGCTTCATTTCCGTTTCTACTACCAAATTAGCTGCTCATAATTATCGTCGTGCCTAGAATTGCATCGGTCGAGGATAGAATCGGTTCGTTCGTATGCAGAGTCAACGGGGGGTTTCGAAGATACCCCAACCCCTTGCTCACCAATTATCCGGTGACGAAGATGATCGGACGGAGGGGTTAGAGGTTTTATATATTGTGTAGCTTAACTCAGGCCGCAATCTCTCGAAACTAGTCCATTCAGGCCGTAACAACATGGGAAGGGAAGTGAGAGTTGATGCGCGCATGTGGACATCTGTACCTTATATCAAGAGCAAAGATGGATGAGGTTAAGAAGACGGACGAAGTGAAAACATGAGCGAAGCGACAAGCTAGACGCTTGTCGAGGTCACGAACATGGACAAAGCCACGAAGATGGAGGATGCGACAATATAGACGACGGAGTATATGTATACATTTCTTCATACGCATGCTCATTACAACCTTCAACCTGCCTCCAACTTCACCAGAAACTATCGTATGCTAACGTAAAAGCGTGATCTGGGGATATCGTGCGCCGCTGGGAAACACAAAACAACAACAAAAAGACAAGCAGACAATAAAAGTCACAAAGATCATTCATGTACACATGCTCTTTTCCCCGGGCCTCGTTTACTCTTCTTTTCTTCTTCATCTAAAGCTCATCTCTGATCCTATCAGAAACAGAGCTCGCGGCGGAGCTGACGCTGCTGGCGGCGTCAGTAGCCATCTTGTTCGCCTGCACGCCGAATGAGGCGATCTGACTGCTTGCGCTGGCCATGGCGACGGAGAGCTGACTTTGCACGCCCTCGAGGTAGGTTTGCTCTTCACCGTAGATGGCGCTGCTGACGGCTGCACTTGCTGCTGCAGCTTGCTGGGCGGCTTGTGACGACACGGAGCTGTATACGCTTGCCGCTGCGTTGGCCGCCGCTTCGGCACTACCGGTGGGCGAGCCGTAGATGGCGGCGGAGATGGCGCTGGAGGCTGAAGCACCGATGTCGACGATGCTGGCTTGGGCGGCCTCGGCGTAGTTCGTCTGCGTTCCGTAGACGACTTCGCTGACTTGGGATGCCGCGTCGCTGTACATGGAGGCAACGGCCTCGGTTGCTTGCTGTTCAGAAGTCAGTATGCATCCAGTATTTGAGCAACGGTACTTGGGTGAAACATACCTCGTAGCTACCTTTGGTGGTACCATACGCTTGAACGCTGGCAGCCTCCACAGCGGCGTTCAGCTGTGCCTGAACTTGTTCGAGAATCGTGGGAACCTGAGTCGGTGGAACGAAGACGGCGGAGATCGCACTCGAGGCCTGGACGTAGGCATCGCTGGCGTAGCTGGACGCTTGAGATACCAAGGCTGGAGCGCCGGTCGAGTACGCGGACTGAAGTCTTGAGTACGCGCTCTCGGTGAAGTCCGGCTCCCTACCGCTAATGAGCTCTGCAAACAATGAGTTCACAGCAGTCCACTGAGCAGCGGCAGCCTCGCTAGCCTGCGAAGCCATCTCCGTAGCATAGCTGGCAACCGAAGAAGTGAAGGGTGGCGGAGCACCGTAGACTTGTTCGCTGGCCTTGGCAATTAATGCATCCCTGCGAGACGTTAGCTAATCAACCAACAACCAACAACCAACAATGGAAGATCGGTCTCACCAGTTCTCAGACGCTCGCGAAGCAATGGACTCAGTCATAGGGGCTGGAGTACCGTAGACGGCAGCACTGACATCAGAAGATGCTTGTGCAAGCTTAGAGCTTGCGATTGACGCCGCCTCAGCCAATTGGGCCTCCAAATGCTCGTAGGTTGATTTTTCAGTGGGCTTGAGGCCCTGCTCGACAGCGGCCGAACTTGCCATGCTGCTGAGTTGCGAGTATTTTGAGCTCGCGTCGGCTACATAGCCGCTGTAGCCGGCTCTCGCATCGGACATTGCGCTTTCGAAGCGTTCAGAGATGCCGACTGGCGTGGGAGTTGGGGCCACGATACTGGAAGCAGCATCCATGAACTCCGAGTACCGGCCGTGAGCAACGCCCAGGGCCTCATAGTAAACCCTCTGGGCAGAAGCAAGGTATTGCTGGTGAACTGGAGTTGGCTCCAGACCAACGGCCTTCTTCGCACTCGAGTATTGCGCGTTCGCCATGCTGACGGCATCGTTGAGGCGTGAGACGGCGGCAGATGAGACACTGTCGTAGGAGTTCTGGGTTGTCGAGCCCACGATAGCCGAATATCGCTCACCGGCGGCCGTCAGCGCGGCCGAGTAGGCAGACTCTGCAGATGAAAGCATCTGCTCGTGAACCGGCTTAGGTGTACCTGAGATCTGTTCGGACAAACGACTCTTGACGGCGTCGAGGTGCTTCGCAGCCTCGCTGATGGCGGCGTCGTAAGCAGAGCTTGCATGAGCGAATGGTGCCGCAGTGACAGGAGTTCCGTAAATAGCGTAGGACGCCGCGGTAACGGCAGACAGATATTGCTCTCGTGCCACGCTGGCGCCTTGCTCGGCCACATTCTTCTGAGTGCCGAAGAGGACGCTGCTCGCTGCCGCAATAGCGCTCTCGTATTGGGCGCTGGCCAAGCTAGTCACACTTTCAACAGAGCCTTGGGTTGATGTGACCCCACGGAGAGCATCCTGAACGGCCTGAGTAAGCTCACTGGCTTTGTCGCCTGCAACGCTAGCCATGCTCTGAATGCTTTCACTGTAGCTTCCCGCTGCGTCCACGACATCGTCCATGATGGGTTCACGTGCTTCGTCAAGGACCTGAGCCATTGCACCACCAAACACCTTCTTAGGCTTCTCGGCTGCTGCGTCGTAAGCATCCTGTGCTGCATTGGCAATGTCTTCCGCATCAGGCAGGCTATCGGAGATGGCAGAGGCGGCCGAAGAAATGCCAGAGGCAGCGACACTCGCTCCCGAGGACATGCTCGATGAGATTTTGGAGGCTGCGGGCGACGACGAGCCTGCAAGGCTTTCAACGAACGAAGAGCCGCTGCTCGAAACCTCGCTAGCTTTCGACTTTTGAGCGGACAGCATGCTAGATAACTTGGTATTGGCAGTCTTTGCTCCATCAGAGGCCTGGGAAGAGCGAGAGGAAGCAACGCTCTGGACGACGGGCGTTTCAGATCCTAGGATCACAGATGAGACCGAAGACGCGACATCTGTTGCAGTATCCGAGATGCCCGATTCGGTACCCAGTATTGCACTCGAGGCCGACGAAGCAAGGTCGGTGGCAGTGTCTGAGAGGCCGGACTCTGTCCCTATGACGGCTTCTGTGGCAACGGAGGCGATGCTTGACGCAGACTTTGCGGCTTCGCTGGACAGACTCTCGACCGAGCCTGTAGAAGACCCGATGACCTTCCCAGAAAGACTCGAGGCCTGCTCCGCGATCTGGCTTGACACACTCTCAACCGAGCCAGTGGAAGAGCCAACCACAGCTTCGGAAGCACCCGATACTACCTGAGAAACCCTCTCGACGATGATCGAGGTTACGCTTTCGACGCTTCCCTGCTCTGCTTCCTCAGCGCCAAAGACAGCCTGCGAGGCCTCGGCGACCTTTTCAACAATCTGCTGTTTGGCCTTGCGCAAAGGCGGTGGGACAAATTTGGTGTCGAAATCGTCGCTGCTATCGTCTGCAGCAATCTTCCATTTGCCGACGTCCTTCAGACGGCCAAGTTCCTTGGCAGCATCTTCGGCGATGGCCATTGCTTGATGTTCGATGTCATCACTGGCCGCCTTAGCAGCAGCAATGCCCGAATGCTTATGAGCAGTCTTCTCAACATCTTTACGCCATGATTGAACAGCTTTCTTGATGTCGTTGTACTTGCTCCACTCCTTGTGAGGAAGCGAGGAAGCGGCGTACTTGCGGCCAATCTCGGACAGCCGTAGCTCGCGAATGCTATCAACTGTCTCCAGAGTTGACTGAAGCGCCTTGTCCACGAGGTCTGCGGTGTCGGCTTGAGCGGACTCACGCCATTGTCGGACAGCCTGAGCTCGAGCCTTCACGCTCTGTCCGGCTGCACGCACACTCTGGACGAGTTCCTCGTTGGCGATCTCAAGGGCTGCGTCGTCCGCATCCCCTGGTACTTGACTGACAATCTGGATTATACGGGCCTTCACGCTGTTCAGCGTGCTCTCGACAGTCTCCTCAAGCTGCGTGACAAGCGCGCCGCCTAGGCTTTCCGCACTCTTGGTCCGAGTATCGGTGATATCCTTGATGCGCTCGTTGAGGTCTTCCACGCCTTCCGCGACAGCAGTGGAGCTGATATGCTCCCAGCTTTTGAGATCCTCTCGAAATTGAAGTTTTGGATCCGGGGGCGATGAGGGAGATGATGCAGCGACGCTTGCAGCGGAAGATGGGTCGGCGGCAGCCTCCTTGATGGTGGACGAGAGGGACGACGAAAGGGAGGAGATGCTTGACGATGCATCGGCCAGTTTTGAGGAGCTTTCCATGCTCTTGATCTCGGCTTCAAGCTTCTTGCCATCCTTGTAGCGACCCAGACGTTCGGTGATACGCAGCAATTGAGGCTCCACGTTCTCGCCGTACAGGATGCGCATCTTTGGCCAGATCTGACGCATCCAGAAGGTCCAGGCGGTATTGCCGATGTACTCAGCCTGGGGAAGAGCAGTGTTGACGGCAAATTCGCGGCTCTGGGTGTACAGCTTCTCAGCATAAGGCATTGACTTGCGGTATACCGGCTCAATCTCCAGCTCCCAAATATCTGATGCAGATGTTTTGACTTGATCATAGTATGGCTGGACGACACCCTGAGCCTTCTTCACGTGCGGAGCGAGATGTGTCCCATACTGCTTGCCGGACTCTTTCTGCAGAACCTCGAGCTGGGGCTTGATGGTCTTCTCCCATTGCTGATGGCCGTACTTTTGAGCCTCGGCGACGCGTGGGGCGCCATGCTGCTGGTACGCAGCGTATCCGGGCTTGTAGATCTTTTCATTGACCTGGTCGATGTATGGCTGGGCTTGCTTGTGGTACGGGGCCAGGTATTGGTCGTAGTAGGGTTTCGCGTGAGGCGTGATGAAGTCGCGTGCTTGCAGATACGGCCTGCAAACCTGCGGTGAGTCGTCCTTGAGGTCCTTCTGGGTTGACGGGCAGCGTACGAAGACGGTGATAAGAATGTACCAAACTAGCAGCTTGGCGCCCTTGTCTACGGTCCAGGCGAGGGTGCTCTTCTTGGTCTTCCGCTTGGAGCGGGAGGTGCGGCCGCGGTGGGCCTGGATGGAGCCGTTGGCGGCGTCCATTGCGTTGGTCTTGGAATCGGGATTGGGGGAGGAGTGGGTGTCGACGGCCATGTCTACGAAAGAAAGTCGTCTCGATCCCTAGGCAGAGGCACGAGCTTCACGCGCCGTTGACCGAAAGCTTATCTCCACACTCGGAAACACTGGCGCGAGAACGAGGCCGAGATGTCGATATGGATGTCGACGTGCACACTCTTTGCTGTAACAGCAATTCCAAGAAGGAGAAGAAGCTGCAAGAAAGAAGCGAAAGAAAAGATCTTCGCTCGCGCGCTCACATCCAGCGCCTGCAGCCGGACGGCGAGGTTGAGAGCAAGATTGGTTGTGCTGCAGGTTTGTCTCTTGTACGTCATGTTCGCCCCGACGCTCGCGTGGCCCATCATCACATGCAAGAGCCTCCACTGTTCCTCCTTCACCCACGTGTGGAGCAAGAAACACTTCATGAAACATAACAGCAGAGCCATTCACGCGTATCTCCATTACATGCACATCCCAACTGTGAGGTGAATCCGGCAGTGTACTCAAGACACATTCGGATCTCTTCCTTTCCCGTCGCCTCAGCTTCCCGACGACACGTGACAGATCGTTGACCTTCTCAGACGCTCTCCACCACATTCACTCTTGCCGCTTCCAACGACCGACTCTTCGCACTCTCTCCTTCCCTATCCACCCCGTCGACTCTTCCACTCGATACCATTGCCAGCCGCCTCATGACACCCTAGTCCTCCCTCCACGCCTCCGTGGCACCACGATCCATCTCCTACCTCGCATTCATCCTGCGCATTCGGCCTGGCGACCACCATGGACGACCCTGCTCCCTCAGAGCCTCCACTGAAGGTTACCTTCGCTGAAGAACCCGACATCATGAACGATCCCGAATATGCCCCGCCACAGCGTCGCGATACTGCCTCCTCCGCCGGCTTTAGCGACACCTGTCGTATATGCCGCAGCGAGGGCACCCCGGACGAACCTCTGTTCTATCCGTGCAAGTGCAGTGGGAGCATCAAGTTCGTCCACCAGGAGTGCTTGATGGAGTGGCTGTCGCATTCCCACAAGAAGCACTGCGAGCTGTGCAAAACTCCTTTCCGTTTCACGAAGCTCTACGACGCGAATATGCCCAAAACCCTGCCCTGGACTGTCTTTGTGAGAAGAGCATGTGTGCATGTCATCATGACCTTTGCATGGGCATTTCGCATTTTGCTGGTCAGTGCGGTCTGGCTGGTCGTTCTGCCGTGGCTCATACGATGGGCGTGGAGGTGGATGTTCTGGTTCGCAGATGCTGGTTGGGCAAGAGAAGCATTCATTCGCAAGATGGAGGGGCATGACATTCGAAATATGGTTTCGAAAGCTCCCGACTCGACGCCAGAGCACCCCAAGCTGAACTTGAACTTGTCCGATACAGTCTATGCTGCTTTCGACAATATCTGGGGCAACCAGGGCCACGGTGCTGAAGGTGACCAAAAGGCGACGTCTATCGAGGCCCTCACTGCTGCTCTGTCTGCTGCTCTCCAGAACGTCACTTCTACAAGCGGCACTGTTAATGCCACAGAATACTGGCCTCAGCCCGACTCGTCAATTTTGTCATCATGGACCTACATCTCCGAATTGACACCCAATCCTCAAATAAATCGTGTCATTCTGGATATTTTCGAGGGGCAGCTCATTACCTGCGTCGTCATTACTGGTTTCATCTTGGTGTTCCTGATCAGAGAATGGGTCGTCCAACAGCAGCCACTTGTCAACCTGGATAATCTCCATCATGAGAACCGTGAGCGCGCCAGATTTGAAGAGATTCGCGAGCAAGTGAGGAGAAATGCCGATATCCTGAACCAAGCAGGTGATCGTCTCTTGGAGCTTCAGGAGGAGGCAAATGCAAGACCAGCAGAAGAAGGTGACCATGATGAAACCGAGTATCATGGCTGGGAGGCCGTTGACGCTCTCATGGACTCTGCTACAGAAAGTCTACGCGATGGTAGCGACGAAGGATACCGAGACTTCGCTTCTGCTGCTGCCGAAGTAATGCGACAGGTCCAAGCTGCTGAGATGGGCGGCACGAACGTTTCGTACCTGGCTGACAAAGTCTTTGAAAAGCTTGCAGTTTTGAATGACAACGAGCGCCAGACTTGGGAAGACATCCTGATTGCCGAGTTGCGCAAGACTGGCCCTGACAACCACGAGGACGTCCGAGCGGAACCACCCAACGAGGACGCAGAAAGTGCTGCAGCTACAAGACCGCCAATGCCAACTCGAGATACTTCCTCCCGCGCTACTCAGATCCAGCGGTTCTTGGAGGAGGCGGAAGGAATTCTCGATGAGGATGGGGATCGTGCTACCCAAGAGTCGTCTCATGGAGATTCTAGCGTCGAGGTGCAAACGGAAAGCGCCAGTGTGGTCAGTGCGCCCTCGACCGATATAAGCTGGCAGCATGTGAATCCTCCAGATGAGACGGGCGACTTGCAGCACATTCCCGACCACGTCGATATTTTCCAAGAGAATTCCGACGAGATCCCCATCACAAATGCTGGACCAGATGCCAAGATCAACATCAGGCGCAAGGGCAACGGAAATGGCAGGGCAATAGTACGTGCTCCGGACGACTCTGAGTTGTTGACGGACGAAGAGCTGAAACGGAAGCTGAGTGGTGAAGGAACGAGCTCCAACTTGGACAATGCATCACTTCAGGACAACCGAAGTAACGCAACTATTGGAGACGCCGAGCAGGACGGAGTGCACTTTGATAATCCCTTCCACCCAGCCGGCGCTGATCCCGAATCTCCAGAACCAGAGACCCATGATTCCGTAATTAGCGGGTTCCGCGACGAGCTTGGAGTACATATACTCGAGGGCCAGCAGCTTGATCGACCACAAGACGCGGCTCCAGGGACTTCCGATGTGGAGCCCTCTGCCGAGAATGACGAGACTGCTCGACCTCCTATTCGTAATCAAGCACCAGAGCCACCTCAGAATGCTATACAGCGCCTGGCGGACTGGTTTTGGGGTGACATACAACCTCAAGGCGCTCCTGAACCAACTCCACTACCGAATGAAGAGCTTGTAGAGGAAGCGGATCTCGCCAACGAGGCACCTTTCGTCCCCATCCAGAATTTACAAGCCGCCCTTGTAAACGTGCCACATGTCGAAGAATTTGACGAAATAAATGAAAATGATCCGGAAGTCCTTGCTGCGGCTGAGCAGGCTGGCCTGGATGCTGAGGCGCTCGAGGATGCCGAGGATCTTGAGGGTATCTTTGAGTTGATTGGTCTTCAAGGCCCGCTCATTGGTCTCTTTCAGACTTCATGCTTCTGCAGCGTACTGGTAACTGGGACAGTCTACGGTGCTGTTGGCTTGCCTTATATCTGGGGCAAGCTGGTACTGTCTTTCATTGGCTCGCCCGTGACCTTCATGATCAAGACACCTCTGCAGCTGGCTTCGTTTGTGGCTGATTTTCTCATCGATGTCACCCTAGTCGTTGGCGGGTGGCTGACAATCGTCACAACGCTGGCGGTGGAACTTCTGCTGAACGCTCTCGGACAATGGCTACCCAGCTTCTCCAAAACTAACTTCATACCCTGGATTGCTGATGCTGCGGCCTCTACAGCCGGTGCTGCAGGTTCCCGTATACAGAGTATGATGCTTACCAGCGAAGTAGCCTCTGGCGGTGACCTGGGTTGGAATTGGGCGATGCTTGGCGCTTCGATGCATGCGCATGCTTCACTCAAGGACTTGCAAGACGAGACAAATGCAGTTCTCAACTACATCGGAAGCACTATCACGTCTGTGGTAGACACTATCTCCTCCGGATCTGTGAGCATTGTTTGGCAACGGTCGTTCAATGCTTTCGCTCGCGTTACCGAGATGCCAGCTAGAATCATCGCCGGTGTTGAAGCGCTCGAGAAATACAAGGCCATCTATCTGGACATCATCGGGAGTTTGAGGACTGGAGCTCTCACATTTCAGTCCTCGACGAAGGTGATGGATCCGCATCTCGTATACTGGGATACGAGCGACCGAGGACTGGCCGTGCTTACCGGATATCTCGCCCTGGCAGCCCTGGCAGCTATTTACGTTGCGCTGGACACGCCCATCACGCGCTCGCAATCTGGACAAAAGACTGAAAAGGTCGTTCGAGATACCTTGCGGCAAGCCGGCGGAGTGCTGAAAGTCATTCTGATCATTAGCATTGAGATGTTGGTCTTCCCACTCTATTGCGGCCTCCTTCTGGACCTCGCATTTCTGCCTCTATTTCCTGGCGCTTCCGTGGCAACCCGCTGGGCCTTCGCCGTCCGCGCACCGAATATGTTCTGCTTCGTGCACTGGTTCATCGGAACCTGCTACATGTTTCACTTCGCCCTGTTCGTGGGAATGTGTCGCAAAATCTTGCGCAAGGGAGTCTTGTGGTTCATCCGCGACCCGGACGATCCAACTTTCCATCCGGTTCGAGATGTGCTCGAGCGCAATGTCACTACTCAGCTTCGAAAGATTGCTTTCAGTGCTCTGGTTTATGGGGCTTTGGTCATCTTGTGCCTCGGTGGGGTCATCTGGTCTATCGGACAGATCTTTAAAGGTATCTTCCCGATTCACTGGACATACACGGAACCGGTCCTGGAGTTCCCAATGGATCTGTTGCTGTACAACTTTGCGACACCGGTGCTCATCAAAGTACTCAAGCCTTCACAAGCAGTACATGCGTTGTATTCCTGGTGGCTGAGGCGCTGTGCTCGACTTCTGCGCCTCTCACACTTCCTCTTTGGCGATCGTCGTAAGGATGAGGAAGGAAGACAAGTTCGCAAATCCTGGATCAGCTTCCTCTTGATGAGAACAGGAGATCCCGAGAAGCCAATCTTTCCAGCAGACCCGCGGCTCGCTGATGATGGCGACTTGCCGGATGTTTACTTCCGACGAGATGGGAAATACGTGATGACTCCATGTAACGACCAATACCGTCCTCCTAAACCCGGCGAGGCGTTCCTTCACACAGACGACGGCGACGTGTACATTACGGACAAGGACGGCAAAAAGAACAATCATTTCGCCAAGGTTTACATTCCTCCGTTTTTCCGCCTGAGAGTCACGCTCTTCATGGTGTGCCTCTGGATGTTCTCTGCATTCGCTGGACTGTGCGCCACACTCGTTCCGCTGGTGGTCGGGCGTTCGATCTTCAACACAATCCTGCCGACTGGCGTACGGGTCAACGACATATATTCGTACTCTCTCGGAGCATACATCCTTGGCTGTGGCTTGCTCGCCATCTTCAAAGGCACGTCAAGCTTCCAGTACATGCGTGACAGAGCGCAGGGAGTGGATATCAAGGCTTGGATGCAGTCTGCCATGAAGCGTGGCATGCAAGTACTCAAGTGCACCTACGTCTACGGCTTCCTGGGGCTTGTTCTCCCAATCCTTGTAGCGTTTTTGCTGCAGTTCTACTTCATCCTACCACTGCACACCTACGCCGTCGCTTCCCTGCATCCCATCATGGAAGCAGCGGCGAAGGACGGCGCAGGCCGGACGCTGAACGCGACGGAGATTGCATCGAGCTTCTTACAACTCAGTGGCGACAGCCAATACGCAGGCCAGGACTCCCCCAAACTCGCAGAGCACGGCGTGCATCTCCTGGCAGATGTTGCGCTCGCCATGCTGTACCTTCGAATCGCTTTCCACTGGATGGTCGCAGCGCCTGCGTCTCGCGCTGCAGAAGCTCTCCGTCGTGTTACCGCCGAGGGAGCTTTCAACCCGAATGTCTGGCTGGCAACGCGCTTTTTCATCCTGCCTACGCTTTTGATCTCGACTCTTATGCTTCTGGCACCTCTGGGCTTGGCGAAGCTGGGTATTACAGTTATTGAGCTCCTTGGAGCTCCTACTGTCCTCGACGTCGCTCGCACGATGATATACCGCTTCTCGTACCCTCTGGCGGCGGGCCTCGTCTTTGTCGTCGTGGGCACTATGGAAGTCGCCAAGGCTACGGCGAGATGGCGCGCCAGAATTCGAGATGAAGTGTATCTGGTCGGGGAGCGATTGCACAACTTCGGCGAGAAGCGACCGCCTGCTGGGAGCAGAAGTGTGGTCCGCAAGGAGAAGTGAGGAGACTTTCGTGATTGTTTTTGTGATACCTCTTTAGCGATGGCGCAAGAATGGGTTTGGCACGGTCGCTTCTTTATTTGCATCCATCCGCTCTTTCCATAAAGACCTGCGGCACGAAGGCACGATGAAGCAGTGGGTATATTGTACAGTAGCAGGTATGAAGCAAGCGCAATGCTGCATGTACTTCATACATCCATCTCCAATCCTCTCTCTTTTCACGCATGACATCCCATCTAAACTCCTCAAACGCCAGTCCCTTGCATGCCATCCCCACCCACAGCCCACCCCCTCTAACATCTTTAAAACCCCGGCGGATTCACTCTCTGACTAACTCTCGTCCATTTGGGCAACTTATGCACTCCCTTCCTATACCCTCGTACTTTCTTGTCAAACATGGAGTATTTATCTTTCGGTAGCATTTCCTGTTCCGTCGGCATCTCGTGCTTCCAGCGCTCGATCAGTTTGATTGTCATTTCTTCTGATGCTTCTTGCGAGAGGAGTTTGGAGCTGGGGATTTGCACACCGTGGGCGGTGTGGGTGGGGACGAAGGCGCCGGCTTTGGGGCCTTTGCCGTGGCGCAGGGGGGAGAGACTGGGGTCTTGTGATGTGGGAGGGGAGGAGGGCTCGGAGGGTGTTGTGTGAGTGGTTTGCTGCTGCTGTTGCTTTGTGGCTTTTTGATTCGCGTGCGGAACTGTGCAGCGTTTCAGTGCGCTGTCGAGGACGGTGATGACATTATCGACGCGACGGAGACGGCGGCGTTGGCGGAGTTTTTGGGGGGCGGAAAGGCGCCAGGGGATTTTCCTGGTTTCGAGATCTGTTAGATGGTGTTGAGATTAGAGAGGTGGATCGGTGGGATACCAGAGGAGACCACCAGACAGAGGTGCGGAGGGTTTGAATGCGCCGAACATGGTGATATGTGTGTGATGACGGGTTGGAAGTTGGAGATGCGATTGAGATGTGAGGTAGAACTTCGATTGAAAACGCTGAGTCAGCGAATTGGAGGGAAGAAGGGCAAGAAAGGACGATGTCTCTTCTTTACAATACAGGCACGAACTTGACGACTTCCAAAACACAACCAAACGACATCGAAGAATACCGCCGCGACCAAAAAAATCGTTCTTTTGGAAGTGCAAGATGTCATACTACTTCACCATAATCGGCACCCGCGACAACCCCCTCTTCGAACTCGACTTCGGCACCTCCAAAGTAGGCGGCGACGGCCTCGCTCGCTTCCGCGAAGAAGCCAAACACATGAACCAATTCATCGTGCACGCAGCCCTAGATCTCGTCGAAGAGGTGCAATGGACGACGAAAGACCTGTACTCCCTCCGCTCCCCTCTCCCCACCCTTCCAAACTAACCTATACATATAGGTATTTAAAGCGGATCGACTCCTTCCAAAATAACCACATCCACACCTTCCTAACCGGCGGCAACATCAAATTCATGCTCCTAATGAATCCGGATCCGAGTTCGACGTCGTACTCGAGTTACCCGTCGCCGACGTCGAGGCCGAATACAGCGAGGCAGAGTACGGCGCTGATTGCGAGTAATCCGGGGAGTCAGCAGACAGAGGAAGCTGTGAGGCAGTTTATGCTTGAGGTACGTATCCCTCCCTGCTCTTTGAAAGGAGAGAGCGTGGGGTGTTGATTGTGTTGAAGGTCTACGAAGCTTGGATGAAATGCATCATGAACCCCTTCTACACCGTCAACCAGCCCGTCACCTCGCCTGTTTTCCGGAGTCGCGTCGGGATGGCGGCGAAGAAGTACCTCTGAAATATAGCGGTGACGGTGTGGCCAACAACCAACCAAGCATATGGAAAAATGGCGAGGCGCGCGAAACCCGCAATCTATCCCTCCGAACTTCAAGCGGGTTTCACTTCACCTCCAGACATCCAATAGCCACTGCTACCCACAATAACATCCCGGCACCAGACATCTGCACTCCTACATATCCCAAGGCACGCGGTCCGAGAGCGAAAGCTATAGCTATAGCTAACTAGCTGCCGCGACAACCCAGCCAAGGGACACCTGCAGATCTAACAAGTGCGTGGAGGTGGAGGCGCAGATCTAGTCCGTCGATTAATCCTCCGAGAGGGTGTTGTGGGGCCATACAACACACCCGCATGCTCACTTGGGGGCAAGCAAGCCACATCACAGACCAGACGGCCAACATCGGCACAACTCGGGGAGAGCAAAGGGAGACCAGCTGACAAGGCTGCATGAAAAGCTCGAAAAGATTCTGGGAAACGAGGCTGAGATGAGGAAGCTCCATTGCGGTAACCTATCATCTCCCTTCGCAATCTGCAATGCACTGAAGCGAAGCTGTCGTAGCATCTCAAAGCAATAAGCAAAAATTCAACAAGCAACAGACTGGGTATCTCTCGCATGCTCCAAAACCCGACCTCGCGAAACCAATGCATTCCATCGGAGCCCTGCTGTGTTGCTCGGTTCCAGTCTAATGTCGCAGTATCCTAATGCCCGTAGAACCACACTTGCCAAGCCAAAACGCCAATTCTCGCTATGCCATTCCGTTATCCAAATGCAAAAAGTGCCGATGTGTTCGTTAAGAGTACAGTCTGATTTCTTCCATATGACGCGCTGAGCAGCCTAGTAAGAATCATCGTCATAATCGTATACCATCCATCATCAATCACCGCCGACGCCCACGTCCGTCGTCAGCAGCTTCTTCCGAGCACTGGACGTAGAGCAGCTCGGCTTTTTTCTCCGCCTCTGGGTCCTCGCCTACGGAGTAGATCTGGTGGCCCGGTCGTATCCAGGAGTGCTTCTTGCCCGACATGGTGCGGGTGAATCGCAAACCTGGTCGTTCCTTCTTCAGAGCTGCCTGACGACGGTCGCGAGCGCGCTGGATGAGAACGTCGATCGGGAGCTCGTCGTCTTCGGAGTCTTCCTCGTCGTCGTCGTAGTACTCGTCCTCTTCGTCGTCAGCTGGTGGCGTGACCTTGACGGTGAGATAGTGTGGCACAGCAGGTTGGGTAGCTTGACGGCCGTAGTACGTGTCAAGATGCGAGTTGTCCCGCAGGTCTGGTGAATTGTCGGGCGTGAGCTGGGGCATGTCGTCCTCGAGTAGTGGCGTCCATGCTCGAGTCTGTGCTTCTAACTCTACTCTGTTCCGCTCGACGGCACGCTGAAGAGCTGAGGCTTGGCTGGAGAGAAGATGGATCCATTTGCCAGAGACATCCTTGTGTTGTTCTGCGGCTCGGCGCCTGTCGTCGTTGAAGAGCGCGAAGTCTGTAATGCCTGCATTCCACTCTATCTCGCCGGCGTCCGAATCGTCGCTGTCATCGGCCCAGTCTTCGTACTCATACATCGAGGCTGGTGACAGAAAGTGGTCTTCAGGGTGCTTGTTGAGCTCATCCTCGAAAGGGTCTTGGGCGGGCGTGGTGGCGAAAGGGACAGGCATTGTGGAAGGGGCTGAGTGGGATTTATGTAGCTGCTGGGCATCAAGAGTCCCCACGCGGCGGATGTGCTGCGAGGATTGCGGCCAGGTTGCGCTGCGCTGTACTTGTCCGGACACGAGCCTTTTGTGGGCTAGAGGCGGCGAGGGCATGGTAATATGTGGTCGCGCACGGGCGGTTGCCTTGACGTACTGTGGTTGGAGGACACGCGACAGATTTCCTCGTCGAACACAAGTGTCCTCGTCGAGGACAAGTCGCAGCGTGGGATTGCGCAGGCTCCGGTTCCGCGTCGGTGTGTAATACTGCAGATCGTGGCCAGCAGTACACCGTTCTGTTGGCGGCAGAGATTTTGCCGGGCAGCAGGAAGCGGCAGAGAGCGATCAGGAGCGCAGTAGCGCGATCGTGTGCATGCAGACACGTCTTGTAGGGCGATTGGAGCCCGGCCCAAATGGCCGGTCAATGAGTACCGGTGCTTGCAGTCGTAGAGGTAATTGAAGGTCAATGAGAGGACCAGCGTGGGGGGTGAACCTTGGGTCAGACCAGGCTTGGTTGGGGTAGCGGAGGACAGAGAAAGAGGCAAAACGAGTGGAACGCGCGCTGCTTTGTATGCAGGCACGAAGAGAGGAGGCAGTAGAAGAATTAGTTGGGAGGGGAGCGGATGGGGCAAATATGGATGACTGAGTCGTCGCCCGTGGAGGTCGCGGCTGCTACATCTGGTCACCTCTCTTCCCAGAAGAGGCCGCAGGTGACTGTAGGTGAGACACTCGCACACTCTTCCTCGCCGCGTCCACCAGGCACATCAGGACTCACTCTCGCGCTTTGCAAGCAAGCAGGCAACCTCGCCAGCCAGCAGCCAGCAGCCAGCAGCCAGCAGCATCCCGCGTCAGCAGCAGCGCCAGACGCAACCGGGAAGGGACAACTGATGAGTTTGGCTAAGGTGGTGAGGCGAACAGTGGGCCGGCGAGAGGGTACGAATGCGAACGCATGCAGAAGGCTGCAGGTACCG
Source organism: Mycosphaerelloides madeirae (assembly GCA_002785995.1). Lineage (NCBI taxonomy): Eukaryota > Fungi > Ascomycota > Dothideomycetes > Mycosphaerellales > Mycosphaerellaceae > Mycosphaerelloides > Mycosphaerelloides madeirae. The sequence goes on from NHNV01000034.1 coordinate 241,345, forward strand.
GCCGCATAACCTTGGATCGAGTACGTCGTCCGCGCCTGGCGCGCTCGCTTGAGGCTGAGGAGCTCTTGGGAGTAGGGATCGTGCGTTAACGAGACGCAGAAGGGCTTGCTTTCGGGCGCTCTCGGCGTCCTGATGCGGCGGCGGCGCTGCTGAGATGCTGGCTTCAACGGGCGGCCATGTGTTGTGAAGACGTGAAAGGTGAAGATCGAGGGTGTGAAAGAATCTGGCAGGCTGACGAAATGCAGTGGAGGATCGCTCGGCCAAACTCTATCTATGTCCCCGCCAGTTTGTGAGATGGCTGCGTGGCACAAGAATGGAGCAGCATCTTTGTTCCTGTGCGGAGTGCATTACGCCTGCAGATTAATTGACAGTTCGCAGCGAGTGGAAGTAAGGTCATTACTACACGATACCGACTGCCGGGTTTGTTCCAAAGAAGACTTGATACTTCATGTTATCATCGTTGACACTTGACGGCCGCGATTTTCTTAACATCCCGCGCTAATCGGCCGCCTCCGCGCCTCCGATCGCATACAGGTCTTCTCCTAGTGCTCTGCATGGCCTCAACAAGGACTCTCCCGGCGATTGCGTACGGCTTCGCCGACCTCAGACTGGACACGATTCCGACTCTCGCCTGGCGCGGCAACTGCTCCATCGTCGTTTGCATCTCTCTCCGTCGCCGCAGCGGCGCGTCTCCATGGCAGCAACTGGGCATCAACGACGTCTTCACGGTGGCGGGGATGTACATCCATCCCACCCCAAGACTCGAGACCCCCATCAAACATGCACCGCACTATTGGCCTCCCCAAGCCATTCCTCGTCCGAGACTGGTCACCTGCTGATGACCACCACATCCAACAGCCACATTACCTCCTTACATCTACTGAGATCTGCTGCCCTCTGTGCCACACATCCTCCCGGAGATGACTCCTGACCACCCTTCTCCACACCGCTATATCAACCTCAACTCCGACTCTTCCGGCCAGTAGGAAAGCCACTTCAAAGCATCATCACCGCATCTCCCGCGACTCATATCGCAATCAGCTGACCACCCTCACACACATTACAGACTTCAGTAAGTCAGCGAAGAACCTGCTTATTAGAGCACTAAGGTATTTCCCTCCACCATCGTGACATGGAGAAGAACATGTCTCTCTACCATCGTGTCTCAAGATACGACTTCGGATTCGCAGGAGACGAACGAACATATACCCCGCCACCCTCATGTCTCAGATATGACTTCGGATTCGAGGGACACCGAGAAATGTTGATTTATAGAAGTGTTGCCTTCATCACAGCCTCCCCACTTGTACGAAGAGTCATACGCGGCCTGTTCCTCCGCCACGCGTACTGCCCTCACAAGATTTACGAAGACCTGCAATGCTGGGGCTTAGGGCCTAGAAGCGAAGAAACACTGCCTCGACTCGCGTCTCTGCCTGTTGAGCTCCATCTGTCATGCGTGTTGGTATGTCTGACACGGTGAATATGAAGGGGACGACGTGGACCGACGGTGCTTCAACAGGACTGTGAGTTTCAAAATATACAGCAATACTTGCGTCTGTCGCTGTAATCCTCTATATCTCTTCACCTCACCTCTCTCTCACCTTTCTTCCCTCCCGTGCAAGAAACGCTAAACTTTTGCCTAATATTACAACAGACCCGAAAAGAAAAAAGAAAGGAGAATAAAGGAACACTCCAAAACAGCTCTCTCCCCCCGTCACGATTTGAGAATCAACCAGAAGCAGCAGCAGCCGCCGCCGCGGCCTCCGCAGCATCTGCCGCCCGCCGTAGACTACTCATACTCTGATCGTCTTCCTCAACCTCATACTTCGGCCGCTCCTCCGGCCTCAAATGATCCTCCAGCACGGTCCTGCACGTCAAAGCGAACCTCAGGCACCCCTCTAGCACCACCTTATGCTCCAGATATTGCTGGATCTCATAGCCTTCCATGAGGACGATATCACCATGATTTAGCGTGACCGTGACCAGATCCTGGGCCTTCTTGGTGCGCTTCTCAAAGAGTCCTACTTCCTTAGGAAGTTCCTTACGTCTCTTTTCGTAGGCTTGCTTGTTAGTTTCTTTGAGCTTTTCCAGTTCTTTCCAGGCTGCTAGACGCTTCTCGTACATCTCTGGGCCGTCGATGCTGCCTGGAACCGGGCGGTCAGCGGTGAAGATGCCGGTCTTGGAGCAGCCGACGTAGTGTTTCATCTTCAGACGGAGGTGCATGGAGGCTTTGCCACCGAGGGAGAGCGTGGCGATGCGTGGACCAAGACCTGATTCGCCGTCGTCGTGGTACTCGATCTTCTGGCCTTCCATGTAGGCGAAGATGAGCTCTTCGTTGAGATCTGTGTGGCCTGCTGGGTCGAGGAAGTTCTGAGAAGCCCAGTTAAGGTCGCCTCGACAGGCGCGCACTGGCCAAGGGGACTTGGTGAAGGGGAGGCTGGCACCACTGGCGACGAATTTGTAGGGCATACCGTAGTTCATGGAGAAAGCGGTCATGCAATCGCTGTCTTCGCCTTCGGCTCTCTTGGGAGTATCGGGAATCGAGGGAGCTTGTTGGGCGTAGTGCACGATTCCTGGAAGCAGGATCTGAGGTTGGGTTGCAGGAGGAGATGGTAACACACCGAGGTCGGTTGAGTCTTCCTGTGGTGTATTGGGTGCTTGATCTTCAACGACAGTTGCGCCGCCAGCCGCGCTCGTGTTGACAGCCATACCCGTGCCGAGAGTCTCGTCAATGGCCTGCTGTAGCATCGGAGTCTGTGCGATCTGCAATCCGTTGGGCTGGAGCAGAGCTGCAGGAATGCCGTGCACGTGAGGTGCTTGGTCTTCCATCTCGACAGCCTGGCTAATGTTCTGCAGGTCAGGTAGAGAAGGTGCTTGGGTCTCCGTCATGCTGGTATCGACGAGCTCGCCAGTGTTCTGCGGATCCGTTGCCGGAGCTTGTTCGATCTGAAGGACTTCAGGTTGAAGCGAAGGCATAGTGTTGCCTTGCAATGGAGTCAACGGCTCTTGAAGTGTCTTTCGTCGCGCAGCAAAGTTGTTGGACTTGAGCTTGAACATCGGATACACTGGAGGGAGAGTCTTCCGTCTCGCAGGCGTCTGCACAGGGACATCAACCTTGGTAGCACCTTTCTCATTCCCGAACCGACGACGCTCGAGATGAAAGTCCATATCAGGATCGTCTTGATTCTGCATAGCCGCGAACATCTCATCAGGCCCACCAGGCTGTCGATTGATCTTGGAATTGGACACGGCATGAACGAATTTGCCTTCGACACCATCGAATGTGTAGGTGTAGATCTTGAAGCCGAGCTTGTGAGTAACAGAGACCTTGACGCCTCGTGCTTTCTCGTGTTTGTTGCGAGCGAGAGCGGGTCCTTCGCCAGTGCTCTCCCAAGGTTGGTGCAGCATGGGAACTTTGACTGGGATGTGCTTTGGGAAATTCTGAAAGTCGCAGCTGGGGTTGTCACATTTCCAGCCCTTGAAGAGCCGCCGGGAGCTACAACGACCGCATTTGGGACAGCAAATACCGCGAGTGTTGACGTGTGTCAGGTTGTCACCCACTACTTTGCCGACGTCGGGCACAGGAGGCCTAACGCTGTAGGGCTGTTCCTCGCTCTCCCATGGCCTTCGACTCAGCAAGAATGCTGGATTGTAGTGAAGCTTGCCACAAGGTGCCTCTTGTCCATTTGAGAGCTTCCAGAAGGCGGTGCAGTCAGGGTTCAAACACATCCAGCCAACCAAGTAAACCGTTGCATATTCGTGGTGGCAGTCCTTGCAGGTATGGCTGATCAGGGATCCTACGCTCTGCTTCTCCTCTTCTGTGAGTAATGGATCAGGCGGAGCATGCCAGGCAACACCGCTCTTAGCGTTCAAGCGCTCGAAGCGATACTTGATCGTGGTCCACAGCTTCTTGCCTTTTCCAAGTGTCTTCTCGCCCCAGACAGCGACTGGCTTGTACCAGCCCAAGACATTGTAGCGATACGGCATCTTAGCAAATGTGCCCTCGTTCTTGTTGCCGCAGATGATAACGAGAGGGTTTTGATGCTCAATGTCGTTCAAGACCCCCTGCACCTGAGACTCGGTCATGAGATGGTCCTTCTTCTGGACAAGTTGACCGGAACTATCAGCTTCCATGCCACCACCCGCACGGGCGATGATCACGTCGGAATCCATATATTCGCGACAGTGACCAACACCATCGAAGAGGAAAGCGTAGACGTGGCGATCGTTTTGATGACAGCCGCTTTGGGGCATACGAAAGTATGGCACTGTTTCGCACAGAGCCTGTCGACTGTCTGCCCAAACGAGCGGCTGTCCCTTAGGAGCAGGTTTCTCTGCGAGAGGCTTTCGATAGCTCATCTTCTCAGATAGCACCTTGGCCACAGGGTCAAGCTCGTTTCCAGCAACGAAAGTCCTAGCAGCGGTAGCGTCGTCAGTAGCATCCGGTGGAGAGCTTGCAGGCGAAATGAGGCCTTCGTTGCGACTAATCGTTTGCTTTCTAAGCACTGCGGAAGTTTTGCGAGATGCCGTTGATTCCTCACGACCTTTCTCTGCCGCAGGACGCAATTCTGACTGACAGAAAGAAAGAAGGCTCTGACGGCCAAACTTGAGCGAAGTGAGACGTTGACGTGGTGGTCGTCCTGGATTTGACTGAGGTGCACCGTCGTGCAATATATCTGTCGTTTCTCCAATCGGGGCACTCGCTTGGTCTGAGACGGGGCTTTCTTTCACATCCTGGCGCTTGGACACACGTCGTGTGCCTGCAGATTTGTGACGATTGGATCGAAGGGAGTCAGAATAATCGTCATCGTTGTCATCTTCGTCCACCTTGTCTTCGAACGCATCCCGGTCTGCATCAACCTTGTCGTCATGCTTAGTATCCACAAGGATAGAAGAATCCTCGAGAGTAGAGGCCTCGTGGACGATATCGTTCATCTCGACCGCCGGGGTTTCTACCATGCTGTCTTTGCTGGGCGCCTTTTTCTTGCGGTTGTACCGAGTTGTGTACGCACGAATTGTCGCACGAGGATCATGTTCATCATCTCGAGTCGACCGAAGAATTGCTGGTGGAGATGCTTGTGCAAGAGAAGGACCCATATCCTCGACCTCTGTAGGGACAGCCGAATCTTGCGAGCCAGAGGGCTGCATGTCAGATGCCATTTTGACGTCTGGACCTGCGCAGCTGACAGTACTCAAGGCACTGGCAGTGTCTCCAGAGCTCGAGGGATGTGATTGAGGTACGTCCTGAGCATGCTCTTTAAGTATTTTTGGCGAACTTGAAGTGGCTACATCCGGCGGATTGTCCTCAACAACCTTGTCTTGAAGGCTCTCAGCGAATCCGTTTTCTTTCGGCTCCACGTCAGAGTCGTTGACGACAGCCTCAGACTTCTTCATGGATCTGGTCGATCGGGAGGTCGCCTTGAGCTTGAGCTTTGACTTCGCCTTGGGAGCTTGCCGCTTTGGAGCCTTCTTCACCAGCGGCTTCACTACCTCGTCGTCTTTTTCTTCTTTTTGAGTCTTCGTACATCTGGTCTGATTTCTCCTAGCCGTCTTGTTGCCTATGGTCGGCTCCGCAGTCTTCGATTTCTTCGCCCGCTGCTCGTTCGTCTTGCCACTGGGTGACTTCCTCTTCCTCGTGATTATGCTCGAAGGAGCTGTTGCATCATCCTGCGCATCGTCCTTTCCAGTGTCCATGCCGTAGAAGAGAGGCTTGGATATTCTGCGACCCGAAAAGCGCTCACGGAACTGGAAGTCGGCAAGGCTGGTGACCGGGCGAGAGCCATTAGGGTTGCCATGACTGGAGTCAGCCATGTCGATGTCTCAATTGCTTAGAGTCCATGTCGAATTCGTTGTTTGTTGCTGTTGTAATTGAGAGCAAACGAGCACCGCCACCTGAAAGAAATAGGTCTTCGAAGCCGCGCACAACAGTCCGGCCTCGTGCTGTCGTCTCATAACACCCAAGCCAAGCATGTGTCATCTGGATTGGCTTAAGTTGGAAGCTCCTGACTGCTGCTGAAGAAGATATCCGGCGATGGAATTTCAGCTGTTTCGTTTTCACCGAGCGGCTCCTGTGATCCAGTCCGTGGAGATCAAGGCGCCAGCGTCCGAATTCCTCAATGGCTAGAAGTTGGATTTCCAGGGATCCTCCTCCAATGCGGCTGCCGTCGCTGGGCAAGGGCGAGTTGAGTCACACAACTAATTTTCAGACTGTTTCTGTATGTAGATAAAGACTCAGTTATGGTGCGGGTGTGGTTGACTTTGAGTTCAGAGGTGGGGGCGGAACCTGTGCTGCGGGGTTTCCAGGTGCGCTCCGAGCCTGAAGTGAAAGTGATCAGCCAATGCGACGAGACGAATGGCGAGCAGTGACTGGGATTTGACCTTTCAGAGCGCGGTGAGCCCACGCATGTGAGTGAGTCAAAAGCAATTGAGAAACGGCGTCAATGATAGTGAGAAGATATTTGATGGAGAGACAGGAAGCATTGGTGGAAGAGAAAGGTGATCTTACAACCTATCTACGACTCATTATCGTATGAAGCCCAATTTCCGCTCGCGTCGCGGCCGGTTATCCAAAATTAAGTCCACCTCTCCAGCGTTGCCGCTGGCTGCACCACGATGGTGGTTGTACCACGATGCAATGATATCGATACATAAGTAGACGAGAGAGGACAGCAGCGCTGACGCCAATCGAGATCCATCTTGATCGCTGTTGGCGAAGGCCGCGGCCATCGAATGCAGTAACATTGCCGGCAGAGTCTCCGCTCTTGCCAGTCCACTGGCTTTCCACAAGCACACCGCTGGATCGTAGTCGCAAGCTCTCCGGCTTGTTCCTTCGGCTGTCGATATCGCTACAATCTCGCATGCTGTTTCCCTCGTCGAGCGTAATCTTACAAATGACGAAACATCATGTGGAGAATAGGAGGCACTGCTGTCGGCTTTTGGGATCCGAAGAGTGACAATGCGGTGTCAGTGAACGGTCATTCAGTCAAGGACCAAAGTCTTCGTCGGATCGCCAATGAATTGGCGACGATAATCAGCAATTGCACGCGCAATAGCGCTCACGTCTTGCTGTTGGTTCTTCTTGCGGAGGTCTTTGACCACGTTTGTGAGGCCAGCTTTCCATTCAGACTCTTCCTCTGGGGAACTCACGGGAAGCTTTCCAGTGCCCATGAATTTGAGCAGATCGTTATCTATATGGTTAGTCGTCATCAGTCAGTGGATCAAAGCTAAACATGCGGGACGAGGCGCAGAGAGTAAAGGTCCGTTCAGGAGTTCGAGAGAATAGGGTACGCCGGGCAAAGGGTATACGCACCAGATAGAGCCATTGACCTGAAATGCTGATAAGGACAAGTCTTGTCGTTGCAGATACCGCCAGTGGTTTCGAAGGGACACAAAGCTTTGTTGGGATCGATCTGGTGGCTGTACGTGATCGACTTGAAGCCGCCGGGGGTCTCATGCAAGAACTCGGGGTGATACCGAAAGTCTTTGAAGCTAGAAAGCGGACTATGGTATGGAGTGAAATGAGGCTTGGACGTCTGGCGTACTATTAGCTCTCACCGAAAAGCCAGGAGGAGCTCAACGTACTTCTTCTGACGGCACGCTCAGCTCCTCCTCCGCTGACGGCTGGAGCTGAGGCGCGAGATCGGTTTCGACAGGCAGGTCCGTACTTGGGGAGTTCGCTACATTGTGGTCAGTCTCGTCGGCGTCTGCGGAAGCGGATATTGCATCGTTCTGTTCGTCGTTCGAGGATTCGGGCGAGCCTCCCACAGGGTTGTCATCGTCTCCAGAGTCCGACGAAGCGTCTGATGTGTCCATAGCATCGTCGCTACCATCGTCACTAGCACTATCGTCGTTGTCGTCTTCTTCATCTTCGTCATTGTCCTCGTCTGACTCGTCTCCGCTGTCGTCTTCGACCACAGTCTGGGCTTGCACTGCAGGCTTCACTTCGACTTTCGGTTGTCCCGTCGTTGCTGGCGAGCCGTATATGTCGTCGAGGTCGTCGTCATCGATGTCGTCTTGAAAATTATCCGCAGCTTGTTGAAAGCCTGCGAGTGGTGCTTCTTCGTCAGGTCTCGAGGTTGCCCGCACTTGTGCATTCCCTTCCATTTCAGCGTCTTGCCCAGGATGGACGTCGTTCATGCTTGAAGCGACAGGATTGAGAGCCACTGGTAAGGGCCGAGAATGAACTGAGCGAGTGACTGTAGTAGCTTGACTTGCAATATTGCCGTCGTTGAAGGCACTTGGGAGCTCCACGCCTGCATCATAAAGATCTGCATCGTCGAAGCTGTCTTCGTCAAGCTCGACAGTGCTTTGCGGCGGTTCAGCGTTGGTCATCACAGTATTCTCAATGGCAGAATGTGGAGGAGCTTCCACGCTGTTAGAGGATGGGTCGCTCACTGTCGGAGGCACATTTCCGCCTATGGAGGCCGGAGCTGTGGCAGTTTCGAGTGTCGCCTCTGCTGCGACACCTTCCGACGGTGGCGTGGCCTGCCCGCTTGCCAACGACACTGGAATTGCCGACTTGGCTTTGTTTTGCTCCATCCGCCTCTGCCTTTCCGCGATTCGACGATTCATCTCCTCGATCTCCTCAAGTTTCCGCTGATAGGGGTCAACACTGGAGGCCATAGGCGTCCCTGGCGTTGAGGAGGTTGCCGACGTCTGCAGGTTGCCTTTGGCTGACATGTCTCTGAGGGAGCCAACTGCGCGAGCCAAGTCCTGCTTCATACTCGAAATCGCAGTCTTTTGGTCACGAGTTTCGTCTGTTTCCATTTCAGCATCGCTGTCCTCATCACTGTCGGTGATGATGAAGGGTTCTTGAGCAGTTGTAGCTGCGTCGAATCCAAAAGGCCGCTGCTGTAAATCGAAGGCATTTGTGCCTGGGGAGTTGGTGTACGTAGCGCGGGGTGGCAAGGTTGAAGCGGGTCTAGTCTGCGATTGTGCCGAAGGCTGGACGATTGAAAGCGATGATTGCGGTCGTTGTGGTACAGCCCCACGGGGCTGCGGTGCCGTGGGCGATTGCGGCATACCTGTGGTAAACAAGCCGGGAAGTCCAAATCCGCGATTTAGAGTCGGCGAGGCAGCACCGGGCACTGCTGGACTCTGGGGCACAGATGCAGGGCCTTGAATTGGAGTCGGAATTGGGGACGAGCTGGAAGTCATGGCATTGCGTGAGGCTTGCGCAGCTGCTTCGACAAGACCATCACCAAGACCAAAATTCATCAGCGGTTTCGGTGTTCCATGTTGTGAAACATACGGCTTCGTACTCGGGCCTGAGGGCCGGGCACCATCGCTGGACAAGGCAGCTGCGTTCAGCTTGGCAGTCCGCTCTGCCTTGAGTGCCTCGAGCCGCTGCTTGATAAGTTCGGTCTTGGGATGCACCTTGGCCGCCGTCGCAGGTGAAGCAACTGCAACTGGCGACTCGGGAACAGCCGGCTGTACTGGAGGCTTCGGAAAGACTGTTGTGTTCACCGTGGGCTTTGGAGGGGTTGGGGATGGAGCCAAAGACTCTGTTTTCTTGTTCTTGGCAGCCTGAAGCTTTGCGAGGTATGCAGTGCGATCCAGGGCATTTGGCGCTTTGGCGGGAGGTAGTCGCTTGCCCACCGAGGATTTGCGCTCGTCGGCAGCTGGCGGAGCTGGGATGGTCTTCTGCAGAGCGGCAGGAGGCGTGCTTTTAGCAATATTGACGGGCAGTCCGAGTTTCTGATACACGGCTCGCAACGCTTTCGGGTTTGAGACTTCTTTTGAAAGTTGGTCAAAGGTGTAGCCAGCCTTGTGCATTTCGAGGATGAAGGTCGTGATGGCTGCGTCTTTGCTTGGAGTAACCCGAGCCTTGGAAACACCGTTTGTATGTCGTGGCGGGTTGACTGCGTGCTGGAGTTGCTGTGATAGCCGTCGACCAGCTGCAGAAGTACTCACTCTTGGACCTTTGGGAGGTGTGGAAATGAAGTCGCGTGCCACATATGCGCTGTCGTCTTCGCCCTCCTCAACTTCACCCTCTTCCTTGTCCATGTCTACATCTTCCGGTGGTGAGTCGGCGACTCTCTTTGTAGGGACAGGCGCTGGAACAGGCGCTGGAACGGGCGTCGGCGCGGGTATTGTGACCGGAGCGGCCGTGGGAGCGGCTGTAGATGTACGTGGAGGGAGAGGAAGAGCGCCTGCTTGGAACAACTGTGCTATAAGGGCCAGTTGCTCGGGCGAGATATTTCGAAGGGCAGCATTCAGGTTCGGGTCCATGCTGGCAATGGTAGGCAGCGTGCCATTCTGTTGAAAGGCCATTTGCTGGGCCTGAGCGGGAGGGGGAAGTGCTGATGGAGTCTGCTGTTGTTGCGGTGGCTGCACAGGGGTCGCGTTTTGCTGTTGCTGCTGATGACTCTGGGCGCCGCCGCCAAAGAAGAAGGGACTGTTCTGAGCCATGCTCGCTGTCACAAGCAAGAGAACGACACGCGCACGAGAAGACTGTGGCACCGTATCCTCATGGCTCACATGCGCCGATTCGTCAATTCACGTTGTCGCGACGTGCTGCAAACTGCTCCGGTGTCGAATGCACCTCGTGCAGCTGCTGAAGAGAAGAGCGCGGCAGTCTGAGAACCAGAGGAAGGCAGGAGCACCGTCTGCTTGTGGAAGTCGTGATGGGAGCAGAGTGAAGCAGGCGCGAAGAAGTTGAAGGATGGTCGCTTCTTCATGCAGACGGGAGCGATGAGCGGATGTCGGAAGAGAGGATCCGTGCACGGTCGGTCCTTCCCCGCCAACAGCGTGTTTGTAAATACAGCGGCAAGCGCGACGACCAACAACTTCCTCTCAGAAACGACCGACCTTGTCCTTGCCAGACTCGCGCCTTTTTTCTTCTGCACACTGTACATAACTTGATATCACGATCGTTCTGGACCTCGCCTACGACTGGACTGCATATGGATTGGCGTTGAGATTACCGCTAATGCGCATGTTTGGGCGAGACGCGTTGGGAGGCCACAGAACCACACACCGGCACACGCAACAACGGCACCATGAGCTCGCAGGCCCAGAATGGTGGCCCACGATGGCGAAACAGTCCATTCGGGAGAGACGCAGACACTCCGTCGCCTGGACCTCCACCAGGCCACGCTCGATCCAAGTCGAGCATAATGCAGGAGACTCCTGCTTCGCCAACACCATACGGTCACACGCGGAATCAATCACTGGCTGATTCGAAACTACCGGGATTGAGCTCCACAGATGCGCGACGGATACGAGCCGGGTCAGCGAGGAATTCGACACCAGTGGGTACTTTCGCTCCGCAGTTCATTAAGAGCGAGGACTTAGACGGCGCTGCGGAGAGAGTCCGCGGAATTGAAGGCGAGAATGATTTCTCCGGCAAGAGATATGTCTGGCTCAAGGATACGGAGAAGGCTTTTGTGCGAGGTTATGTGGTTCAAGAGCTGCCAGACGATATGCTGCGGGTACAGTGCGATAAAGGCGAGCAACGCGACGTGCCTGCGGACAGCGTGGACAAGGTCAATCCAGCCAAGTTTGACAAAGCCGATGACATGGCAGAACTCACTCATCTCAACGAGGCCAGCGTGGTGCACAACCTGCATCAGCGCTACTTAGCCGACTTGATATATACCTATTCTGGCCTGTTCCTGGTAACGGTCAATCCTTACACACCATTGCCAATTTACGGCCGAGACTATGTCAACATGTATAAAGGACGCAGCAGAGAGGACACTCGACCACACATTTTCGCGATGGCTGACGAAGCGTTCCGAAATCTGGTGGACGAGGGCTGCAATCAGTCCATCCTGGTGACTGGAGAATCAGGCGCTGGAAAAACGGAAAACACGAAGAAGGTCATCCAATACTTGGCCGCTGTAGCGACATCTGACACTCCTCGAGCCAAGTCTGGAGGACGGCAGCTGTCCAGCTTGTCCGAACAGATCTTACGTGCGAATCCGATATTGGAGGCTTTTGGAAATGCCCAGACGGTCCGCAACAACAACTCGTCTCGGTTCGGCAAGTTTATCAGAATCGAATTCACGAGAGCAGGCCAAATAGCCGGCGCATACATCGACTGGTACCTCCTGGAAAAGAATAGAGTGGTGCACTTGAACTCGCACGAGCGCAATTACCATGTCTTCTACCAGTTGCTTCGTGGTGCAGACCAGGGCATGCGCCGAGATTTCATGCTCGAGGGTATGGACATTGGAGATTTCGAATACACCAGGCATGGCAATGATACCATATCCGGAGTTTCGGACCTCAACGAGTGGAACTCACTCTTGGAGGCTTTTCACATCATGAACTTCTCCGACCAAGAGCAAAGAGATGTCCTTCAAACCATCGCTGCAGTCCTGCACCTTGGAAATATCACAGTCATGAAGGAGAGCTTGCGAGCAGATCAAGCCGCACTGTCGCCGGATGCTGCAGAGCCGGTACGACACGTGTGTCGGCTCTTGGGCATCGATGTGGACGCTTTTGTGAAAGCATTGCTGCATCCGCGTGTGAGAGCTGGCCACGAATTGGTTGAAAAGGTGCAGACTCCTGAGCAAGTACGCCTTTCGATCGACGCACTTGCCAAGGGTATCTACGAGCGAGCATTCGGAGATCTCGTTGATCGCATCAACCGCCAATTGGACCGGACGTCTGGAGCGCATGCTAACGACACGTCGTTCATCGGTGTTCTTGATATCGCTGGGTTCGAAATCTTTGACCGGAACAGCTTCGAACAGCTCTGTATCAACTACACTAACGAGAAGCTGCAGCAATTCTTCAACCACCACATGTTCGTTCTCGAGCAAGAAGAATATGCCCGAGAGCAGATTGAGTGGAAATTCATCGACTTCGGACGAGACTTGCAGCCAACAATCGACCTTATTGAGCTACCAAATCCCATTGGTATCTTCTCTTGTCTGGATGAAGATTCCGTAATGCCGAAAGCAACGGACAAGAGCTTCACTGAGAAGTTGCATTCACTCTGGGACCGTAAAACACCAAAATACAAGCGCTCCCTTCTTAACCAAGGCTTCATGCTCACGCACTACGCAGCAGAGGTTGAGTACAGCACAGAAGGATGGTTGGAGAAAAACAAGGATCCTATGAACGACAATGTCACCCGTCTCCTTGCAAGCTCCACAAATGAGCACATCGCCAAACTCTTCGTGGACTGCGCTGACTTTGATGAGGGCGAAGGCGCAACGAGGAGCAGAGTCAAGAAGGGCCTCTTCCGGACCGTTGCCCAGAGACATAAAGAGCAGCTATCGACGCTCATGGCCCAACTTCATTCTACGCAGCCTCACTTCGTACGATGTATCCTGCCTAATCACAAGAAGAAGCCAAAGCAGTTCAGCGCCCCCCTCGTGTTAGATCAACTTCGATGCAACGGTGTCCTGGAAGGTATCAGAATTGCCAGAACCGGATTTCCAAACCGCCTGCCGTTCGCCGAATTCCGCGCTCGATACGAAGTTTTGTGCTCAAACATGCCCAAAGGATACCTTGACGGCCAAGCTGCATCCAAAATCATGCTGGAGAAACTCAACATGGACCGAAGCTGGTATCGGGTCGGTCTTACGAAGGTCTTCTTCCGCGCAGGTGTGCTCGCCGAACTTGAAGAGAAGCGGGATGCGCTCATTCGGGATATTGTCATTCGTTTTCAGGCGTTGGCAAGGATGTTCGTGCAGAGACGTATGTTTAAGAAGCAGCAGTATCGTGCCGAAGCAACTCGCGTCATCCAGCGCAATTTCCAGGTATACCTGCAGCTCCAGCAGAACCCTTGGTGGCAGCTGTTCGTTCGCATGCGCCCTCTTCTGGGTGCAACAAGACAATCCAATGAAGTCAAAAAGCGCGAAGAGGAGATCAAGAAGCTCCAAGAGCAGATGCTGCAAGAAGAAGCCCATCGGGCCAAGATCGAAGATGAGCGGCGTCGTGCGGAAAATGAGATCCAGAAGGTACAAAAAACGCTGGAGAGCGAACGAGCCCTTGCTCTTGATAAGGAGGAAATCTTTCGGCGACTGCAGGATCGCGAAGCGATGCTCACCGAGAAGCTGCAAGGCGCTCTTGAAGACCAAGATGGGTTGGAGGATCATATCGACGAACTCATGGCTGCCCGAAAGATGGCTGAGGAACAGGCCGATGAGCGAAGAAATCAGCTCGAGCAAGCGGGCAATATCATTGCCAAGCTTGAGACTGACAAGAACAATCTTTCGAGCCGTATATCCGAATTAGACGCCCAACTGGTAGAGGTCGAGAAGTCCAAGTCGGTGCGTAGCGAGCAAGAGGATGCACTGCAGCAGGAAGTTCGCATGCTTCAGAGCCAGCTCAGTTTGAAGGAGAGAAAGCTTCAGGACCTGGAAGCCAAACTGCTGAAGAACGATCAGGACCTTGACTTGAAGCTTGCGAGCACGACCAAGGATTTGAATGTGGCAAGGAAGCAATTGAAGGACCTGATCGACGAGAACCGGTCTATCCGCCAGCAGTTGTCCGATTTGTCTAGCACCTCCACAAGCTATGAGGATCTCATCAAACGCAAAGACAGCGAGCTTGCAATTCTGAAGACAGACCTGAGAAAGTATCAAGACGATCGGAAGCGCTTTGAGGACGAGAAACATTCTCTAACCACCCAACATAACAGCGTCCAGAATCGTCTACGAAACACTCAGGCCGAAATGGAAGCAATGAAGACCCAGCTGACTCAATTCGAACGAGAAGCTGCCGACGCCAAGAGAGCACTGGAAGATCAGACCTCAGCCAACGATCAAGTAGAGATGCTTGAAGCACAATTGCACGACGTCAAGGGCGAACTTTTCCAGGCCGAGACAGACCTAAGCAGGGAGCGTCAGTCTCGAGACGATGTCAAACGCATAGCAGATGCCGAGTACGATGGACTGAAACGCGATTTCGACTCTCTGAACGAGTCGAAAGTGACCATTGAGAAGGAAATGTATGTCCAGTCCGATCTGACGCGGCGTGCCACAGCCGCTCGTGAGACGGCTGAAAAGGAGCGCAAAGATTATCAGGCCGAGTTGCAGACCTTGCGCAAGAAGTTCATTGAACTTCAAGAAGCCAAGATTGAACGCGAGGCTGCTGTGGAACGCGATGTGACCCGTCAGGCTAATGAACGCCATGCCGCCGTGCGCTCAGAGCTGGACGCGAAGAGTCAGCAGGTACAGCAACTGGAAGCAGATCGTGGCCAGTTATCTGGAGAAGTTCAACGCCTTAAACGATTCATTGCCGATTCGGACAACTTCAAGCTTCATCACGATCAGGAGAAATTGCGTCTCGAGCGAGAGATTGTCACCATCAAGGGCCGACTCACGGCTTCCGAGAACGACAATCGCGCGTTGCTCAACAAAGTGCAGCAGAAGAATCTAGACATCGCGCGGTCCAACTCCAAAGTCAGTGAAACACAGCGTGGACGCATCGCTCAGCTGCAGACCGATAAAGCGAAGGTGGACGAGGATGTCAGGAAACTTCAGCGCCAATTCAACGATGCGCAACTCCAGATCTCGGCTCTCGAGAAGCAAAAGGAGAAACTCCAGCTGAGCCTTGAGGATCTGAATCACGAGGTGGACCGTGAACACAAGTCTACCCGTAATGCTGAACAGCAATCTTCGACTGTCAATCTCCAGCTTGCAGAGGCAAATCGCAAGCTCGAGACCGAGAGACAACTGCGCAGCCAGGCACAACAGAATACCCGGACCATCCAATCTTCTCTTGACGCGGCGAACAAGGAGCTGAGTCAAGCGCACGAGCACCTCACACTTTTGCAGAAGGTATTCGATCCAGAGCATGGCAGACTTCCTTCCAACTTAGACGGCGCCAAACCAGATCTCAAGAAGACGATCGACCTGGCTCAAAAGCTGGACGCATCTGAACAAGCACTTCGTCTTGCCACCGATCGCTTCTCACGAGCAGAAGCACAGCTTGAGAATCTTCGGGCACAGCACCAGGAAGATCTCCAAGAAAATGATAGTCGCCACCAAAGCTCCAAGCGGGCGCTGCTTGAGGAGATGAATGCAAGTCAAGTTAACGCCCGGTCTTCGCCCAGCAATCTCCGCCGCGATTGGGAGACTCGCAAGCCGTTTGAGCGCGTGGTCAGTGGCACTCCAGGTACCCCCAATAATATGCGCCACATGAGCAAGGCAAGCACGGATTCCACTCGCTCGGACAGGACCACCGATACCCTGACATATAACAGCCAGGTTGACATTGCTGCTGAGCTTGACCTTGTCCAAAACCAATTGCAAATGTCTGAGATGCAAAACCGCCATCTGCAGGCCCAGCTTGATCGCAGCTCGATCAAGAATGCCTATTCAGACGAGAGTCCTTCACTGCGGCGCGTGCAAAAGCTTGAGAGGGAGAACTTCCGTCTTCACGACATGCTGGACGATTCCGCCAAGAAGGTGTCAGCGCTCGAGCACAGCATTCGTACGGGCCAATTGTCGCTGAAGGAGGTCCAGAAGAAGAGCCACGAGGAGCTGTACGACCTCATAAACTCTCAGGAGCAATCTCGTCGCTCTCTCTTAACCTCACACAACGCCGCTATTTCTGAACTTGCAGATGCCAAAACCTCGTTCGACGAGATCAAGCATAGCAAGGCATCTGTGGAAGTCGAACTGCGAGACGCCAAGTCTGAGCTTGCTGATATCCAGTACGAACGGGAACAAGAGGCGGCGAATCACTCTCAATTGCTACAAGAGTTCTCCGACCTGCAAATCCGCCTAGACGCCGAGACTTCACGTTGCGACGATCTCACATCGAGCATGAGCTTGTATAAGGCGCGAGCAGACGAGTACTTCGAGAAGCTGGAGCAGGCTGAGATTGCAGTGCTTAAAGCGTCGCGAGCAGAGCAATTCGCCAAGTCGCAAGCCAAAGAAGCTGAGGAGACATGTGCCACGATCATATCGGAGCGAAAGCAGATGGATCAGCTTGTGGAAGACCTGCAACGCCAGACTCAACAGTACGAGGAGAAGCTCGAAGATCTCTCGACAGACCTGGACAGTGCATTACAAAGCAAGAAGCGTCTGCAGAATGAGCTCGAAGACTATCGCTCTCAGCGAGCCATGGACATCGAGGACAAGGAGTCGTCCATGGAACAGACGCGCAAGAAGTATCAGTCTGAGCTTGCTTCTCTTAGCAATGAGCTCGAGATCGAGCGCGACAATGTAATTTATGCAAGAAGCGAGAATGGACGCCTTCGCGACGAGCTTGAGGAGTTGCGCAGCAAGTGGGACGATGAAGTGTTGAACAGCTCAACGTGGGCAAAGGAGAAGTCGCGTTTGGAAATCGCATTACAAGGCCTGTCCGATTCGCGCGACGAAGCTGTCAATGCACACAACCAAGCCCAGAGCAAGACAGTCGAGCTGCTCAGCCAAGTCCGTAGTCTACGCACAAACGTCGACGATATGACTGCCGAGCGCGACCTGCTCATGAAGGAAAAGAAGGGCTTGGAAACCAGACTGACAGAGGCCGCGGACCGCCTCGATGAACTTTCGCGAAGCGGATCGCCTTCGAAGAGATCTGCGGCGTCTTCTGATAAAGAGGTGTTGGATCTGAAGTCGAGGCTAGCACAGCAAGAAGACATCTCGTCCGCTGCCATTGGCAAGATGCGCCGCGCCGAGAGCCTCGCACAAGAAGTCCAGAAAGACATTACCATTGAGCGGGAGACTAGTGTGCAGCTGCACAAGGAAAAAGCGGCCCTCGAGAAGAATGTCAAAGACCTCCAACTCAAGTGCATCGACTTGGAGACCAAGGGCTACTCTAGCGGAAGCCAAGACATCCGTTTCCTCCATGGCAGAGTTCAAGAGGTAGGTCTCAACAAATCCAAACTCTTCCTACACCCGACTAACCCCTCCCAGCTCGAAACTCAACTCGACGAACTCGAAAAGACCCGCACAAACGAAGCCCGCAGTGTCCGCAACGTCGACCGCACCGTCAAAGACCTGCAATCCCAAATCGACCGTCGCGAAAAATCCGCCCAACTCCTCGCCGACGACCTCAACAAATCCCGCGACAAAATCGAACGTCTCCTCGCCACAATCGACGAACTACAAGCCTCCGATTCGACTTCCCAACTCGCTTCCAAGCGCGCTGAACGCGAGCTCCGCGAGGAACGCGAAAAGAATTTGAGGCTTGAGAGGGAAATCGAGCGCATGGGGGCGGTGTCACGGATGGGAGGTGATATGAGGAGGAGTGGGACGTTGGCTGCCTTGAGTGATGCTGGGGGGAGTAGGAGGGGAAGTTCGGTGGCAGATGTGAAGATTGAGGTGCCGATGAGGAAGAGTAGTCTGACCAAGGGGTTTTTATGAGTGGTAATGGCGTCGACGGAGTCAAGAGGGTGGTTTGGGTTTTGAAGAGTGAGGCTTTCTTGTAGATTGTCTTTTCGCTCTCTCTCTATATCTTGGGTGGGTGGCTCCCTTGATGGTATGGCTGTGAGGAGGGGTATTTGTATATTTTTGTTTATTGAGATGCTACTGCATAGGTTCTGTCTGGATCATGGTTCTTTCTTATTCGTGCCCATTCATTTCTGTTTCGTTTCCCAATGAGGATTATTATTAATATTATAAACAACAACTTTTAAATAGTAGGTTATAAAGTACTACGAGGTCGTCGATACCTATTCTCTAAAGTAGCGCAGGCATCTTTAATTCTCCGTTGCTAACACCCCTCTAAAACTAAATTGCAAATTACTAGTATAAATATATCAAACCTATAGAGACTACTATTATCCTAAGCTTACTACGGAAGTGTTACGAACGTAAGCCCGAGATACTAAAGGGCGCGTATTTGGTTGTAAGGTAAGTCGACGTTAACCTATCTAAGAGGATGCTCGAAGGGCGATCTACTTAAGATAGAAGTTCGAGGGCTTCAAACCCGATTAGGTAGCCGAGGTGGGCCGTCCCAGGTCACGTGGCCTAAGGTCGTAAAAGAAATGCGCGGGGTTGGCCGTAATAGGAAGTAAGCGCTTCCGGCCGAAGCTCCCCTAGTATGACTATAGCTATTAGCTCTTACCCGCCCTAGAGCTAGTAATATCTATACCTAAACTAAACAATAAAAGTATTACCTTAGTAGGCGGTTTTCTACTAACAGTAATCAAAAATAGTACGAAGTAGTCTAGTAGTTATAAACTTATTCGTTTTTGAAGAAGGGGGGTGTTTTGAGACGCGTGCTGTAGTAAGCGGCAACGCTGGATCTAACCTAGTCTCGGTGCGGTTATCTCTAATAAGCTCTCGCATTCGGATCGAAGCGACGACCAGGGTCCACCTCAATGCTTGAGCGACTTCAACGAATTTTTCCCTAACCTTCAGAACCATCACCATTCACCTTCTATCACACCAGAGCCGCCAAAATGAAACGCAAAGCAGACGAATTGGCAGCGGCGCCCAATGGCGCCAGAAAAAAGCAAGCAACAGGCTCCAATCAGGACAACTTCGGCCCCAAAATCTTCTCTCCCGAAACCATCGAATCTTACGCCCAGGAATACGCCTCTTCTGGACCCTACAAGCACGCCGTCGTCTCCGACCTGATGAACCACGACCTTCTATCAGCCGTGCGCAGAGAAGTCGTCGACAACATCCACTTCACGCCCAAGGAAACCGACATCTACAAAATTCACCAATCCGGCGACTTGGCTAATCTGGACGGCCTGCCTGCTTCCGCTCTGGATAAACTGCCTTCGCTGCTGAAATTGCGAGACGCGCTTTACAGCCATGACTTCCGGCATTGGGTCTCAGAGGTTTCTGGCGCAGGATTGTTGAGTGGGACGAAGACGGATATGGCGGTGAATGTCTACGTTCCTGGATGTCATTTGCTGTGCCATGATGATGTGATCGGGAGTCGACGGGTTAGCTATATTCTGTATTTGACTGACCCGGGTAAGCCGTGGAAGGCGGAGTGGGGAGGTGCGTTGCGCTTGTATCCGACCGAGGAGGTGAAAGATAAGGAGGGAAAGGCTTTCAAGTTGCCGGAACCGGTGTGGACGAAGGTTATCCCGCCGGCGTGGAATCAGCTTTCATTCTTTGCTGTGCAGCCGGGTGAGAGTTTTCATGATGTGGAGGAGGTTTATCATTGTGGAGAGGGTGTGAAGGATGATGGTGGGCGTGTGAGGATGGCTATCAGTGGCTGGTTTCATATTCCGCAGGAGGGAGAGGAGGGGTATGAGCCTGGCTTGGAAAAACGACTGGCGGAGAAAAGTTCGTTGCAACAATTGCAGGGCAAAACAGACGAGTTCGACGAGCCACAGCTGCAGTGGATCTCACCGGAAGATCGATCAAACACCAAACCGGACGAGGACGACGCGGACGAAATGACGGAAGAAGAGCTGCAATTCCTAATCAAATTCATGACACCCAACTACCTCACCCCCGACACCGTCGAAGAACTAAACGAGCTCTTTACAGAAGAATCCGTCTTGCAACTCGGCAGCTTCCTAAGCGACAAATTCTCCGCCTCCCTCAAAGCAGACTTCGACTCCGGCGCAGGCACCAAAGCACCCTTCTTAACCTCACGACCACCTCACAAACATCGATACCAATACCTCCAACCAGGAGCACCCTCTACCACAGACTCGTCGCCCCTACAACAAGTCCTCAACGACCTCCTCCCCTCCCTCGCATTCCGTAAATGGCTCTCTCTCGTCACCGGCCTCACACTTCAATGCTGCGCCGTCATGGCCCGCCGCTTTCGAAAGGGTCTAGACTACCAGCTCGCTCAAGGCTACGAGGGCGAGGAGCCTCAACTCGAGTACACGCTCTGCGTAACTCCCACTTCCGGCTGGGGAAGCGAAGAAGAAGAATCGAAACCGAAAGCAGCAGAAGACGACAACCCTGGCGGCTACGAACTCTACATGGCCGGCGACGACCCCGACGAAGACGAAACCGGATCCGACGACGGCGTTACAATCCCGCAGTCCCACACGGGCGCTGGCCAGCGTCGCTCGGCCAAGAGCAAGAAAGCAGATCCGGCTGTATATCAAGCTGCAGGCGAGGATGATGAGGACGACGGAATTTTGTTTAGTAATCCTGCGGGCTGGAATACGATGAGTATCGTGCTACGGGACAAGGGTACGTTGAAGTTTGTTAAGTATGTGTCTAATTCGGCGCCGGGGGATCGCTTTGATTATACGGGGTGCGTGGAAGTTCAGCCGGAGGAGGATGATGGGGAGGAAGAGTGAAGAAGTGGAGGGTGTTTGAAATGTTCGGTATTAGACTTCGACAAGACTGTCGAATTTTCAGCGTTTCGATTAATGGACACCGTCTTTCCGTCTCTCAGCGTTTGGTCCCCGCCAGATCTCTGTTCGGCTTTGTGTGCCTGGTTTCCCTGCTTCGAGCAGTGCTGGTGAAACACTCTCTGGAACACCAAGCCTCCTCTGTTCGCCTTCTGTGGCGTCAAGCTTGGCCTTCGACGAAGCTGGGCCTGCATCCACTTTGGGAGTCTTTCGATCTCGGCACTGGGCAACGTATTCGTTTGTTCTTGGTTCTTCTTCCCACAATTACGCAAACCCTCCTCTCAGGAATCCTCCTCATGATAATCCCCCCTCAGATGCACAAACTCCGCAAACGAAATTCCCCTCCTCTTCGGGACCTCACCCTCCTTCGTCTTTCGCATCACCTTCGGCCTAAATGACACTTCGGCATACTCCCTCACCAATCTCCTCAAATAACACGATGTCGCCGCGGGCGTCGTATGCGCATTTCGGAAGGTGGCTAACGAATTATTGATTACACGCTGCGCGACGTCGGGGTGGTTGAGATACCAGGTAACCTTCTCGTGCAGATCGCTCCAGTCGTCGCGCACTTGGATGACGTTTTGGTTCGGGCCGGAGGGGATCAGGAGGTTGTAGAAGTGGGCGTCCCAGGAGAGTTTGTGGATTATGGGAAGAGAGTCGCAGTTTAGGAGGTAGCCTAGACGGCCTGAGTAGGAGCGGCCTTCGGTGTGAATTGTGAAGGCGTATTTGCACATGAACTCCATGGGCATGAGGTTCTCGCCGGTTTCCCAGTTGATTACTTTGACGTCCGCCCATTCCTTGTCTTCGGTTGCCTCGATTAACCCTTCACGGATGTACTCGTTCGTCCACGTCACTCCGCGCCATACGGCCTGGGGGATCTTGTCGATGAAAGGAGCATCATTTTCGGCGGCTCGACGGCGTGCTTCGGTCCAGGAGCCAGTATTACCGGCATAATAGAATCCAAAGTCAGGAATGAGCCAGTGTCGTTTGTGCTCATTGCCGCCATTTGAGGCGAAGGTCCAGCATGTCTCTTTTCCTCCTGGGATCAAGGAGATGTCGTCAACGACGATGGCGGCTTCGATCGTGGGAAGTCGCTCTCCACCTGCAGTTGCACTCCAAATCGCCCTCTGCAGCAGACTCAGACTGGAGAGCGTGCGGAGACGATACCCGTCGTTGGCGTAGGTGCCCTTGGTCTCGAGGATGCGAAGCTCGTTATCGTGGATGAGAATTCTGGCAGCGCCATCGCCTCTCCAAGAGCTGACATCGACATCTTCAGCGGTGATGTTGTGCTTGGCTTCTTTCCAGTAGCTGGCAGATTTGTGGATGTTGTAGTATATATCGGAAAAATCATCGGCGCATTGTTGCTCTGTCAAGGTATCGATGAGGTCTGTGTCCGGTCGTGAGTGAACATGGTGCAGCGAAGGCGGGAAGACAGGCGCGCGAGGGCCTCTGGTGGAGGTGGAAAACAAAAATAGCGACTGAACGACGACCAGAGAGATGAGGACAATGCAGAGGCGCTTCCACGAGAAGACACCTTCCATGTTCTTCATGAGTTGTGCGAATATCGAAGCAAGGGCTGCGCTTTGTGGCACATTTTTCGAGAGAGAGGTGAGGTTGAGTAGAAGTGACAGGAATGCGTAGAGGCCGGTAGAGTGGAGGGAATACGTGAAGGATGGGAGCTAGAACCGGGGCTGATGAGGCTGTGTAGGAGTGGGAAGCAGCAGAGACAGAAAAGAATTCGGGACAGAAATCGAATGAAGGCTGTCACCTTGGGCGGCGAGCGGCGTCTGAATACATCTGTGATGAGGTGCACCCGCATCTTGCCAAGCAAGGGCAGCATCATTGCACATGCACATCAGCAAACATTCAAGTTCGTACATCCAGAGTGGCTTTCACCTTCTGTCGATCAAACCTTCCCGCCCAATCGCGACGTTGCTCTTTTGCCTCACAACAGCTGCCTGCGAGCAAGGATCAATACGGTGCGCACTTGTCGGTCATCGTCGCATATTTTGCCTGTTTCTCCAGCTGGCATGCAGCCGCGATTACATTAGTCGTCCAAGTAACGAAGTAGTAATGTACCACCAAACTGCCGCCGAGCAGCCGCTGTTTGTGCGACGGCAAGTCGCATGCCATGCGAAGCAAGAGCAGCGCCAGCATGATGCTAATAAGCGCAACGGGTGAAGCAACCGCCCTACCAGGGAAGGAGTGGTGAGGTGTGGCACAGAGTCGGGCTCAGCTCCTGCCACTAAGATTTGCTGGTGCTTGCAGCTGATCGTAGCCTCAGGCCTCTCGGAAGTAGCCGATCGGGTCGAAGTGAATGATTACCTCGACTTCACGGCAATTTGAACAGTTTGGCGATGTTCCATAAACCAGTAGAATGTATTTCTGCTGTGCCGCCCTTGCCTTTGTTCTAAAACACCATCGAGACATCACCAGCCTTGGCAACACGCTAGAGCAACCAATGACGTTGAGTCGCGTGCTCGTCGCTGGAGCTCCATCCCAATCTTCCTTCATCTAAATCGCTTGATCGACCTCATACCATGCTCTAGCGACAACCATGGCCACTGCTCAGAACCTTAACATTCACCTGACGACCTTCAACTGCGGCCGCAGCGAAGTCCATATCGACTACTTCGCCTCCTCTCTATACTCATCCCTCTCCAAGACCGGATCCCTCCCTCCAGATCTCATCGTCTTCGCTCTCCAGGAAGTCGCGCCTATCGGATATGCCTTTCTTGGAGGGCCACTACTTGCGCCTTACTTCTGTCGCATAGCAGACGCTCTGCGCAAGGCCACGCAATGGGCTTTTGGGAAAGACGCAGAGTATGAGCATGTTCTCACGCGCAATGTTGGGATGACAGGTATAATGGTATTCGCGCGAGAAGGGATGATGGAGCAGATACGCAGAATTGGAGAGGCGGGGACAGGCGTGGGATTGTGGGAGATGGGGAACAAAGGAGCAGTAGGAGTTCGTCTGGAGCTGGAAGACACGAGTGTGAGTTTTGTCGCTGCGCATCTGGCGCCGGCGGAAAGTGCTTGGAAACGGAGGAATGAGGACTGGAAGAACATCTGCCAGACGCTTGTCTTCGAATCAGTCGATAGCAAGAAGATTTCTGGAGAACGACAACCACTGCTGTCCTCGCCAGAGTCCTCAAGCCCTCACGGCCTCTTCGACTCTCCCTCCCACATCTTCTTCGCAGGAGACCTCAACTACCGCACCTCCGATACGCAACCCAACCCAAAGGACTTTGAAACTTGGCCGCAACCTATGGCTTCCTCGTCTGATGCTTCCCACTGGAGCAAGCTCCTTCCCAAAGACCAACTCATCCGCGAGCTCCACGATAAGAAGACCCTACACCTGCTATCAGAAGCGCCCATAACCTTCCCACCGACATACAAGTACTCCGCCCGCGCGCAGAAACTGGCCGAAGAGACCGCAAACGCGCATGCAGACTCGACAGACACCAGCACCAAAATCGATGGTACCTCAGGGATCAAGCTCGGCGACATCCAAGAACAAGTCTGGCTATGGGCGAAACATCGCGTACCGTCATGGTGTGATCGCATCCTCTACTTGGCTAGTACTCCGCCTACAGTGCACTCGTACACTGCTCTGCCAGTACAGCCCACAAGCGACCATCGTCCCGTCTCACTGTCTTGCTCCATTCCACGGACGAGACCGCAAACAACTTCCAATCCTCCATTCGAAATTGCCGCGGACTGGGTTGCGAAAAGGGCCATGGCTCGACGTCTAGAATTCCTCATCGGACTAGGAGCATACCTTGGATTCACAGGACAAGGCCAGACTCTCCTCGGCGGAACAGTAGTAGGAGTCGTAGCAGGCTACCTCATTCTGCAGTACATCATCAGGTAATAATAGTATTAATTATCCTCTCATCTACAAAGTCTCCCTAGCATAAAGCTTCTGCTCATCCCCATCCCTCAAATCATACTCCGCCGTCCCATCGAACCTCACCCTCCCATGTGACTCAGCTGGCCGCGGCATCAACACTTCTACCGGCTTCTCCTTCACAAACTCCTCCTGCTTATCCTCAACTGCTACTGGCACCCTCGCAACCTCTTTCGCCTCCAAATCCTGCAGTCTCCTAAACTTATGCTTTCTCCTTCTCCGGTTAGACTCCCAGGCCGCAGCCCAGACTGCCAAAGAGACCATCACGATAGCAGAGAGGACGATGCTCGTGGCAATAAGTGCGCTAGCGGCGAGGCTAAATTTATTGTGTGAGTATTTATTTGAGGAGGTCGAAGGGGAGTTTGAGCTCGTTGCGTGGTCTCCGCTTTCATCGGTGTCAGTGTCGTCGTCGCTCGAGCTCGATGTGGAGTGAACTTCAGCGACAGGATCGCTTCGCTTGATCATGAATTTGGTCAGGGAATCTGTCGACTGGTGTTTGTGTCAGTCCCGATTCCTCTCGCGAGACGCTTCGATCGGCTGAGAAATACCTTCATCTCGTCCGCACCCAAGACGTCTCGGGTGTTTGCATCTCGTCCAGCAGCGTAGACTTCTCGAGTACCCACATCTCGTCCAGCAACAAAGACTCCCCTTAACAAGCCTCCCACCAACAATATGCTTATCAACTGCATAATGATCCCTCACGGATTTGTGAGCGATGGACGAAGATGACTTGATCTCATTACACCACCACGAAGGGAAGCCCGCCATAAATGCTGCTGCGGGCTGATACTCGGTACTTTCGGAATGAAAGCTAAAGCTGAAGACAATAGCATGACCCGGCGATGAGCTTGTCGTAGATAGATACCTTGGCAACACAGGGAATATCCTTGGGTATCGTATCCAGAAGTCAGTCCATAGCAGCCAACGCCGGACCCGAAATTGATCCATATCTTACCCCGTGGCACGAGCTATAGCCCTGGTTGCTTCTATATCGGTAAATGCATCTTACCTAGCTAGTGTATATGAAGGAGAGATGCTTTCGGTCTGGGCAAGGTCATATTTCTTCGTTCTGTCATACCGCACCCAGAATCCAATTCACACAGTCCAATCCTTTTTGCTGAACCCATTACGAGCTCCGGCTTCCCATTGGCTCGAAGGGGAAAGCTGCTGCGACCATCGACATGACAATATACAGAGCGGCGCAGATATAGATTGGGACTGAGGTTGCGGTGTTCGCGTAACTGGTCATTGGTTAGTATAAAAAGAGTAGATGTGATGTACGAGCAACTCACGTAGCGATCACGGCGCTCATGATACCCATGATGCGGTTCAGGCCGATGGAGATGCCGTTACCGGTACCGCGGTGGGCAGATGGCAAGACTTCAGGGGTATATGCGTATAGTGTACCGTAGTAGATGTTCTGCAACAGTCTACGTTAGTCCGTGTTCGTCTCAAGCCAGTCTCCAGTTTCTTCCGATCCAGTCAGGCAGTGCCGTCTTCAGGGACCGGGCTTCCTTCCGATACGTCTTGATCTCCAGGACGCGACCAACCGTCGCTCGATATCCTGAGGGCTACTTCGTACAGGGATCATTTCTCCCGAACGGATTCGGCTGGCGGATGGACGCACATGACCGAGAGTGGCTGCTGCACACATGGACACCCGCATAAATGCGGAGTGCAGCGAAGGCTCGCTAGCCAGACATGCATGTCATTCAGCAAGCTATCCAGATCCGTTGCGGGCAGCCCGTGTTGAGGACAAGCTGCGATGATAGGCCATCAACCAGACATGTCACACTTCTTCCGCAAGTTTGGCATCACTGCTCCAGTATTCAGACGTAATGGACGCCCTACGACAAGCGTAGGACGTGAGGATAGGCCCCTCACCCAGACAAGGCAACGTCACAATGCCAATCATGATCCAGATCCAGGAACGGTACAAGTACTGTAGTGGACACCCTGTGATGAGACACAGAGCGGAGGATAGGCCCCTCACCCAGACAAGGCAGTATCACTTGGCAAGCGATTGACAAAATCCAGAAGTGGTTCATGATCTTCTAATGTTTCTCGGGGTTGCTATGGGAGCGTGTTGTGGAAGGGGGAGGGAGTCACTTACCAAGCAGAAGCCGATGGCACACGTAAACCCGAGGTTCTCCGCGTTGGTGCGCACCTGAGTGTAAGCGAAGAAGAAAGCCATCGTCAAGAGAGCCCCAATGATCTACCCATCGATGTCAGTGAGCGACTCGACTGTGGGAGACGACATGTGTGCTCACCATCGTGCCTCTCCTGCCCCAGAAGAACTTGGAGCGGCACATGAAGCCGGCGAGGATCGGGCTCGGAATCGAGCAGGCGTTTGCAATGGCATAATTCCGCCATGTATCGCTATCGCTGAGTCCACCAATCTGGGCACCGCGACTCTTCAGGTACTGTGGCAGGAAGACGTTGTACAGTGGGTATGCGAGACCAATGAGCAGCCAAGAGAACCAGATCAGGGAGGTTGAAAGACCCAGCTTCCGCGTGACGAAGAGACCCTTGAGGTGCACCCAGACTTCCTTGAAAGAGAACTTTTTGGCGGCATGCGCTGGAACAGAGCCACGTCGCTCCTGGTTGTAACCGCCTGTCACACCGCAAGCTTCCAACCGCTCCAGAGTAAGGCTGCAAGGACGATTGTACTTCTTTGCAATGAACTGCAGGGTCTCGACGACCTCGGCATCTTTGCCCTCGCCGACCAAGAACTTCGGAGTCTCTTTCAGATTGATGACAGTGACTCGCAAGAGAGACATGACCAGAACGAGAGAACCGTTCGCAAACCACACGTATCTCCATCCCGGATTCGTTTGCCAGTTGCAAGGAATTCCAGTGTCAGCCGGGAAACCGGGGCAGCTGTAGTTGGGTAGGAAAGCCCAAGCGAACAGCCCGGCGACGAGTTGACCGACACCCCACCACAATGCCATGAGCGTGAGGAGCCATTGGTCCTTCGATGGCAAGTATTCCAGGAAGACTGCGGTGTCCAGGACCAAGTTGCCTCCACTACCGAAAGCCGACAAGCAGACGAAGAGACCCAGGACAATCCAATTGGGGCTGGCTCCTGCTACGATGCAGAAAACCGAAGAGATCAAGAGGGAGACATTGAAGGCGTATTTGCGCCCAATGACATCTGCCGACAGACCCCAGAAGAGAGCTCCCACCAACATGCCCACGTAGACGGCAATAGTAAGGCCGTTAGGGAAGGAAGGGTTGAATTCGTAGCCGGCATTGGTAGCGATGATGGATTGGATGAGCAGCATCAGACTGTCGACGGCGTAACCAAACCCGTTCAGGATAAACAGCTTCCACTGGTACCAGGTCATACCGATCTCGTCAATCGCGTTGTTGACCAGGTGCATCTTCGCATTGAGGACGGGATCCAGGTCTTCCTGGCCCAGTAGGTCGCCTTTGCCCGTAGAAAGCTCATCGCTCTCGCGACGCAAGGGCGCCTCGTAGAGTGGCGGGCTCTTCGCCGTCTCCTTGTTCAGGATGTCCATCTCGAAAGCTCCGTCAAGACTTTTTCTGGCTAGCAGGCCTTCCTCCTCGTCAATGCTCTGTCGTGTCGCTGTCTTCGAGAGAACGCGCTCTTGTCGCCGGCTAGAAGAATTCGCTTCCGATTCTTCCCGGGAGAGCAAGCGGGTGCGCTGCTCGTCGTCGCTGTCGTCGTTGGAATCCACGGTGGGCGAGAGGGAAACAGAAAATCAGCGGGCACCCCGATTGAAGATAAGGTCGGCGGCAGACTACAGCTAGTCGCGTGCTGCTGCGGGCGCCGTCGAGACCGTGGCTTGGAGTAGGGTTACAGTAGAGGGGTCATTGCAGTGAGATAGTCTGGTTCACGACCAATCTGCTTCAACGCACGTG
The DNA here is from genome assembly GCA_002785995.1 of Mycosphaerelloides madeirae. NCBI lineage: Eukaryota > Fungi > Ascomycota > Dothideomycetes > Mycosphaerellales > Mycosphaerellaceae > Mycosphaerelloides > Mycosphaerelloides madeirae. The sequence goes on from NHNV01000034.1 coordinate 270,333, forward strand.
GACTTGGCTGCCGTTGAGTACGTATCTCTGAAGTCGTGCAAATCGCCTATGACCTGCCTTAGCGATGGTGATGGTGCTCATACTCCACGTTTTCGCGTTGTGCTGATTCCTCTCCTTTGCTGTGCCGCTTCATTGATCTTCATCAGCTCGAGAAACGGCGACGCCGCGCTCGCCACACCTCGGGAATCCGGGATCCAATTGGCATTGGGTGATTAGCATGCGGAAAGGTGGCGGGCAGGAAGGATTCAATGGGACGTCGGAACCAGCAAGGCGGGGGAACAGAAGCTTTCGTGCAAAAACGTTGCGGCCACGCAAAGAGGCCGCACGTGCGCGCATGTATCGTGTGCAAATTGCAACGAAAGACAACGGAAGACCAGTTCTGACAACATCCACCTTCATTGTTTTCCTCTTCTGAGCAAGATCTACGTACAACCGTACAGAAACCCTCTCTTCTTCATCTTCTCTCCTTGCTCCCCCACCTCTCCCTCAAACGTACGAACAATCGATTCTGTATTTTCTGTGGTTTCTTCTGAGCGGAGGTATAAAGCGCCGGGAAAATGCAAATGCAATGTGTGGAACGCAACAACAACAAATAACGACAAGCCAAATAACGAAAAGAATCCCCAACGCCATGTGCCCAAACAGGAAGATGTGGTTCACCGTATGTACAGAACTTCCGCAGGCAATAGCAGCATGGGGTGTTTCGAACAGCAAACAGTAGAGAGATTGAATCATTCCCGTCCAAGGTCAAGTTCGCCAAGGAGGCCGTACAGGGCCGAATTCAATGAAGAACCACAACAACCAGAAGACCGGAAGAGCTCGAAACTTCTCCAGGACTGACGGAAGAAATCGCAGTATGACCTGATCGACCACCAGAGCCGCCGCTATGCCCGCAGCAAGCTATACACTGCTAGCTCGACCACCGACACCTGCTGCAGGCGTGGCGGGCGTACCAGCTGGTGCGGGAGGCGGATAGTATCCTTGATCGTACTGCTCGTCCCCTACAGGATCGTACTCGTCGCCATCGTACTCGTCGTCGTCGTAGTATTCCTCGCCATCGGGAGGTGGCAAGTTCAGATCGTAGTTCTGAGAATTGGTCGGTGGTACAGGAGCTGTGGCGTTGTTCCCGTTGTTATTTTTCCCCTTACCCGCACCCTTCTTGTTCTTGCGTCCCTTCATCTTTGCTTTCTCCAGCAGCCGCTTCTTCTCCGCAGCCTTCTTCCGCTCTTGACGATCCTTGATCTCGTATTTGCGTATCATTGCGTATGGCGGCACTCCGTAGATGTCCTCGTATTCACAGAACTCGCAGATCCACATGTCTTCCCGCTTCGGACGATGGTGGAAGTTCTGGTATTGTTGCTGCTTCTTTCTATTGGCGGCCTGCAGTGCATACTCTTTCGCGGGGTTTCGACGCGGCTTGGGTTTCGGAGGTGGAGCTTGTTGGTGTTGATGGCCAGCTAGCGGAGCATTGGATGGAGGCGGTGGTGGGCGTCCAACATTGGCGGCCTGCTGGCGTGCTGGAATAGTTGGTGTGGTTTGTGTTCCATGCGTGCTCTTACCAGGCGATGGGATGTTCCGTGCTGGAGTCGGTGTGCCTGCTGGATATGCCGTTGGAGGCTGATCGACCATTTTGGTTGCAGAATCGGATTCGCACGTGAACGTGAACTGTGTCTTGGGCGTTGCGGAGGTGTTGGCACTAGTTGCTGACTGAAGCAGACTTGTATTGTCCCGGCCATTACCCGCGGGAGTCAGAGGACCTTGCTCAGCGGCTGTCTTAATTGCCTGTGAGATGATGCCGCCAGTGTTTTCGGAGCCGGGATCTGTGTGTTTGAAACCTTACGTCAGCTGTCTTGTTCTGCTCAAACCGCACTGTTCGAATGAATTTACCTGATCCATGCCTGCCATCACCAGCTCGAGGAGGAGCACGTGGGTTGTAGCTATTCGTACCATTCGAGACTCCATTGGCTAAGGGACGCCGGACTTTGCCCTCTTGTCTCCCGTAACGACCTCTGCCCGCACCGCTGATGCCTGTGCCTGAGACTGCACCGCCTGCATTTGCAGCCTGGGTACTGTATTGCTGTTGCTCAGAGTCTGCTGTCCCATTTATCCCATGCTCTTCCACAACTCCATCAGCTGAGTTGCTGCCAATTCCCATGCTTGCCAGCTCAGCACTGAGTTGGCTCTGATGCATGCTGGAAGTCCCTGAAAGCGGGATCTTTCTCTTCTTCTTATTGCTGGTATTTTCGAACGATTCGTAGCCGTCTGCAGATGAGGCTGTCGAACCCGGCGGTGGCGGCTTATTGGAGGCACGAGAAGCCTCAATGAGTCGTCGCTGTAATGAGTCCACAGGCTTTACGGCATGCCCGTTGGCGATGGCTGCTGGTGGGTATCGATAGTCGGGATGATCAAATTCCACCTCATCGTCACCACTGTCCCCGTCTTCGCCACACGTGCAATGACGATGCACGACCCCGTGATCGTGTTGATGATGTGAATCTCCGTTTGTCAAGCGGCGCTGCTGATTGGGCATCCCATTCTCTTGCACAGTGAAGCTCAATGTCGGCGAAATCGGTGATGGATCGGGAGGGTAGATGATGGAAGAAACCTGCTCAGGTGAGAGCCGGCTCTTGAGCTTGCTCTTCGGGAGCGGGCGAATGGCACGATTTGGGAAGTTCGGCGATATGAGATCCGGGGACCTCGCTCCAAGCGAAGGAGACACGGCTTCGGGCGATCGTACGGATGAGATGGAGGGTGATCGTGGGAAGTTCGCCGCGGCGTACTCTGTATGCTCTGTTAGCCCCAGCGTCGGCCCAGATTTCGCCACGAGAGGTTGCGCTTGGTCTCCGAGGATCAGGACAATCTAGAGAAGCTCGCTCAAGCCGTGCAGCGCCCAGACAATGAGGCCCGCAGTTGAGTCCATCATAATCGAGCATACTACGTGGCTGATGCTGCGCAGAGATGATGGACGATGCTTGCCACTCTCTTAATGCTCCTGTCCGTCCAGAGCCGCATGTCCGTCTCCCCAACGTTGAGCAGAGTCACACGCACCGGTGGCCGTGGCCATTCTCAATCCCGCGGTATCTCAGCGTCGTGCCGGCTAGTCCACGCAGGCCAGCTCTTTCTTTATCGAGCCTTCACACTACCTCGTCGTCTCGGGAGGGAAAAAGCGCTGTTCCTCACGAGTCAGTTTCTCCAGTCCCACGCAGCCCCGCGCACAGGTGCGCATCATGCATCGCTCTTGGCGCCCTGAGCACACGTACATGGTAGTGAAATGGAAGGTCGGTATCGACGGGCCAACATGCGGATGGCAAGAATGTGCGTTTGGAAAGAGAGAGAGAGAGAGAGATGTGTGTGTACACCTAAGCAGTGCTGTTCGAGTCCTTTAGTCACCCCCGAGAAAAAGCCGTGGTGGCATCAACTCCACCTCCTTTTCTCTCCTTTCTCTCTACTACACTACAATCTCATCAACCTCACATATACAAGCAAACCCCTCCGTGGACTCCTTGCTACTTGGACCGTACGTTCACGATGAATACTCTCGTTGAAGTCCTCTTTTCAACTCGCCTCGGCCAAGCACAATTTGGAGACGTGCCTTTGATGTCGCGGAAGCGTAAGGTGATTGGATGCTAAGACTAGTGACCAGTACTTCTCAATCTCCTGTTCCCACGCACTCCTCGGTATACTGCTACTGTCTGCGTAGAACATATGCTCTTCTGGCTGTCTCCGCGAGGTCGGTCTCAAAACCACTGGATCCCTGCCTCCCAGTACGATGCTTGGACCTTACCGACTATGCAACATTAGCGATTTCATCCTGCCCGCAGGGATCAGTCGGCACTTGCAGCACAGCGCAGGCAATGCAGCAGCCCACCTGTCCATGGCTATGCCGTTACGCTTCCGGTCACCATTCTTGTCCACCGATCGATCAGCCATCTTGGAGACACCCTCACGCAGCTGAACCACCCGCCGATGAGCCTCTTCCGCCAGCTTCGAGGCGACATGGAGTTTGACACTAGCAGTCTGGAAGTCATCGTCGTGGAAGGCCACCTCTGCACTGAAAAGCGTCTGTTGGAGCATAGCAAACACCTGAATAGGCTCTGGCACCTCCCGAAATTCGCAAAGAACGAAAGCTAGGCAGCAGTATCTGCCCCAATGGTACGAAATGCTCTTGTTCGACTTTCGGATCCAGAGTGGAAGGCTGTAGAACACCTCCCCTAAGCGGCGGTACTCGTCGGCCAGTGAGATGGCTGTGTTGCTCAGATAGTGGAGGTGGGCTTGGAGTTCTTCCATTGTGGGAGGTATTGTCTGCGCAAAGCCAGCAGTCAGCGAGAGGTTCTTACATGGATCGATTAGCCGCGATCAATGGCCCATGCGACAGAGCCACTTACTGCCTTCTCCCCTTGGGTCATAACGCGCAGTGGCTCGGATGCACTTCTGGATTGATTGTCATACTAAGCTGGGTGTGTTTGGACATAGAGAGAGAGTTTAGTATGTTTCGTCGTCAACTGATGCGATAGGGCAGAGGTGAGCTATCACTCTAAACTTAAACGATGTGAGCTGAGACAAACGCGCGATGTTTGACAAACACGCGAAGACATGTCTTCATACTGCAGAAAGCTTCATGCAGGTAGGCGTTGCGCCATTGTACTTTTCTTTGAGCTTTGCAATGAACGTCGAATGTTGCCATGTGACTCTTCACTGCGCAATATCCGCATTCACTTTCAGTGTTCCTTTTCATAAGCATCCCCTCGACGCTCATCCTTGTTGTCGAAGGCGCTGTAGAAGTACCGGCGCCATCTCAATCACTTTTCTCTCCCCAACTCCCCGTCCGTCTCTCTCATTCTCGCTGTCCTCAAACAACCCCACGCTATCACCACTACCTCTTACATTGATCCCCGCCCTTTCAATCGCTGCAGCCCCACCGACAGCCTCTACTGCCATCGCAAAAGCCCCGCTGGCACTCAACTTATCATACTCAATCGGCTCGCCCCACCGCATCCTCCACCACTCATGCACCTCCGGCAAGTCCACCATCCAGCCGGCGAAATGTAAATGTTTCTGGTAGTCCTCCCCGGGACTCATAGCGGGCGTGACTCACTCACTTCCCAAATCACTCGCATCCACAAGCTTCTTCAATTCGATGTCCAAATTGGTCACAGTTCGCCCGAGCGCCTTCACGTCTACGTCCATCTTAAGCCAGGTGGTCTCGAGTTTTGACCATGCGAGTTTCCAGAGGGCTGTTTTGGCTCTGCGATGGAGCTCGTGGAGCGTTCTGATCTGGGCGATGACTTCGGATGGCAGAGTGACGTTGAAAGCTTGCCAGCATGCTTCGTGATCTGGGCGTTTGGAAATGCGGGTGGAAATGGGAAAGGAGTGGAAACGTATGCCCAAAGAGCGGTAATGGTTTTCGCAGATCGAGAGTGTGGTGTTGAACATGGCGAGGCAATTTTGGAATTGAGTTTTCAAGGCGAGCTCGACCACGTTGGTGGTGTCCGTGGTGGAAGGAGGTTCCATGGTCGAGGAGCTGCCAGAGGCTGAAGGCATGATTGCAGTTCTCGATGTGTGCTAGAACGGGGAGGGTGTCAGAGTTAGTGGGCTGGAAAACAAAATTAGGTGACTTACATTCACTTCATGCCGCTGCAACGCATGTGCCAGCTCACACTCGGTAGCTATAATAAAGATATTATAATGCCTAAACGATGCGTTCAAAGAATGTGATGGGAGATGGAGTAATGATTCGCCGGTGGTGTTCTAAGTTTTAGTTGGCTTGCTTTGAGGTGTAGATGGAGAAAGTCGTGTTCGCAGGAAGTCGTTGGCGAAGTCGAAGGTCGCTTCTCCACAAGACACAGATTTATGTGAACGCAACTGCCTCCATGATTGAAGACTGTTAAAATCAAAGCAGTTTCGAATATATCGTTTCGGTACTCTAACACGCACTTGCTCACATTCTATTCTATGCCGAGCTTCCCTTTTGCTTCGCACCTAACTTCATGCTCCCAAGCGTCTCCGCAGACTCCTCTTTAAACTCATCCAACCACCGGCTCTGCGGCTTGCGTTCATACACAATATCGCCCATCGTCCAAGTCATCCTCTTGCGATCCGTCTCCCAATCCACATCGTTATCCGGGCAGATGGCGTAGAACTTGTCCTCGCTCATCTTCGTGTAGAGGTAGTCTGCCACTTGCTCTGGCGTCCACGCACCGTCCGGCTTCTCCTTGGTCTTACCGCCTCCCGTCAATCCAGTGAATGTCCAGCCGGGAACCAAGAGATGAACTGATGTTGAAGGACTTGACTTTGCGAAGTCGAAGTGCAAATGCTCTGCTATTGTCTTGACAGCCGACTTCGAAGCATTGTAGGCTGGATTCCCCGGTGGGTTCGTAATACCTTGCTTCGATCCCGTAATTATGACAGCCTTCTGCTCGCCACTGTTATCGTTGAAGTGAGGGAAGAAAGTATTGATGCCATTGACGACACCAAAGAAGTTCACGTCGAAGATCTTGTGAAAGTATGCGGAATCAGTCCAATCGCTTTTCAGGCCAATGCCAGCATTGAGGTGAAGGAAGTCTAGCTTTCTGCCACCCTGTTCAACAACTGTCTTCAGATTTGACCAAGCATTCAGAGAGCCTACGTCCATGTCATGCGTCTCAATATGGGCCTTGGTGGAGATCGCAATTTTGGCTTCGCTCAGTTTTGTGGAGTCGTTGTCGACCAGGATCAAGTTCATGGAGTGAGAAGCGCACAGTTTGGCCACGGCGAGACCGACTCCAGACGCAGCGCCTGTGATGAGGGCGGTTGCTCCTGAGCGGAAGACTTTGACTGAATGGTGGAAGGTTTAGCATGAGATATATGGATTTCCTTTTGGCCTTCGCGTTACATACTTGGAGCAGCCATTGTAGTTGTGGATAATTTCCTTCTAGATAGTGTCTGAGGAGTAGGAGGTGCTTTGAGATGAGAGAAAAGCATTACAGGAAACAAGACTCAACTTTTGGAAGGAAAGGCTCTTCTCAACGCGGAGAGGGGCATTGATGGAGGTGACGTCGCGGGGCGTTATCACCGTTGATCTCCGCGCGCTCAACCGAGAAGGCGACAACAAATAGTTGCCATACCACCATAACACAATGCTCGAGGTTGCATCTTCGATCAGGCTGCGCCCGTTTGGGAGAGATGAAGCGATGCGTGATGGGTGAAGTTTCAAGGCGAAAGTCGAAGTGAAACACTCCACGCCAAGGAAAGCGCATGTGGTTGCTATGCCAGTGTTTACCATCAATCCGGACTCTGCAAAAACACGTTCGCAAAAGTCACTTGCGTATACTACCCCAGGTATTATCAACGCTCTCACATCTCGCCCAGCCCAACAGTCGACCGCTACACAGAAATCCTCTCGCTTGTGATGGTTTACTGTGCCTCGCGCTGAGACGTCCAGTATGGAAGCCAAGTCAGCGGACCGGCCGAAACACCAGCGCAACCGATCCGCCCACGCCATCCTCTCCAGCATCGTCTCGCCCAAGTCTCGGCCTGCACCGCCCGAGTCCTCGCCCGCCAATGCTAAGCAGTCCGATCATGACCGCTCCAATTCGAGAGGAGTCCTCGGCGAAAGGCAGGGAAACGTCCAGTCGCCGCCCGCATCGCCTTCCAAGAAGAAGCATACATTTTCAAAGGCTGCTGTTAACCCTCATACCATGAAGGTTGCTACGAAGACCAAGGATGGCGGTGATGGGCCACAGAAGTCCAAGTCCTCAACCAATCTCGCGTCCGTCTTCGCTAAGATGAATCGATCGAGCAAGGACCTTACAGCCCAATTGAAGAAGGAGAAGGAGAATACTACACCACCCATCTCAGCACATGGCCCATCTGCCGATACGCCTATATGGGCTCAGTTTGCCTCGCAGAATAGCTCCAATTCTTCGCGTCCAGACAGCAGCCACAGCAAGTCTTCAGCCAACCTTCATGATGAGATCGCCAGGTATACACCTAAGGAGTACTCACCAAGCAAGCAACGGAACTTCAATGGTTCATTCGAGGCACCAAATCTACGACCGACGCTTAACAACGCTCGACCGCAGATTGCTCAACTGCCACGCTCTGAAAGCTTTATCGGAGCCATTGGAAGACGCGTGAGTGGTGGAAGAAGCAGTGTGGAAGAAAAGAGAAAGGCCGAGGAGTCACGCAGGAAAGACACAGAAGCGCAGAATGGGAAGGCGCCGGTGGAGCGGTCCAGGTTCCTGCAGCACGAGACTACCGGGAGAAAGACAAGCGGAAGCAGCACCGAACAACCAGCCAAAGAGAAACTCAACATCGCAAAAAGAGGCGGCAGAGTCATGGCCGCCGTCGCTGCTTTCCAGGGCAAGAGTAAGGAATTATCTCCAGAGCTGAGGAAAGAGGAGCCACCTCTCGATCCCAAGGTTATCAACGAGACGTTTGAAGCAATGCTACAATCACGCGACATCGCCGAAGCGCAGCGACGACAGATGCGGACATTGACCTTGCGAGTGAAGGCACACCTCATCAAGACAGACCTCAGCTCCAAGGATAGCCCACCCGGATCCCTCAACAACGAATTTCCCAAATCACAGTCTTCGACAAAGATTGAAGAGGTAGCAGAGGAGGCGAAGAAGGAAGAGGAGGATGCCAAAGCCACCAAAAGATCTCGAGCGCGCAGCAGGACCTTTACCTTCTCCAAAGGGGACAAGAAGAATAAGGGCGAAGGGTCGCCGCACAAGAAGCAACGTTCGCAAAGTAAGGTCAGGCCCACTTCGATTGAGATTCCCAAGGATACTGGCTTCCTGTTTGGTCAAGCCACGCCTAGCACTCCAACTGGATCATTTGGCCGGAAGAATGCACCATCGGCGATTCCGAAGGACTACATCGAATATCTTCGCAAGAGCCAAGATCCAACGAAAGTTGAGGTCGGCCGTCTGCACAAACTTCGAATCTTGCTGCGTAATGAGACTGTGGCTTGGGTCGACAGCTTTATATCACAGGACGGCATGTCGGAGATTGTTCGCTTGTTAAACCGGACGATGGCTATTGAGTGGCGAGAGGACCACGAAGACCAGTTGCTTCACGAGACACTACTGTGCCTCAAAGGTATGTGTACGACTGAGCGTGCGTTGGCAGAGTTGAACAAGGTCGCCGACGACCTGTTCCCGGCAATGCTGTTCATGCTGTTCGATGAGGAGAAGAAAGGGCCAGCCGAGTACTCTACTCGTACTATCATCATCAGCGTACTTTGTAAGTCAGCCATCAACAGTAGAGGGCGCTCAAAGCTAACCTACCACAGTCAACTTCCTCGCCTCCGCCACCAATACATCCCCGGACGAACTGGAGAATCGAGCACGTAGGATCCTGAAGTACCTGGCCGAGCAACCTAAGAAGACCGACGCTGTAGATGCCGTCGACTTCGTTCTGGGAATGCGAGTCCCGCGACCATACAAGCTCTGGTGCCGAGAAGTCTCCAATGTGACCAAGGAAGTCTTTTGGATCTTCCTTCATCAACTGAACGTAGTCCCTCTGCCGAAGCCCACCTCATCTCACATCAACAGCGAAGCCGACGACGCCGAACTCACCAAAACTCTCGAGTCGACCTACACAACCCGCCACTTCCCCGGCTCTCGCCCTCCAGTCCCCGCAGCTCCCTACATCGGCGGCGTAGAATGGGACGCCACAACCTACCTAATCGCCCACATGGACCTCTTGAATGGCCTCATCGCCTCCATTCCCTCCGCCACAGCCCGCAATACCCTCCGTCAAGAACTCCAAGCCTCCGGCTTCGAAAAAGTCATGGGCACAGTCCTGCGAACATGCAAGGAGAAATTCTACCTTGGAGTGCACGACTGTCTTCGAGGCTGGGTCGCTGCCGCTGCGGAAGATGGTTGGCAGACGAGATTTGTGCGAGAGGGACCGACGGATGAGGAGGTCAAGGAGCAGGCTATGCGTGCTAGGAGCGCGAGTCCTAAGAAGAATCGTGGCAAGAAGAATGATGAGCCGCCGCAACTCAATGCTCCCATGTTGGAGGCACCCAAGTTGGATCTGGGGTTGGATCTTTCTAAGAGCAAGAGTAAAGAGGGGGATGATGATGGATGGTTGGGATGAAGGAATGATTCATGATGATGGCGATGGTACGTGATTCTCTTGAATCTCTCTCTTTTCTTCTTTTCGGCTTTTAGTATAGATGATGAGCGACAGTCTTGGGCACTCTCTTGGTTTTGGGCGCTTTGGGAAAGAAGGGAGGGGGGCGTTGGATGAACGGATGGTAAAGGGCATAATTTTGAGTTTGAGACAGTACTAAGCATCAGAGCATAATAGGACGCGGTAACAAGTTACATGCCAACTCTAGTTTGACAGAAGTGAATGACAGTTTCTCTCGACAACTGAAACTTTCCGACTTCGTTGATCCGGATTTCCCTTTGACTGCTCCAAAGTATATATAAGCCCAGCAGTCTCTCCACCATTTTCGTACACGAACGAAACGCCCCTTTCCAAACCATAACTTTCCAACTCAACAAACCCGCCTTCGGCCCTCCAATCCCCAAAGAAATGTTCGCCATCAAGTGGAACAAAGTTTTTCGCCTCCTCACCCGTAGCATAGAAGACGACGGAACAAAGCTCCATCTCTCCTCTATCCTCTCCCAGCTCAAAGATTCTTCCAGATAGCCAACCCAAGCTCATAGACGTCCAAAAAGTATTATTGTTTGACTGATCTTACCATACCCACCTTCCTCCAAGAATTACAAGACCTAGGCCTTGAAGTCTCCTCTTTTCCCGACGAAACTGAAAACGCCACCAAACGGAAAGACGGGACGTACAAGCTCGTGCCAGAGAACTGGCGATTTGTGTATGTGGATCCCTAATTTGCGGCATATATGACGCTGAGAGTTGCGAGGAAACGTGGAGGGTGGGATGAAGGAGAGGGGGAAAGGGAGTGGACGCTTTTGAGGGGGTTTATTGTAGGGAAGTTGGAAGTGATGGTTTCGCGGCTTGCGAGAGAGGGTTGAAGGAAGTAGAGGGTGTATTGGCTATAGTCTAGCTGTCCAAGCACGACCATTTGCGCTGCGGTTGTGTTTTTCGAGATTCTGGCGAAGCATGGCTATTATCCTGGCATACCCGTGTCCTTCGGCAAGTTTCAACGGCGTGTTGAATCCTTCTTCTGCACAGACTTCCTTGCAGGGGTCCGCCCCGTAGTTAAGCAATAAGCTGATCGTCTCTTCGTGCTGCTTGTAGACCGCTTCATACAAAGCCGTCATCTCGCTTTCACCATCGTCGAACGTAGGCCGCGATACCAGCTCGTCGACTTCTGCACCAGCTTCGAGTAGGATCTTGACGACGTCGTTCTTGCCTCTCTTCGCAGCGCTTTGTAGCAACCGAGTTCCCTGGAAGAATTGAACGCCGTACTTTTGTACGAGCGTTTCGACACAAGAGGCTTTGACGGGAGCGCCGTGGACCGCATGGCGGATTGTTTCTTTGTCGATTTGAGCGCCGTGGCGGAGGAACCAATTTAGCTCTTCTGGACCGGTGTGCAAAGACCACTTTAGCATCCGGTTAAAAGAGAGTCTCGAAGTGCGCATTCCCCGCCAGTCGTATTGGTAGAGGACATCGAGGAGGGATGGATTGCGGGTGGCGTATTCTAATGCGATGCAAGTATTTTTGTCATCTAGGGAAGCACCAAGTTGCAAACATAGGCGGAGGACTTGGGCGTCGCTGTGAAGGGCTGCGAAGGTAGCGATGGCTTGGAGTGGTATACGATGACGATCGAGCTGCGATAGCATGGTCTGTACGGTCTGTGCATCGTCTCTCAGGGCGCTTGTGAAGAGTTGCTCAAGATTGGCGATATCTAGGGACAGTTTAGTCGTCCTGTCCAAAGGCTCCTCGAACAGGAGACATACTTTCAAGCTGCGTATACGGAGACTTCAACGCAGCTTCTCTGATGGCATTGCCAACGGGATCGTTAATCATCGATTCCCATGGCCGAGTTGCTTTTTCATCTGCAGGATGTCTAACGCCGGAGAAGTGTGCGAGAACGTGGTGAAGATACTCCTCTTCGGAAATTTGCTGTGTTTTGAGGGCCTGAAACGCTTCATCGAAACACAGACTCATTTTGTGCAGTTGGAGGGACTCGAAAACAGACAGACTGGTTTGGACGAGATGGAACGGGGAGACTTTAGCTGATGCTGACCACCTTCTTATGCTCAGTATTATAAACCACGCAGGTGCATGATTCTGTAGACAGTATTGCTCGGACTCCGTTGTTATGGCTCCAGGTAGTAGGTCCGCATGGCAGGTCGTCGAATTAGTGGCCTCGCAGAGTGCTTTGACGATTCTTGTATGAGGCATTTATCACAAAGTCGCGCTCGACCATGCCGACATGGGAAGTACCAAGGGACAATCAATGTCTTTCAGTTGATCAAGTTCCCCGTGCGGTCTGTCGATGTACGGTAAAGAGTGAGGTTTCTATCGACAAATCTTTCTTTGGAGAGGTGAGATCAGGTCGAGGGTGAACAAAGGGGTAGATGGAGAAAGAAAGTCCGAGTGGCGGAACAAAGTGAATTCTCGGCTGCCAGCCGCTAGCTCCCGTGTCGGACGAACGAATCAGACGCCGACAAGCTTGTTTCGAGAGCGGGCGACGTGAATATGGGGTGAAAATTTCCTGCGTCCAAGAATCAACGTTGCATGTACCTCTGCCTCTCCGTCCCTCTTACCAACGATATAAGAACAGCAAGAGTCTACTTCGAGCCGTCGGGAAAGCTCCCAAATTGGGTACGAGATGCAGGGGAGGTAAGTTCAGCTAGTGCTTGGCAGCTTCCTCTTCATCCTGCGCCATGACTGTACTTTGACATCCCACTCTCTTGATCTGGAAGGCCCACCAGACGCACCGGAAGCCGCCATCATCACAACTGGCCATCAATGTCTTCGTACGCGCGTTGGGCCGACTGCAATGGTCTGCTGGGAATTAATCCGAGATGGACGCAAGCAATGCCTCAGGCGTGCAGCTCTCTTAGCGCGACGGCTCCACGACTTCGGCGCTCGAGACGGCAAGAACCACCGTCACATGCGAGCGACAACCATCAAGTGAATGTGTGAAGATGGGAGAATTTTCCCCAAGAGCGCGGAAGAAGTGCCGGGTCGACGACAATACATGGCATCAATCGGAGAGGCGAGATGCAGAAGACAAAGAGAAATGCGGCGGGCAGCCAATCCGGAAGCGTGTTTGCGCGAATCCATCTAGGTAGTAGCCATCAAGGTGTTTTCTCTGCGGCGGACGCAACGCTCGCCTGCACGCTCGGTCGAGCCCAGCCAGCAGCGCGGGCGTAAAACGTCGAAGCCCCGTGGCAAAGCTCGCACAAGATTCTTCTCCCCCGGCAGCTGAGCCATCGCGGTCCTCTTGTCGTCTGCATCCCTGCCGCTCACCTCAAACAAAAGGACGACCTGCCGCAGCAGCAGGGCCGACCAGACAGAGTTCAGCTCGCTGGACCTTCCATTGAGCCGGCCACCACCGCACACCTTGCACCTGGTTGGAGAACCTCGACACTACTCGACACGACATCATGTCCTCTTCATCAGACACCAGTCCTGGCCAGGACGCCGCCGGTTCATACTCATGGCCCGCCGCCAACGGCACCACCACCGACTTCAACCCCTACAACGTCAACCTGGACCAAGTTCTCAATCAGAGTCTCACTCAACAGGTCATCTGCTACCTGGACGCCGGAGGAAATGAGTACGACGGCAGTCTCGGAGTGCGCATCTCGTCGCTGTTTGTCGTGCTGGTCGTCTCATCCGCCGTCACCTTCTTTCCCGTCCTGGCCACCCGCGTGAAGAAGATGAATGTCCCCATCTACGTCTACCTCTTTGCCCGATACTTCGGTGCTGGTGTCATCATCGCGACTGCCTTCATTCAGTGAGTGACTACCTCCTTCTGCTCCCCTTTCAGACACCCAACTAACACTTCTCAGTCTTCTCGATCCAGCATACGAAGAGATTGGTCCTGCATCATGTGTTGGCCTGACCGGCGGATGGGCCGAATACTCCTGGGTCCCGGCCATTGCCATGACCTCCGCCATGGTCACCTTCCTAATGGACTTCTACGCCGAGCGCTATGTCGAGAAGAAGTATGGCCTCTCTCACGGCCACAGCGACGGTAAACAGCGCAACGTTCGTGCTGGATCCGTTGACGCCGCGATGCTCCACTACGAGATCGACCGCCGGCGAAGCACACACCAAGCATTACACTCGGCTGACCAAGACCCTCAACTTCGACAACAAATCACAGCAGGGCTGGGACCAGATGAGAATTCAAAAAATATGGAAGACGGCAAGGCTGAGCAGATGAGTATGACGAAGTCAGAAGCAGAGGCGCTCGCCGAGAGATCGTTCAAACAGCAAATCGCCGCCTTCCTGATCCTCGAATTCGGTGTCTTGTTCCACAGCGTCATCATCGGCTTGACTCTTGGAAGCTCCTCCGAGTCTGAATTCGCCGTTCTTTACCCGGTCATTGTCTTCCATCAATCGTTCGAAGGTCTGGGTCTCGGCGCGCGTCTCTCTGCCATTCCCTTCCCCAAGCGTCTCAACTGGTTACCATACGCTCTTTGCGCCGGCTATGGCCTCACCACTCCCATTGCCATCGGCGCCGGTCTGGGTGTCCGCACGACCTACAACTCCGGCAGCTACACTGCTAACGTCGTTTCCGGAGTCCTCGATTCTATCTCCGCCGGTATCTTGCTCTACACTGGTTTCGTCGAGCTCCTGGCAAGAGACTTCCTCTTCAACCCTGACCGTACCGACGACGACAAACAGTTGGCTTTCATGATTGTTTCGGTGTTTGTAGGTGCGGCTATCATGGCCCTCCTTGGCAAGTGGGCATAGATCCAGAATATAGGGACACTTCAAACGTGTATTCACAATATACGACAGCTGGGAACGGGACATGGCACCTGCAATAACGGTTATGGGAAGGTGTTCCGGGGTCACAAGCACTCGGTATTGTATAGAACCTTTCTACACAAAGTTTCTTCCTCACCCGTACAATTTGTCATGCGGCAATCAGTCACCAGACGTCCCAAAGCATCATCAAAATCACGCCTCCCAAGTATCCCTTCTTTCTCCCTACACGTACCACAGGCAACACTGGCTCCCTCAACTGTCCTCGAAACACTCATATCCTGAGGACACACCAACTTCTTAGAACACGATGACCATCACCGCACCAACCCGCTCCCTCTGCTTCACCCACATAGAGCTCCCCAGCATATACAAACACGCCCAGACGTACTCAGGGCGGAGCGCAGTCACATACTATCCTTCAGACTACGGAGCGCCACAATGGCAGATCAGAGACCCTAGCTCGAGAAGACCTCAGACGAAGTTGAGAAGGAAAATTCAGTGATTGAAAGGGATGTTGGTATCCGAGATTGAGACAATGAAGACGACTCTCTCAGAATTGAAAGCTGACGCACGAAGGCTTGGGCGGAGGTTAGAGGGAGGGAGGTCGTATAATTGGCGGTTAATAGGGTTCCTCTGACTCGATCAATTCTGTTCCATCGTACAAGATATTCCTCAATACTGGTGGTCTTTCCTGACGGGAATGTTCTCCTGCCTTCAACATCTCTTGCCGACTCTTTCTCTACTTCAGACACGCAAACAACTCTTCCAACCTCTTCCTTTGTACCTAGCGGCTCTTCGGGTTCTTCTTTTGGTAGAATGAGGTAGGATAGCT
Organism: Mycosphaerelloides madeirae; assembly: GCA_002785995.1. Taxonomy (NCBI): domain Eukaryota; kingdom Fungi; phylum Ascomycota; class Dothideomycetes; order Mycosphaerellales; family Mycosphaerellaceae; genus Mycosphaerelloides; species Mycosphaerelloides madeirae. The sequence goes on from NHNV01000034.1 coordinate 286,039, forward strand.
ATGGGCAGAAACCGCAGACGAGCTCATAGTCCGTCGTCCATACGTTGAGTTGGATGGAGGGGATTCACGTTACTCGAGATGATTGATGATTCTATGTAAGGAGAAAGCATACGACTGAAGGAGTTCCGTGTGTGTGCTGAGTCAGCGTGATATGCCTTAGGCATCCAGTCCAAGCTGGCGTCCAACTTGTTGTCTATCGATGGAGATGCTCTAAAGTGAATGCCGATGTCGTGGCGAGGAAATTGAGGAAGAATGATGTTTTCGCCCCCAAGACGCTGACTGATTGACTGAACCCGAACCCGAATCCGAACTTCCGAAGCACTATATACATCACGACTGTCCTTCTCTCTCCTTCCCTCTCCTTCACATCTTCATCAAATCATCCGGCTTCAACATACCGCGCTTCAACATCATCACAATCGCCGCACTCGGATCGTTAAAAATCTCCGTCTGCTCCAGCTTGATATCTCCTCCACTCCCATCATGCGTATACGAAAAGCGAAAAGCAGCCGGCACGACTCCATCCCACTCGCCACCCACCGCCTTCACCTTCTCACCCTCCCCAGGAACCACGAGATTGTAATACAACATCGCAATCCCAAACATTCCCCACCCGTTCTCCTTGTCCCAACACATGGCGAACACCGGATCATGGCACTGGCTGCTGAACGGCGCGTAGACTTCTTGCGCCAGCGATTTCCAGGCGTTTTCGGCGCCGTGAACGATTTCGCCGGTGGATTTCTGGAGTGAGAAGGCGTGGGTGTGGTAGAGGGAGACGGGGGCGTCCCAGGCGCGCTTGTCGATGATGTCGCGCGTGTAGTGTTCCATCCATTTCATTGCTGGGTGGGCGCGGGTTTCGTCGTCCCAGCTGCCGTTATGGATCCAGACTGGTTTGGTAGGGTAGGACATTTCAAAAAGATCTCTGTCGGAGAAAGGTAGGTTTGAACTGTTCTGTTGGTTTGGGGAGTACGGAGAAACTGGTGGCCATCTGTCTTATACATCTCGCAGAAAACGTCGCAAGACAGTGGCTAGCTGACAATGTACCAGAGTACTACAACCACGTTCGCGGCGAGACCGACCTGTTGGCCATGGCTTGTGGTGTTCAACCCGGTATTGGACGCCCTCGTGGTCGACAGCTTGCTCATGCGAGATGTGAAGCCACTCCCGCTAGAGCTGAACATCAGGCCACCAAATCAATCCTCCAAGAGGGATTTGCGAACGACCAAAGCTACCAAGAGACAGCTCATGTGAACGATCAGATGTTCTCAAGCAGGGAGAAAGGGGAAAAGAGGCAGAGCTGAGAAGCAAGAGTCAGGGCCCAATCTCGTCTCAGCAAACCAATGCCACCAAAATTCATCGCTCAACAACCATTATCACATGCCACTATTCACCTTTCCCCTCCCCTACGAACTCCCACCCATCCCGCCATCAGGATGCGTCGGATCAATCCACTTCACCGTCGTCGGATCCTCCACCGGCACCACATCCGGCAAATTAACCGCCACAGCCTCACTATCACTCCTCATCAACACACACTCCAACCTCTCCTCCGCACTCGCATTAATCTCCTGATGCGGCACATACGGCGGCACATAAATAAAATCTCCAGGTCCCGCTTCCGCCGTGTACTGCAATTTATCGCCCCAGCGCATCCGTGCTTTGCCTTTGAGGACGTAGATGACGGATTCCAGGTGGCCGTGGTGGTGAGCGCCGGTTTTGGCGTCCGGGTGGATGTGTACTGTGCCGGCCCAGAGCTTTTGGGCGCCGACGCGCGCGAAGTTGATGGCGGCCGCGCGGTTCATGCCAGGGGTTTGGGGGGTGTTGGTGTCGAGGGAGTCGGAGGGGATGACGCGGACGCCTGAAGTTTTCCAGTCGTCTTCTGGGATGGGAGGGTGAGGGTGGTCGTGTTCGTGTTGGTGGGAGGTCATGGTGAGAGACTTGCTGGTAATTGTCAAGATTGACAAATCTACTATGTCGTCGAAGACTGATATTCGATCTGAAGAGAGAAGTGATCGAGGTACGTGATAGTGGGGACAGATGAGGAGAGCTCTCGAGAAAGTGGGGTCGATTGTTGCCGGGCAAGTTCAAGGCATGTCCCAGCCGACCACATGTCTATACGGCCTGTGATTGCATTCGACATTTCCTGTATATCATTGTCCATTCTATAGTACAAATGCCCAAGCAGCGTTGCCTATTCCCAGATATATCGAACTTTTTGCCATCCCTTAAATGTCCGTCCTGGCGTCTCTTCGCTAAGAACTTCATCCAAGCCAGTGTGCATATCGACCTCTTGAGGTGGATGCGCCCACGGATCACTCCAGGCATAGATTCTGTGGCCAACATAAATGACGAGGAATAGGGGGATGCTATAACAAAGTCAGCTTAAGATCTCCGTTCTCTGAACTGGAAAGGAGAGAGAGAAACTCTTACCCAACATAAGCCGTAAGAAAATCACTAGCCGACCAATTCGACGGCCAAAACACCGTGAACCCATTAATCAAAACAAGAAACGTGAAGCCCACAATAGCGATCCAGCTTCCCCACGGCTGCACCCACGAATGGTAGGGCAGATCCTCGTACTTGATCCCTTGCACTTTGGCGGCTTTGTGGAAACGGAGGTAGACGATTCCGCAGCAGATCCAGGAGATAAAGCCGGAGGTGTTGGTCAGGTTGACGAACCAGTTGAAGACGACGCTGCTGTCGTTTGCGACGTTTAGGTAGGCGAAGGCGCAGAAGAGACTGCTTGCTGCGACGGCGCGGTAGGGGCTGAGAGGGAGGTTAGTATTGTAGGATAGAGGGTGGGAGGGTGGAATTTACACTCCGCTTTTGGTACAGGCTTTGAAGAAGCTTGGGGCGTTTCCGCTCAGAGCTAAGGAGTAGAGCGAGCGAGAGGAGAGATATAGGAATGAGTTTCCGGAGGACCACGCCGAGATGATGATACCAGCGTTGATGATGGAGTCCAAAGCCGGGATTCCGGCATTCTTGATGGCGACCACGAAAGGAGAAGATCCAGCTCCGGCTCCACCATTCGTCAGACGCTCGTCGTCCGAAGGGCAAATGACGCCGATGGCCAGCACGGACCCGACGTAGAAGATAATCAAACGATAGACGTATCGCTTGGCTGCAGTGGGCAGATTGCGACGCGGTGATTCCATCTCGCCTCCCGTTGCAATGAGCAGCTCGGGTGCGAAGGAGAAGGGAAAAGCTGAAAGAACCAGAGTTGACAGCAAAGCGACGAGACGGCCAGTATCTCCAGATTCCAGGTATGTATTCGCCGCGCCAGGATTCTTCCAGTATCTGAAACCAAGTCTGTCATGTGAAGGCCCTCCACCGAAGAAGAGCACCACTGATAGAACAAGTAATCCGGCCATCATGATCACCTTCAAGCCTGGGCGTGGAGAATTGAGTCAGCAAATGTCACAGTGCTGTGGAGACTTCAGCGTATCGTACCTGCAAACCAGAACTCTGTCTCTCCGTAGCTAATGCCAAAAGTTAGTACATTCTATTAGATGGCTTCCGAAACGTTAGTTGACGTACAATTTCACCGGAAGAGCATTGAGCCCAACGATGACCAAAATCATGATCGATATCCAGACGGCGATGTTTACCGGAGCGTCCCAATACTCAATAACAAGTCCAGCAGCAGTGATTTCGTACGGTACCAGTATTCCCAAGCTGTAGAAGTAGAGCCAGCCCATGGCGAATCCCAAGCTGCGACTGACGTATCGCCATCCAAACAGATTCATCGAGCATCCCTTGGTTGGAATCCATGCTGCCACTTCAGTGATCCCTGTAACAACGCACCAGATGAGGAAGGACATGACTGTGAAGGCACCGAGAATGAAAGCCGGGCCACCGCGAGCGAGAGTCTGACCGGATCCGACGAAGAGACCTGTTCCGATGGTTCCTCCGAGAGCTGTAATCTATTAGAGATGGTGTTTATTTCCGGATCGTGGGATGATCATACCAATCATCTGCGCATGACGGGACTTCAGCCCTCGCTGGGTGGACTCATATCGATCATCGAAGATCTCGCCGGTCAAGACCTCTGGGGTGACGCTGCTCTTACGACGAGTACCGGCTTCCTCGGACTTGCTGGGTGAGAGTGTGTACTCGGGAGGAGACTTCTCGATGTCGTGGTTTGAAATCGCCATTGCTGTCAATGCTAATATATATCAAAGAATGAAAATCTAAGGGAACGCCGTCCACATAAGAATGGACATGGAAACAGAAGAAGGTTTTACGGACGACCTCTACTTCGACACGGTGGTACTTCACCTCGTGCTCACCTTTAGCCAAGCGTCCACACGAGCTCGGCATGGCCTGGTTCGGTGTTCGCATGCGACGACAGGGATACATCGTGCGGCCTTATCTTCGGCCAAGCATGTCCAAGAGATAAAGGAGCGGCGGTTTTTGATGCGGTCTCACTCTGCCATATAAGCACATTTCGACGGTACTTGAAGGCATTTGAGCCGTCGTCGATGGAAGTGAGTGGTGGAAGGAGGAAGCTGGTCCGAAGTTTGATGTCGACGTCGTGGGAGTTTGAGTTTGGGAAAGGGGAGGCCGTCACGTGTTCCAATTTGGTCCTTCACTTAGGCAAAGCACGACTCTTCTCCTCCACCAGTTTGCGTAAGACTACATTTATCATGTTCATACAACACCCATGCAAGGCGACATGCAGCCTGGATCTCGCAGCCGCTTGGCGCTGGCTACAACTGCCTCGTGCGGTCGATGAGCCGGACGTCTGACACGCGCTCCAACCAGACGGGACGATAAGACCAGATTGCCAAAGAGCATCCCGAAGATGCGCCTAACATTCATTCATCCTCCAATCCACCACCAGAACTCGTCCTCGCTCCTGAAGCACGCCTGTGCCTCCATCTTGTCCCCTCGAAGCAGATCCAGTGCCGACCGGAGTATCAACATGCTTCGAATATGTTCGAATACTATGCGAGTGGCGTACCGCCGGGATGTTGCAGGTTTGCTATTGTTGCTTCCAGTGGAAAGAAAGGAGGCTGGCTCTGTATCAATGGCTGGCAAGAGAGTGACGAGAGAGTTGTAAGAAGGGTCCAAGGACGAGCGGAGATAGGAATACACCTCAAAGACCCCACCTTAGGTCATCATGCAGGTACACCATCGAGAGCGGGGGATACCCATCTAGATGCCAATAGCTCTGGACCGGGTCATAGGACGTGGGAATTAGGTAAGTACTACACAGCAGGTAAGTTGAGTCTACATATCCGAATCCCTCACCTCCATAACCTCCAGCAATCGCGACCTCATCAAAATGGCCGCATCCTTCCGCCAACTCATCGGTGTCGGTCCCTCCACCGCATCCCCCTCAGACTCCGCCCTCGTCATAATCGACGCCCAAAACGAATACGCAGAAGGCAAGCTCAAAGTCACAAACGCCCCCGAGTCTCGCAAAGCTATTGCCTCGCTGCTCGAGAAGTACCGCGCCGCCAGTGGCCAGATCGTGCACGTCAAGCACGTCGTTCCCGATGGAGCGCCCGTCTTCACGCCCAAGACGAACTTGGCCGAGGAGTTTGAAGAGTTGACACCAAAGGGAGGCGAGAAGGTCATTGAGAAGAACCATCCCAGTGCTTTTGCGGAGACCGAGTTGCATGATTATCTTAGTGGTGCTACGAGCTCGAAGAAGATTGTTTTGGTGGGGTATATGGTGAGTTCTGGAGCTAAGGAGTTGTGGACATCGACTGATAATAGATAGGCACATGTCTGTGTGAGTACGACCGCTCGCGATGGAGCGAGACTGGCGTGTGAGTGTTCTCCTCTCAACTGAGGTTGGGCCATTGACTGATCGAATTCATGTAGACGACGTTATCATCCCCGAAGACGCCGTTGGCGACAGAGACATTCCTGGAGCCAGCGGTGCAGATGTAACCAAAATGGTCTTGCACGAGCTGGCAGACGCTTTCGCCACCGTGACCTCAAGCAGCGAGATCAAGTAACTGCCACAAATTGAAGCCGAAAACAGGATCAAACAGCGACTGTCACCAGCATAGCCTTATAGTATGTTTGTCTAGCAACACCATTCTTCTCAAAGCTTGGTAGGAGGCTCCTTTTTCCCCTTCCCTCCTTCTATTCTCCTCGCTCCAGTGGCTTTAATCCAAGCATCATCGAGATCCACCCTCTCCGTTCTCGACAATCCCCTCAAGACCTCCCGTCGCTCCTTCTCCTCCACCTCCCACCTCCCAACATCCCCATCAACGAACTCCGCAGACGCCTCAGCCGCCTCTCTAGTCTTCTCAAACGGCACCAAATACCCACAATCCAGCTCTGCTTCTTTCACCCTGCCACCACTTCCTTCCACGCCAATCCCCGTGTTCTTCAATCTATACTCCTGCATCTCATGCGTCGAGACGCCCGAATGCTTCCCTACGACGTACAAAACACTCGGTCTGATCTCCCGCAATCTCTTTACAAAGTCATGCTTTTCAAATCGATTAAAGGGTCCGACTCTCTGATCAGGAGGATAATCCCGCCACAGATCCTCTTCTCGGATCAATAACCGCGGATCGTGATAGGCTGCTTGCAGATAGTTGTACCATTCCTGGGCTTTTGTCGTTTGCAGCGTTACTGGCGTGTCGCTTCCTTCGGGTAGGGTTGGATGCAGCTCAGTAGGGAGTTCACGAAGACCGAACTTGGTATATCTGTCCAGAACTCTCGAATTCCAAGGTTTGAAAGCCGGGTTCGGACGCATTTCCTCTGCGGCGATAGAGCGCGAGGGCCAGAGGTCGCGGCGGAAAACGGAGGCTGCGGCCCATTGCTGGCCGGCGGGTGATTTGTGAAGACTGTGCCCATGAGGACTAGAGAGTGCAGCAGGCGAAGGTGGAGGAGTGAAAGGTGGGATCTATATCTCTGATGAGCGATGACTGGAGCACATAAAAGCGATTGGGAGCACTCACAAATGTCCAGCTCCCATACTATGTCCAGTCCCAACAATCGGATGCCTGATCTCCTCCTGAAACTGATTGATCAAAAACAACAAATCTCGTCCATGATCAAACCAACTCGCTTCAGTTCACATCAATACAACCCCCAACCTCACTCATGCTCGCGAACATACTCACGATCAGCCCCAACAATCTCCTCATTCAGCACCCCACTCTCCCCCTGATTTACTGGATCCGCAATCCAGATCCCTCAAGTCCCTCTCCCTTTCGCTCGCATCTCCGCCTCGAATTCATCCCACCGCGGCTCCATCATCTCATTGAGGAAAGTGTTTGCGACCGCGCCGATGATTGTGACATCACCGAGTCCGGGAGAAGGGTTGGAATTGGAAATGTATTGTTTGACATGAGTTTGAGTTCATTCTCGCGTCCGAGTTCCGCGCCGGCAAGGCGTTCTCGAGAGTGTTGGGCGCGGACTTTGTGTTCGAGGATGCGAAAGTTGGGCATTGCTTTGTTGGTGAGACTGGTGAAGCTTCTAGAGAGACAGTTTATCGGTAGGAGGACATGACATAGTTTTGAAGTTCTTCGTATGAGTCTGGTGTATCGAAATTGGTAGCATCGTCCGCAAAGCTTACCTGAGGTATTCTAGAACCGAAACTATTCATCCACTTCCTTCCCGGCACTAGCTCTTTCTTTTTGTTTACTCGAAAAACCTCAACTTCAAGAGTACTAGAGTCAAAGAGCGCACTGATTCGGAACCCCGATGGGAAACAGGCTGTTTGCCCTGAAGCATGAAGGAAAGCATATATTTCAAGGAATTGAGTGGTGGTACGCAAAGAAACATCAAAAGCGGCCCACCACACCCACGGCTGAATGTCACTCATCGTCGAGACGACAAAACTCCGCGCCCGATTTCGGCAGCCCGGTGAAATAGCGAAAAGTCCGTCGCCTAAGAGCTTCAGATCAAGTATCTACAATGGAAGTATTGCGGATACTGCGCTTCGTATTGTCGAGCGTCGGTCTAGTCGGCAGCGTTATTATTGCTTGCGTGTTCTTTTGAAATCTTATTGACCAGGAGACCACATCATGCCCACGTGTTTCTGCTGATCATAGTCGCTTCGCGGGATGTCAAGCCGAATCGCTGAGCTAGAGTGGACCATCAACGTTGTAACGTGCTTTCGACCGCCTGGCCTTGTAAAGTCCAGGTGTCCAAATGGTTCTGGCGAAGCGTTGCAGTCTTGGGTGGTGTCTGCGGGTAGTCTCGAGAATCGTACAGCTCTGGCCAGTGACTCAATCCTGGGAGAATATTGAGGTATGTCCGCAGAGTTCCGTCTGAATTAACTTTTCAGCCCTGCGGGTGTCTAAGATTGGCGAGGTGATATTATAGTATCAGTGCGTCCTCGTACGCCCTATGAAAAGCTCAATAGAGAAGTCCCGGATGTCAGGGCCGGTCGAGAATATATCTGTTCGTTCTCTTATTGGCGGCAGACGTATTTCGGGCCCGTACGACAATTTCCAGGCATGACTGAACCTGCACTCGTATTAGATAATGGTCTTGCATTGGGTCATGCTTGAGGGCTGTCCTGCGAACTTATCGGCCGAGGACAAAGATGAGCGGTATCGCAGAGCAACAAGCAGGCCGAATTGACGCAGGTTCTGGTCCGACATGACGCAGCACAGCTGGAAGGTCAGGAGAAGTACGAGACTGTGAAGGAATAACCTGCCTATTATCCAGGATCGACTGTCACATCAAACAGTCTTTGAGGCTAGATCGTGGCAAGGCTGCAGGTCGAACGTCCGCGGGTGTCGGCCGAAGGATCAATTAGGTCGCCCGTTATGCTCAGGAATAGCGTCCTTCCAGCTCGCAAAGCTAACCAGATCCGTCGTGCTTACCATCGACTTCAGCTGAATGTCAATTTGTTCGACAGGCGCCAACATGGCCGCTCCATAAAACCATGCTAGCAAGACTTCGATCGCCATGCAAGGAGCGAACGAACACTTCCATATTCAGCGCCAAGGCAAAGTCAAGCATAGCCAAGCATTGATCTATTCACTTGGCACATCTCGCGAGGAGTAGCGAAGACATGGTGGGAATTCCTGGCAGGTCCCAAGGATGCGTTACCTGCCGGAGACGGAAGGTGAAGTGCGGTATGTACTTGTCCCAGCAGCAGCCCTATTTGGAGTCGGAATAGTGAGGGGTTCGACTGATCGTGCCACTCGCGCGCAGATGGCAGACAGCCTCACTGTCGACGATGCTCCAAAGGCGGCAAGTCTTGCGAGGGCTATGAGCCTTACCGGAGATTCGTCAACACCTGTAGGTACCGCGAGATCTGCCGAACCAATGGCATGCTGATTGAGCTCTGGACAGTCTTCGGGCCAAGTGCCGACAGCAATGCTGCAGCGTTGATAGCGACAAGTTCTCGAGGAGGGCAGCTGAGAGCCCGGGAATATCAGTTTGTATTTGAGCAGAACTTTGAAGGGCAGGATCCGGCACCGTTTCTCGATTTGTCTGGATTCAGAGATGTGTGTTGAACGAGCATTAAGCTCCGGCCTCTTTGACTAACGGCTCGTTCAGGACCTTGCCGTGACATTCCTGTTCACCGGTGATCAGGTCAGCAAGCCGTTCAAGCAACATGTAAGAGTCTCTGATACTTCTGATTTGTACCGAAGCTCATGCATGGTTCTGAAGGAAAGCCAGTCACTCCGACCCTGGATACAAGATACACTTAGAAGCGAGACGTCTCCGGTCGGTCGGGATGCAATCACAGCCCTCGGGCAGTGGGTATTCGCTCGTATTTACAACCTGCCGACGTATACAGTTTATCAAAAGAGCTGTTGCTGACTATGCTGTTTGGCAGGAGAACATGGTTGTGGTCAAGAAGAGCTCGAATCAGCGACAGAGCAATACACGCGAGCCATACATCTTTTGTACGCCAATTTGATGAGTACTCAACATCGAGATGACATGGACAACATTGCCGCAACTGTCTTCCTGTACTATTTCGAGGTACGCCAGCTCATGCGAATCCCGGTGACCGGTGTCCTGTGAAGCTTCTCTGAAGCTGATCCAGTATGCAGATCACCAGCGCCATCAACGCCAATGGTTGGGTGACACATGCGACCGGGATGAGCCGCCTTGTGCAGATCCAAGGGCCAGAGCGTTTCCAAGGAAAGCACGAGAGATCGTAAGTGTTCAAGTCGTTCTGAAGAGGCCGTTGACTGATACGTTTCGCAGCCTGTTTCAGACATGTCGACTGCAGATTGTGAGACACCTCGATGAGAGATGTACGGCCAAGATTGACTGACAGATTTTCATAGATCCATCAGGCGATGATGCTCCGGAAGAGGACCTTTCTGGAAGAAGAAGACTGGAAGACCCTGCCCTGGTTAGGTCCGCATGGCCCAAAGAAACCCTTTCAAAACCTAGTCGATGTCTTTGCAGACCTCCCGGGATTGCTCGAAGACAGTGACTTCATCCGCGCGCATTACCTGTTCCAGACAAGTGTGTCCGTAGAAGCCCGAGCCATCGTGGAAAGACATCGCGGGAGTGTCCTGGAGACCTTTCGCAAGTTGGTCTTATGGCGGTGGGCTTGGGAAGAGGAATTTCCGAACGCCGTCAAGGAAGTCGCTGTATCCGCAGGCTCCAGTATGAAGCTTCTTACTAGGGATCAGCTGCCGTTCGAAACTGTTCTCTGGTATCAGGATCACGGACGTTCCCGAGATATATGTCTATACAACGGCATTCTGATGCATATGTTCGAGCAGTTATCGACTTGGGTTGGTCCCGCGGGCGTCGACATCGCGATGTCCACCCTGCCAGGGAGTGAGGCGCCAGTCCCGACAAACCCATTGCTGCTACCACGGAAAGGTATGCGATATGGAGATGCGTGCGAGGAGATATTTCGATCCATGGACTTTCTCTTCGATGGACCAGACCCGACACAGGGAGCACTCCAGCTGCTATTTCCTTTTCGAGCCTGCTGTATCACCGCGTCCAAGATAGGAGATTCCGATCCAGTGTCAAGCAACATATGGGAGAGAGTGGAAAGCCTGTCAGGGTGCAGAAGGATTGCAAGCTCTCTGCAAAGAAGCCAGGACTTGTTCTTGAACTCCAGGAGCAAGATACAGCTGGACAACATCCATCAGCGTCTCTGGGTTGATCCTCCTTCGGAGGAACTGAGAGTGCAGATACCACAACAGAAGCGCGCGTTGTCTGGTATTGCGAGGAACTTGGAGGTTGGCGGCGACTGGGACCAAGACGAGTACCGTTCGCAGGAATATCTCGACTCGATATCGTCGATGTTGGCAGACGCGTCAATGTACAGTTCAGAGTCTCCAGAGAGCATCCTCATGGACCCGAACCTGTTGGGGACGTGGGAGGACAGCCCGTCAGTGCTGTGACTGGTGATGTTTCGGGAGCGTTTAACCAAGTCCAGGGCAGACAGTGTAATACCAGAGCTGGGGACTTCCTCTGTAGGATAGAAAGCGTGTACCCATCTTTGTCACAAGTATCGTGCCAATAGTGTTGTGAAAGTGAATGAAGAGCCAATGTTGTTGTGCTTTCGTGAAACGCGAAGAAGGAGAAGGGACGTGTCACTAGGCGAAGTACTTTACAGAAGCCATATCGGCGAATACAGCTGAGTAAATGACATTGCCGAGCGGAGCACTTCATCTCGCCACCAACCTTCCTTCCTGTTCTTGCGTCTCCTATTCTGTCCATTCCATCGAAGTATAGCACGCTCATCTCGGCTATCAATCACTGTGTTCACTCGATAAGCCGTCAGATCATTTCAGAACCGGCACGCTCACCCATCTTGGCGATGTCTTTTCCGATCATTATCCGCTTGAAACCTGATAGCTTCTAGACGGGTCATGGAAACTTCTTCCTGGGTAAGCTGAGATGTGCAATGAAACATGGAATATTGAGATACTTGACAAAGCAAAGCATATTCTACACCTTTTCTGTGGAAGAATAACTGACCCGTGAACAAGCCGTCCTTCGTCTTGCAGAACACGTTAGTCCTCGCGTGGCTGCCTACATCCTTGTGTTCTTTAACCTGCCATGCCCACAGTATTCTTAATCAATAATCTTCGACATCAATCCGTCAGCTGGATGCGTCTGACTGGCGCTCAGTCCATCTCTCCAAGCTGTCTCGTGCACATGAACAGTGCAGCGGCTTGTTTGCCTTCTCCTGCGTCTTGCGGACCTCATCGAAGCAAGCTCGGTGCAAACGCTTGCTGCACCATGGGCACTCGAAGTCGCACTCAGCACCCTCATTCTTCTCCAATTTGGACATATCGGGCATGTCGTCGAAGCAGACTGGGCACTCGTACGGCTCGTCTTCGTCGGGCTTGGACATCGCCTTGCTGGACTGATTGACTTCTTGGAGTCGACCGGCTTGTTGCGCTTGATCTTGGTCTTGTGCGGTAATTTTGCGGTCTGGTGAGCTGAAGGAGTCTTGCACTTGAGATTGCGTCGGCCTGCGGTGGTGTTGTTGGCTGCTTCGGTCTACGCATCTTTGCTGTCTTGATGATTTGCTCTAGTCAACCTAGTCGGCCGCGGTCCCAGCATCGGTTGAAGATGATCGACCTCCTACCTCGAGGCCTCGCCTCCGAAAACCAAGTCCTCCAGCATCTGCGCGCTTCCAACGGGTGCGAAGCCTCGAGGACGCTGGACTGGCGCAGACATCCGCGGTGCTCGGGGTGGTGGGTTCGCACGCTTGCGAGGCGCACGACGGGCGGGTCTCACAACACCAACGGCTGCCTGGGCTACATAGTTGCGCATCTGCTCCTCGATAGTCTCCCTCTACTCAGTCGAGTTGCGTTTGGCTTGGTTCTGGTGCGAGCGAGTGCAGAGGAGCTGCGATGCAACCCGATGAAGTGCTTCGGTCAGGCGCGCGGGCTCATGAAAGATTTGTGGCAGTAAGTGTAGCAGTGTATTTGCTGATGTATCGGTGGCGGCGTTGATGCGCGCGGTGCAGCGCTCTCCTTTCTGGGTCAGGTCGATGCAATGGTTTTCATGGTTGCGGTTGACATTGAGGAGCTGGAATGTGTCCCAGGCGGGTACGGGACCAGCTTGGGGAGGCATGATGTTGACCGAGTCTGAGTTGTTGTAGTCAAGTCAAGTCGAGGTCGAGGAGTGTGTGGTCGGGGGTGAAGACTGTCAAATGAAAGGCGCTAGTGACGCGCTAAGGAAAAACACATGAATCGACGGAAGGTCTGCGACTGTGCATACGTCACCTGATCGATTTTCACTGGTTACAGAAGAAATAGCCATCTGCCTTGAAGTGGCACGTCTTCATTGCGAAGCTGAAAGAGTAGCGCCTGCCAAGGAGCAGAGCTCTCGAGACTAAGATACTGCCGCACAGCAATGCCATCAACAGGAAAGCCATATCGCGCTTCGAATCGTCCCTCGTCGTAGTCGCAATCACCCCTCGCCTCGCACCCGTACGGCCTAGATCAAGAATGGGATGAACCGCGCGGTCTTCCGATGCCACTCCTCCCACTCTGCGCCGAACTTCTTCCTCATCATGTCTTCCTCATCGCTCACTCGCCTCCAAAGCGCCGCGACCATGCCGACTGCGATGAAAGAATGCCAGAGCCACTGGTACTTCTGAGCGGACTCGAACAGCCTCGGCGGCAGGAAAGCGCCTGCGATACCATCTGCTCGTGTAAACCACCAAGCACTTCCCACCATGGCGGGATAAGCTGTCGTGTACGACGGATGCTGCATATAGCGGTATAGCCCAGACGTTATCAGCCTGTCGGGTTCGTGGAGATCGAAGGTGAAGTTCTTGCCCAGCTCGACAAAGGTCTGTACGCGGAGAGCTGCCGAGAGGGCTATCAGAGGCACAGCCCAGGCAGATGTCTTGTTCCATGTGAAGAAGAGCGGATTGACATGGTTCTCAAAGGATGCCAGCTGGCCGAAGATCCGAGCGTACGGAGGACCGCAGAGGATGGCGATTGCCTGCAAAGCCGACAAACTGAGGATACCAGTACGGTACAGCCCGAGGATCTTGAAGATATGGCGGAGCGGCATCTTGAGGATTGTATCTTTGGAAGCTTCAACATTGACGGGATTGGGCGGGTTCATCTGCTTGTAGGAGTAGTATCCTGCGATGGCAGTGGCGGCTGCGAAGGTGAGCCGATTAGAAAGGGAGAGGCCAGTAGCGGTCGACATTTTGGCGATCGTTGCTATTGGTGGCATTACTCAATGAGCTGATGATGAGAGTGGAGCGAGATGTGCTCTTATATATATTCTATCTGGGTTGACGGTTCGTCGGACTCGGAAGCATTGAATTGAGTTTGGCATGCACAAGAAGTTATACACGATTGCGATCTACACAAGGAGCTGCTGTCGGACAAAGCAGCACGACTTCCGTGAGGGCGTCTATTTGCCGGATGGCAATCTGAGTGCAATTTAGTGGACAGACAGGGAGCTTGTCGGTGGATGATGAAAGAATGAAGAATCGTAACAGACGTGTTGTTGTGATTGAGGGTGATGACGCGAAGCGCGCCCTCGGAGCAAGACCGGCTTCAACGGCGGGAAGTTTTCCGTATCCCCTTCGACGGCGACATCATTGTGTCAAAAAAACCAGAAATATGACTTCCCATCCCATCGACACTGGTAACTGTCAAGACCCCAGCTCGGCGTTTACGAAGGCACCAAGTTAACGCGATGGCCATCACGATCAACATGAATATAATGGCAATCTTGCTTACCGCTCTGACGGCATATACGGCATACGCTGATCGCATTCACTGCCTACAAAATGCTAGCGGCCTCGCATTCAACATGCTGGAAAGTAACATCGCCAGAGGCCAAGGCATTGCAGCAACAACCGCTTCCACAAGCCAAATTGAGCTCGGGATATTCCAACAGGCCCTCCGAGAAAGCATAGCCTTCACGGCCAATTCTGCCCAGAAGCAGAGATGGAGTGAATATCTACAGATGAGCGTGAACAGTGAGATCACGAGCCTCTCAACAGCATCCACAGACGCCAGCCAGCCTCTAGACAGACTCTCGGTCGGGACAAGCATGATTCGCCAGTACGAACTCACTGGAAATGACTCTCTTCTTGCTCCAGTATCCGCCCTCAAAACCTCGGTCCTTCTCCAACAGCGCAACGCAAATGGTGGCCTGTGGTACTATGCCAGTTCGAGCAACCTCAGTGCCTACCACAATCTCTCCTATGCGGACGGCATGTTTTCATACCCTACATTCGCGATCCTGGCGGCGACTGGCTCAACCACGTCCAGCAACAGCTATGGGCAAGCCGCGGCTCTTGAGCAGATTGAAATACTGTACGGCATCTGCAAGATAGAGAGTGGCCTTGTTGTGCATGGCTACGATGCAAGCAAAGACCACTCGTGGGCAAATCCGAAGACGGGAGCAAGTCCAATCGTTTGGGGAAGATCTATGGCATGGTTTACCCTGGGAATCGTGAACGCTCTCGACATCCTGAAGTCTGGTGGTTTGCATGAAGTCCCCTCGGGGCTGACGAGCATCTTGAAGGACCTGGCTTGCGCACAAGTCTCAGCAGGTGAAAAGAGCCTGCAGAAAACCGGCAGCTATGGTGTTTGGCAAGTAGTCGACCAGCCGGGAGCGATCTACAATGGCTATCAAAACTTCGTCGAAGCGAGTGCCAGCTGCTTGACAGTATATTCTCTACTGAGAAGTATACGGCTAGAACTGATCGAAGACAAAGAAGTACCGCGAACAGTCCTCACTGCTAGAGGGATCTATCACAATATCCTGCAGGAGTTCCTCATCCGCAACGCAAACGAGACTCTTAGCTTGAATGGAACAAGCTCTGTTGCTAGCCTCAGTGGTAACGTGGACTTTCAGGTGAATTTAATCTGTTTGTCAATTCCCCTCCCGCTGACCATCAATAGTACTATGTTACTCGCCCGACCATCTCCAACAGCCTCATCGGGACGAGTGCTTTCATCCTTGCAAGCTTGGAAGTCGATAGATTATGCTCAAGGACATTTGTCCACGACGGACCCTTCAGTCACCATGACAGTTAGCATAATCAGAACGAATCATCATCGCTAGACGAAAGCCCTGGAGAGGTCTTCTCCACGCGAAAATACATCTCCTTGAGCATCAAATCAACTAGCCAATCAGATCCCTCATTCAGCTCCGGACCTATTTCCGCCCAGCTCGCACGAATCGAAAAACTCACTTCAGCTTCAACACATCCACTCACCAAATACATCAAACATGACCCTCAAACCCTCCGACCGCTCCTTCAAGATCCGCAAAGATGCAAATTGTGCCGAGCTCGAAGTAGCAATTAGCGAAGTGCCGGGTTTGCAAGCGGAAAACCTTTCTCTGGCTACATGGGGCAGCAGTTTCATTCTCGCAAATCAGCTGTATAAATGGCGAGAAGATGCTCTGAAGGCGAATGCCAGCCGTGGAAGTGCCGATGTTGCGGTCTTGGAGTTGGGAGCCGGAACGAGTCTCGTCGGAATTTCAGCTGCCGCGATATGGCAATTACCGGTCATCGTGACAGATCTGGCGCCTCTGGTTGCTGGACTGGCGCAGAACATCGCCGTCAATGAGGATCTCTTGACTGAGAGAGGTACAAAGGCCGAGTGCGGCGTACTTGACTGGTCACAGCCAAATAAGCTCGAAGTACATCAGGGAGCAGAAAACCCTAAGACTCTGCGAGCAGCGACTGGCAAAGCCAACATCATCGTGGCCGCTGATACAGTCTACGCGGAAGACCACCCTGAGCTTTTGATTAACACAATCGAGACGTGGCTTGCGCGGATCCCTGAGGCCAGAGTCATTCTGTGCTACGTCCTCAGACACTCGTATATCGACATTATCAGAGATCTCTGGGAGCGGTTTGAGGAGAAAGGGCTGAAGTGCATCGAAGAAGGACAACAAGATGCAGATCCAGATGAGTGGGATGACGTCGCACCGTTTGAGTGGTGCGTTTGGAAATGGAAGCAGACCGCCACGAACAATGTCTGAATGACCACTAGAGGGCTGCCTCAAACCTCCGGAGACAAAGAACGGCCGAAGTGACCACGAAAAACTGCAGATCATGTCTCAAATGGTGATTATCCGAAAGCGACATATAGAGCTTCGACTACATCAATAAACCGGCTCGTTGGTCTGATGATCATAGGTCGCGTTGGCTGGGACTCGATGGTGTTGCACCGTCCTGCCACCTTCGTCATACGTGCTCGCTTTCGGCCCGCTCGTTCGATACAAAGTCCCATTCACCGGACTCGAAACATCTAAAAGACCAGTCGCAACGTCTGTCTTCGAAATGGTCCTTTCGAAGATAGCCAGCTGAGCCGGGGGCTGAAAGAAGCCGACTTCATGACCAGCTTGGTAGACTCTCACAAATGTGAGAAGTCCCGCTTGTTTGACCTGGCCATGAATGACACCATCACTCGTGGACAAATTCTGAAAACCAGCCGACGAGTAAGCAGCACTCAATCCGGGAGTCGTGCTGCCATTTGCAATCCTTGAAACCATCACCTCTCCTCCATACCAATTGCAATCATAATCAGCGTCACCATGGAAGAGCGTCACTGCTACACCCGAGTCCAACAGGCCGATCAGAGCCTGTGTTATACCCAACTCTTTGCCATCGTCTCCAGTGGCATAGAAGGTATTGCTGACGAGCTCTGAGGCGTCCGTATAATTGGTGAACACGGCAAGTTCCTGCATCACCAGCTCCGTGTTGAGGTACTCCACATAGTACGTGGGAATGAATGGCGACGGGCTCAGCTCTCGTACATCGTATATATCCCGACCAGTCTGTCGATTGTATACATTCTGCATGTCTTCGGTGCAGAAATCGTCTGCGAGCATGCAAACGACGTCTGTACCTTCGGGGGAGTTGCAGATGGCAAGCTGATCCAGACAATTACCGACGCCGTTCAGGGTTGTATTCATCTTTTGGGCAGCGGCGTCGTTGATGGTCACATCGTATGTGTTGCCTGGCTCGACTAGAAAAGAGTAGTGGGCCGCGTATGCGACAGCAGGGTCGAACCATCCGTTGCCAACAAGAACGGCTGTTTGAGGGATTTGGACGGTACCAGCCAAGGCGTTCTGGTTCTGCTCCGCAATGTATCTGGAGAACACAGGAGTATAATGCCCACCATAGCTCTCGCTTCCCAAAATAAAGCCATGCTGCGAATAATCCGGGAAAGCCGCGAAGATGCCCTGGAGAGCCAGATAGAACCCCGGAGCAGCGCTCTCAGTACTGTTCGCAGTCGATCTCGGATCGCTCGACGAAAAGACTCCACAAGGACTGCCCGGGCCATAATCGCAATTCTCATTCGATCCAGCAATGTAATCCGGACACACCGCTTCTTGCAGCTGGACAATATCGCAAGTATCCTGCTGCACATACCCCGGCACAGCATCCGCGTACGAGAAACCCACACTAATCGGCTGGTCAATATACACCACATTACTCCTCGCATTCCACGCATACGGATTCGCCGCCACATTGAAATCCTCGTCGATCGAGCAAGGTCCATGCTCCGTGAACAGCTCACTCATAGACGATGCGCCAGGTCCGCCGGAGATCCAGGCTGTTAGGGGAGCATCGTTGGGAGAAATATCGCGGGCGCTGAAGAGCCAGAAGAATGTGTGTTGGGTTGGGGAGATGTCGATGAAGCCGGAGTAGCTGGTTACACTGACGTTTTGTTCGCAGATGCTGCCGGGGCCTGTGGCGACGCGTTTGTAGCGGATTTGGAGGCCTTGGGGGCCGGAGACGGTTGTGAATGTGTCGGCGGGGGGAGGAGAGAGGAATTGGGAGGTTGCGAGGGCGACGAAGAGAAGTTGTAGGGAGAGGAGTTTCATGCTTGCAAGGAACGGCAAAATTCAGAGTCCTTGACCGAATCGAAAAATAAATCTTGGTCGTGTGCAGCACGAATATTTGTACTGAAGAGAGTCGGCCGCTAGAACAACATGAAGGATTCGTTTAGCTATACACTTACGAACCCTTTCTTGTTCGACAACTGGAACTCTACAACAACGTCAGCCGCATAAGTCTTTTGCCACTATGTCATACGAAAGTTGTGAGGAGTCGTTCATCGGCCTGTGAGGTTTGGACCCGCTCTTCTCGGCTGCTTCGTCCGTTCGATGAAAGATCGAGCCGCAAATGTGTACTTTGTGTGGATGTCGAGCTTTACAGCTCGGACAGCGAAAGCTGCTGAGTTGTTTGATTGTAAAATCGACAAAGATTACGATGCAAGGTGGAAAGACCGCCGAAGTGAAGTCCTGCCCTGTAAGTCACCGATCGTATATATACTATCTACGCGCAAATGTAGCCGATTTGCAATCTATCTTCTCAATATTTATAGTCCGGTCAGCTCATATACCCTTCTCAAATTTTGCTGATTGATTTCTTTGACTTCACCGCTGGCGACCTCGCGATATCAACCATGAAAGACAGGCCCAGTCCCACAGCGATCAATCTGTGTTTCGAATCCCAGATTTCCATATCCCAGTCCCATCGTCCATCGACAACCTCCCGCGTATGCCAACGTAAAGCGAGCCATTTCTCACCCTGCAGTAGAATACAAGTCAGCGACGTACATGGGGAGAAAAAGAGGGATTCTGGAACTTACCTCAGGGGGGAGCTGCCTCTTGATCTCAATATTCATACTTTTCGTGGGATAATACCTCGGAACACCCCACAGCGGATGATCCCAACTCGTCTTTCCCTCCTTCTCATTTCTCACTGCTCTCGCCGCCATCGTTGGAACCGCATGCATTGTGTCATCCAAGAAGTTCTCGGGGATTGGAGCCGAGGAATCTAGCAGGATTCCCAGCATCTCCGTCGTCCAATTTTGATCTGGGTGCCGAGGGGAAATCCACTGCTGTGTGATCCTTTTCTCTGCTGCAATGGGTTGGATAGGTTTTCGGAGCATGGCGAAGACGAGGTTGGAGAGGGCTCCCTCCGAGGACTCGGCCCTTCGGAGGACGTCGTAGCGGATCCAATTGGGATCTGTACCTGCGAGCATGGCGGGGAAGGAGATGGGCGGTAAGGCGGGTTCCTGTTTGTATCCCAAGTCCATGGTGGGAGTGCTGCGTGTTGCTTTGAGACCGCAATTGCTGCGCGTATCCATCAGAAACGCCTCGATCTTCAAATATTCCATGGCGAAGGCAATAACTCACGAAACGAATCCAGCACCTCTATCCTCCCCTCTCTTTCCCTGCCTCAGCCAGAACTGCACCGTACTAGTTCCCTTACCCACTCTCATATCTCTCACTTCAATCTGCACCTCACCAACCAACACAGGTAACAAGAACTCATAATGAATGCTGAACGAGTCGGGCTGCTCCAGCTGCTTCAGAGTCGTTGCAAAATGCACTTTCACGACTTGCACGATGACAGCGATCAGGTATCCTCCATGGGCGGCGGGAGTGAAGTTCCAGTGAGGGTGGATGTTGGCCGAGTAGGTGTGAGAGGTCAACTGGCGTAGGGATAGAGCATGGTGGAACTTGATAAGATCGACATTGCGTTCCTCGTAGGGCGGTGGTGTCGGCATTATGGTGGAGCGCGCCACGCGGGAGGATCTTTCTTGGTATCGGGATAGATGTTGGAGGCGTCCGGTCCTTGTATTCGGCTTTCTTCAGACTTGCAGAATCCTCGCGTCTACGCGGACTTCTGAGCCGGAGAAGTGATGATGCTCATCATCAAGTAGCTGTAAAGAAGCCAGGAGGAATGTGCTATTTATTCTTCGCAGCCGCACCGCATCCCAGATCCCTCGGTTCCTCAATCGTACTGGGGAATACAAGCTAGAGCACATCGGGGTATCCAATCTGGTCAGCATCTTGAATTTCACAACTTCGATATACACAGAACAGGGAAGCTTCCGAGAACAAGATAAAAATATCGTTGTTGACAGTTGGATCAGTTCGTCCGGTACAAAGGAAACCCCGATCCAGCTCTCCGCTCTTCGAGGTATCACTTCATATACACACGGACATAGAGTACACGTCGATCGTCTGCACAACCGACTTCAAAATGCACACCGCATCGGCGAGGAATACAAGGCTCGCCAGAAGAAGATACTTTTGCGCGTCTACTCCTCGTCCTCGCTCTCGTCCTCATCTGCGGCCTCCTCCTTCTCAGCCAAGAACTTCGCTCTTATCTCCTCCTCGCTCTGAGACTCTTCTTGCGAATATGCCATTAGTTCCTTGACGCGCTCGGCTGGGCCCGAAGGACGTCCGATGTGGTCAACAATTTGGCCACGACCAACAAGAGAGGCGACAATACTAGCGCCGACAATGAAGGTGAGTACGAATCGGTAGACGGCATACCACGGAGGAGCCCAGCCGGTCTTGGTTGCGCGGGAGTCGGTGTAGTAGAGGAAGTTGAAGATCAGGAATTGGGAGATCAAGGCGTATTCTACGGGAAGCAGGATCGTTGGCCACGCGAGGGCGGTGGAAACGACACCGATCGAGTAGCGTGAGTAGCCGTGCTCGCCGCCGAACTTGGCGAATTCAAGACCCCAGTGGATGGCGCCGAGGAAGGAGATGATCTAGCGGATGTGAGTGCTACTTCGCACAGGTGGCTAGGCGAGACATACCGTGGCACCGTATCCGACCTGCAGCGGCTCGAGAACGTGGAGGTAGAGCTCCGCCGTTTTCTCGTTCATCAAGAAACCCATTCCGGTTGCGTGAGCGTGGTTGATCTCCCACGCGCAGTAGATGGTCGCGGCCGAAGTACCGACGTATGGAAGGACACCGGCCATGCCGATCCAGTAGGCTTGTCGGGGCACTTCTGCCAGGCTGAAGGTGTCGCGGATGGTTTGCTGCCGTCCCGTCAGTGCCCAATGCCTCTTCGCATATATGTAGCCCGCGGTGCCCCTACCATGTCTGACTTCACGCCCGACAGCATCTCCGTATCCTTCTCACCCGACTCCTCAAGACCAACCTCGCCCAAGACGGGGTGAATTGACGAAGCACTGCTGACGCTGGGATCCGCGGGCAGCTTGTGTTTGCCTATTTCCTGCTCGGCCTTGGTGTCGATTGTGTCCATGGGACCGCGCTTGTCGCTGAAGGAAGTGCGCAAGAGCTGAAGCGCCAATGGCTTGGCGACGGCGGCATTCTGCGGTCGGCGGGAGAGAGTGCATAGTTGCGAACGGAAGGGGGCGGTGGTGTTTCGGCGGAGAGCTGGCTGGGATGCATGGAGCGCGCGGGCCACGCCGCGGACGGCGGAGGGGCGGAACATTATTGCTGTGGCGACGACCGTCAGAGCCTAGAGGAGACGCGGAATACGGCAATGGCGGTCTCGTCGACCTGAGCGGAGGGGTGGTGGTGGAGTGGAGAGAGGAAGTCTTGTGTTGTTGTTTCGGGAGAATGAGGGATCTTGGACCTGGCAGGGAGAGCTTCGTCCCAATGCCAAGACCGAAACCTTCGAAACGCTGAACGCCCTTTCACAAGCAAAACCCAACACTCTCACTTCCACATTCATTCACTTTCAACCTAGTTCACACCTGACAGTGCGAATGATTAGACGATAGCCCAATGCAATGCAATACTACACTTCATTGAAATATTGAGGCCATTCCCGTCAACTTCGAAGTACATAAGCGTTTCTGTTCGATCCTGCAGAAACAGCGGCTACGTCACAACTGCTACGAGGCGCGTGGTCGTAGGTGGTGGGGAAGGCACGAGCTGCATATTCCAGTTTCTCCTTCTCTCACTACGCACCACTGCCCTTACAACAACTACACTCCCTCTCACCTTCTTCTTGGACAAATTTCGCAGCGGTTGAAACCCTTAAGCCATTCTCAGCTCCTGAGAGATTGCCGCATCATCGACACTTCCGCCTCCTGGACAGCTGCCTAGGGATACACCTACACATCTTACGCCGCATCGAGAGTCAACAACGGCGAACAACGAGGGATTAATCACATGCTACTATGAGTTGACGAGAAACACGACCGAGCTCCCATCTGAACCTCCTTCTTATCCTGGCCCGCCTGGGTAAAGGCCACATACCGCCGCCATGGTGTTGGAGAGCCTCGTTGCCAACCTGCTCAATCGCTTTCTCGGTCTGTACGTCCGCAACTTCGATCCCAAGCAGCTCAACGTCGGCATTCTGTCCGGCGATGTCACCCTGAGAGACTTGGAACTGCGGCGAGAAGCTCTCGACCAGTTCCATCTGCCGCTCAATGTAATTGAGGGTCACATCAGCTCGCTCGTCCTTAAAATTCCCTTCACCAACCTGCGAGGAGCGCCAGTCCGCATCAATATCGAAGATGTCTTCCTGCTGGCCGCTCCCAAGGAAGATCAGGAATACAACGCAGAAGAGGAGGAGAAGCGGGCACATGCTGTCAAGATGGAGAAGCTGGACAGTGCGGAGCTGTTGAAGGAGCGCAACACTGAGGGCATGTCTCAAGAGGAGCAACAGAAGCAGCAATCCTTTACAGCTGCACTCACAACAACAATCATCGACAATGTGCAAATCCAGGTGAAGAATGTTCACATTCGATACGAGGATGCGCTGTCGAATCCTGGACACCCTTTCGCTGCAGGCATCACATTGCAGGAACTGAGTGCGGTGTCGACAGACGAGAACTGGAAGCCGACCTGGATCCAGGGCACGAGCACGACAACCCACAAGCTGGCCACGTTGGGATCGCTGGCTGTGTATTGGGACACCGACGCGGAGCTAATAGGCACCGGAACGGGTGAAAAGGATGTCAAAGAGTCGGGCTTGGATCACAAGCAAATCACCGACCGATTGAAGAAGCTGGTCATCAAGGGCGATAGCGAGGAAGTAAACGAGCACCAGTTCATACTGAAGCCTGTGTCTGGCCGCGCTGGTCTGGAAATGGACAAGACAGGCCAGCATGACAAGCCAAAGATGAAGGCTCGCTTGTTATTCAACGAGCTTGGATTCGTGTTCGACGATACGCAGTACCGTGATGCCCTTATGCTGGTCGATTTGTTCCACTACTTCATTCGTCACCAGGAGTACCGAAAGTTCCAACCGGAGAAGTCCGTTAAGGAAGACCCACGAGCCTGGTTACTCTTTGCAGGAAAGGCGGTCGTGGATCGTATTCACGACAAGAACATGCGCTGGTCATGGGCGTACTTTGCGGAACGACGAGACGATCGAAAACGATACATTACGCTATTCAAAAAGAAGAAGAATGAAGAAAAACTCACGCCTGACGAGAACACAGACTTGGACCGGCTTGAGCGCAAACTCACTTACGAGGATCTGCGCTTCTGGAGATCGCTTGCACGGAACGAACTGCGCAAAGAGGGTGCCCTCAAAAAGCCCAAGGAGCAACCTCGTACTTGGTCGTCATACATCTGGGGATCGTCGCAGCAATCGCAGCATGATGCCGCCGACGATGCACAAATGTCCGAAAAGGAGAGGGAAGAGCTCTACCAGGCCATTGATTTCGATGAGAAGAAGAACATTGCCGAATCAGTAGACGCTCCCCGAGATGCGATCAAGATGCAAGTCGACATGAATCTGAAGACGGGTAGTTTCACGTTAAGGCGGGACCCTCACGGCAAGAAGCAGGACATGTTGCGATTGTTGTTTGACGACTTTAGCACGGAGTTCATTCAACGAACTGATTCGACCCTCGTCGATCTCAGCCTTGGTGGCATGCGCTTGTACGATGGATCCACAGAGGGCAACCTTTTCGAGCAGATGCTCACTGTCAAGGACGCACCGCCTGTACCCGACAGCCAGAGGATCGAGGAGCTTGGTGATGACGGCGAATCAAAAGCACAGGAGGACGAGGACGATGAAGCAGATGAGCCATTCTTCGCCCTGTCCTTCGAAAACAATCCGCTCGATAACCGAGCCGATACAGCGTTAACCGTCAAGTTGAAGGCTATGGAGGTCGTCTACAACCCCAACTTCGTGGTCCAGGTCACGAAATTCTTCAAGCCCCCAGAGAAGCATATGGACTCCATCGGCGCGCTGATGGAGTCCGCCGGTTCGACAGTGGAGGGTATTCGCCAGCAAACGAGAGCTGGATTGGAATATGCACTCCAGGAACACAAGACTGTCGATGTGCAGATGGACTTGCAAGCACCGCTCATCATTGTCCCAGACACAGTGACAAATGCCAGCTCGATCTGTTTGATTCTCGATGCAGGTCACGTCAGCGTTCGCAGTGAGCTCATCGACAAGAAGACCCTGGAAAACATCCAAAACAAACAGAACTCGCAATACACCGAGAAAGACTTCAAAAAATTGGAGTCGCTGATGTATGACAAATTCCAGGTGAATTTGAAGTCGACACAAGTTCTGATCGGAAGTACCATTGATGAGACCAAGACGCAGCTCCAAGACGGATCCACCACGCGCCATTTCCATTTGGTAGATCGCATCAACATGGATTTCCAGATTGACACATGCATTGTTCCAAAAGCAACCGACTTGACCAAGTTCCGAATACAAGGACATCTACCTGTTCTACACGCTAAGTTCTCCGATGCGAAGTACAAAGCACTCATGAAGCTTCTCGACTTTGCCATCCCGAAGTTTAATGAGGACGACATTGCAAAGACAGGAAAGCAAAATGGCGATCAGGGTCACTTGAAAGCACCTGAAACTGAGAAGAGCCGAACTCGTAGAAAGAGCGAGGCAGCACGGCCACGAGGGAAGTCGTTCCACGGCAATCAAGACGATCTCGCCAATGCAGTCGAGAAGGGTGCTGAAGAGCAACATCGCGACCAGCAGAGGGGAGGCGATCTGAAGCCTAAGAAGCAGGACGCCAACCCAGAGCAGCGCAACTTCGAGTTCAAGTTTACGGTGGACAAGCTGCAAGGTTCGCTCTACAAAGCTGATCCCGATGGCAAGAAACCAGATCAGCTGTTGGTCGATCTCATTGCGGAAACCTTTTATCTGGAGTTCTACCAGCGTACCTTTGACATGGTTGCCGACGTCAATCTGCGCTCCGTCGTCATTGAGGATCATGTTGAGGAGAGCTCGGTACCGGAATTCAAGAATCTCATCTCGAGCGAAGACTTGGTCAACAAAACGAAGCAGGATCTGCTCAAGATTCATTTCCAGATGGTGCAGCCCACTCACCCCGAGTTCAACACCAAATACGATGGCGTCAAGACAAATCTGGACGCTGCCGTCTCAACTATCAACGTGATGGTTACGAGAAAGACGCTACTAACCCTACTGGACTTCGTTATGTCGACATTCGCTGGCAGTGACAATGCACAGCAGAGCAGCAAGCCAAAACAGATCGAAGATGATACAGACGACGAATTAGATCAAAAGCCTCAGCAAGGCGGCGACAAGATTCGCATCAAGGCCGAGTTGAACCGCATTGCAGTCATCTTGAACAATGATGGCATTCGGCTCGCTACGCTGAGTCTGACATCTGCGGAGGTCAATGTGTTCCTTATGGGCAAGACCATGCGAATCGGTGCAAGACTCGGCAATCTCGACCTGATAGACGACATCAACCAGGGAGTCTCGGAGGAATCGGCTCTCCGGCAGCTCGTCTCCATTCAAGGCGATGAACTGGCCGACTTCCGCTACGAGACTTTCGACGCAGAGTCCAAGGATTATCCTGGGCATGATAATTCCATCTACTTGCGGTCCGGTTCAATTAAGATCAATTTCTTGACTGAGCCATTCCGTAAGATCATGGAATTTGGCGTCAAATTTGGCAAGATGCAGGCCATCTTCAATGCTGCACGACAGGCAGCTGCCGAGCAAGCTACCAAAGTGCAAGAATCGGCTGGCAAGATGCATTTTGACATTCTCATCAAGACTCCGATTGTTACATTCCCACGCGTGGTGATGACGGAGACGGCCGAGCGAGACATGGTGACGGCGTTCCTGGGCGAGATTTATGCGAACAACAAGTTCGTGCCAGTGAAGGGTTCGTCTAGCAGCGAAACAGCCAACAAGCTCTCGGCCGGTATTCACAACATTCGACTTACGTCGACGTTTCACTACTCCAATAACAAGGTGGAGGAACTGGAGATGATCGACAAGGTCAACCTCGACTTCAACATCACACAGACCGAGCACCAGCAAGGGTGTGACAGGCCCGACACGGAGATTGAGGGCTCAATGTCGAATATCAACTTACGTCTGACTGAGGCGCAGATGAGATTCGCCATGGAACTGTCAAGAAACATCCCACAGGCCTTCGCGCTTGAAGATGCCGAGGAGATCGAAGAGGAAGCGCATGAAGAGATTCCCGATCACCTCGTGGAGCCTGGCAAAGCTGCTCTTCACGGCCATGACAAAGACAAGACGGCGATCGCTGATCAAAGGAAGCCATCCCACCAGTCGCCCGAACTGGGAACGGACGAATCAGCATGGACCAAGCTTGACCTCATTTTCAAAATTGGTGCCGTTGGGCTTGAACTCGTTCAAGGCAAGATTGATCAGCCTGTGGGCGATCTTGAGGCTGCCAGCTTGTCGAAGTTCTCACTGAATGAAACGAGCGTCAAGGTGCGCATGATCAGTGATGGCGCTCTCGAGAGCGAGCTGCTCATACAGTCTTTCACCATCGAAGACACTCGCCAGACTCAGAAGAACAAGTTCCGCAAGATCATGTCACTGATCAACACAGACGTCAAGCAGCAGTTTATGGCAAGCGTCTCCATCTCCGGTGGCGAGGAGAAGAACCTGATCGCTCTCCTGACGATTGACAGCCCTCGAGTAATTCTTGCGCTGGACTATCTCTTTGACGTTCTTAATTTTGTGCAGAACGGTCTGAGGCAGGATGACCCAATCATCATCGAAGAAGAAGAGGACTCCGAGAGTGCAGAAGACGATGGTGCTAGCGTGTCAACACAAGAGTTCATCAAGCGCCGCGAGACCGCTCACCTTGAGGGTCAAAAACAACAGGAAGAGGAGAATCCTGGCATGAGTGTGTCGTTCCGCGTTAACGTTGTGGATGCACAGATGGTACTGATCGCCAACCCTGCCATTAGCAATTCCGAGGCCATTGTTCTTGGCACCAAGCAAGTACTTTTATCGCAACAGCACGCCATGACGCTGCAGGTTGAGAAGGTAGGCATGTTCCTCTGCCGCATGGATCAATTCGAAACCACAAGGCTACGGATTCTCGACGACTTCAGCATTCAGACATCGGTTGATATGCGCAGCCAAGGCAAAGACTCGAATTTGACCAGCATCCATGTCGACATTGAGCCTCTAGTGCTCCGCCTTTCACTGCGTGATATCATGCTCGCTATGCAGATTTTCCAACGAGCGAGTGCTATGTCGGCAGGCCAGGACGACAAAATGGCATCTGAAACCCCAAAGAAAATTGATCAGGTCAAGGCTGCACAGAGTGCAAAATCTACCAAGAAGGGGGTAAAGTCGTCGCACAAGCCTACACCAAAGACGATCGAGACGCAGAAGTCCTCCGCAAAGGCCGCCCAGGAACCGAAGCCAGCAGGATCTGCGGTTCTCAAACGCGAAGAGATGAGAATTTCCATGGAGGGCATTCGCGTTGTGCTCATTGAAGATCGTAACGAGCTGCCGATGCTCGACTGGAGCGTCAAGAAGTTCAACGTTGACGTTCGTGACTGGACTGGCAACATGACCGCCGACACAAGCATTGACACCTTCTTCAATGTGTACAACTTCTCCAAATCGGCATGGGAACCATTGATCGAACCGTGGCAGATGGGATTCCATATGGCGAAGGAGACGAGTCCGGACAAGCTTGCGGTCGAGATCTATTCGAGGAAGATGCTGGAGCTCACTGTCACAAGTGCCACGATTGCCATGGCCAGCAAGTCCTCGCAGTTCTTGTCGAGTGACGAGGACGTCTTGTCGAAGCCACGAGGTAACGACGCGCCGTACCGTATTCGCAATTGGACTGGGTTTGACGTCGATGTCTGGGCGAGTGGAGATGCGTCTGACGATGAAGGACAAGCCGCTAAGCTTGCGGACGGTGATGAGAAGCCGTGGCGCTTTGAAGATCCCACGACGACTCGTGAGACGCTCTCGCCCGAAGGTCAGACTGGTGTCATTGGCGTTCGCCTTGAAGGCTCAGGCTTCGACAGTGTGGATCGCATCCAGGTCAATCGCGAGGGAGAGCAGCTTTATAACTTGAAGCCGAGGAAGGACAAGGTGCAACACCGTATGCTTGTGCAAGTGGAGCTTGGCAACGACAACGTCAAATATATCACGATTCGCTCGCCAATGCTCGTCGAGAATCACACGCAGATACCGATCGAGATCGGCGTGTTCAGCCCTGAAGAGGGCCACCTGCTCAAGATCGAAAAGGTCCCTCCAGGTGAGAGTCGACCGAGCCCCGTTGGCGCTGCTTTCGTACACAGCATTGTGGTGCGGCCGGATCAAGGATTCGGTTATACCTGGAGTAATGAGAGGCTACACTGGAAAGAACTCTTGAAAAGACCAAACCGCACCATCACTTGCAGAGGTGAAAATGACGACTCGAACCCGCCATTCTACTTCCAGATGCAGGCCGTATACGACAAGAACAATCCTCTGACAAATGTGTATCCGTACATGCGGATCCGCTTGTCTGCGCCGATTGAAGTGCAGAATCTCCTGCCTTTCGACTTCAAGTATCGCATCTACGACAAGAACACGAAGAAGGATTGGACCAACTTCCTCCGTAAGGGTGGTGTCAGCCCGGTACATGTGGTCGAGCTGTCTCATTTACTTCTCATGAGCATTGATATGCAGGACACGCCGTTCAAGGCAAGCGAGTTCAGTATCATCAACACCAACAACGAGAACGACTTCAAGCGGGAGAAGACACTGCTAGTCAAGGACAATAACAATCTGGAGCTGCGATTGAAGATTCACTACTACAATGTGCCCGATGGCGCCGGAGCATTCAAGATCACCATCTACAGCCCCTACGTTATCCTCAACAGAACCGGACTGGAGCTCGACATTCGAAGCAAGCAGTACTTTGGTGCGACCAAGTCTGCAGCAGGTCAGACGTTTGCGGACACGGAAGAAGACGCTCGTAGGGCGACGCCGTTTATGTTTTCGTATCCCACCGACGACCGCAAGAACCGTGCGAGCATCAAGGTGGGCGACTCCGCTTGGAGTCAGCCTGTCTCGTTCGACGCCATTGGTGCGAACGTCGACGTCAAGCTGCCGTCGGGCACTGGCCGAGAAGAGATGCATTGCGGTCTCAATGTGACCGAAGGCGAGGGCAAGTATAAATTGACAAAGGTTGTCAGCATCACGCCTCGCTTCATCGTCAAGAACAAGTTATCCGAGGCGATCCAGATCCGCGAACCTGGATCAAGCAATGCCACGACGCTGAAGTCTGGAGAGCTGCATCCGCTACGCTTTCTCAAGCAGACCACTGGTCAGCAGCTGAGTCTATGCTTTCCCGGCGTCAACAACTCGTGGTCAAGCCCGTTCGATATTGCGAACATGGGTAGCGTACACATCAAACTGTCTAAGGCCGGCGAGAGGCAGAAGCTTGTACGAGTCGAGATTTTGATGGAAAATGCGATGATCTTCTTGCATCTCAGTCTCGAGACGAAGCACTGGCCGTTCTCGATGCGCAACGAGAGCGACCAGGAGTTCCTGTTCTGGCAAGCGAATCCCAATGTCGATGAGGACGAAGAAGACCGCACGTCCGGTTGGAAGCCGATCAAATATCGCCTACCGCCGAGGAGCATTATGCCGTATGCCTGGGACTACCCCGCGACGAAGAACAAGAATCTCATCATCAGTGCTAACGGCAAAGAGAGACATGTCAAACTCGCCGAGATCGGCAACTTGATCCCCATGAGAATACCGGCGTCGCAAAACCAGCCGCGACAGAAGATCATCGATCTGAACGTTGTGGCTGATGGACCGACACAGACTCTGGTCATGAGCAACTACAAGCCGCAAACCAGTTTGTACAGGCAGAAGTCTGCGAGCGCGAGTGCTAGTACCACTGCTGGGTTCGAAGTGAAAGAGCAGGATACCGATGTTACGATGCGTGCTAGCATACGCTTTGCTGGAGTCGGCATCAGTCTGGTCAATTCTCAACTTCGTGAGCTGGTGTACGCCACATGGAGGGACATTGAGCTCAAATACACGGATTCGCCACTATACCAGACTCTGGCCGTTACGATCAAATGGATCCAGATCGACAATCAGCTTTACGGTGGTATCTTCCCGTTACTTATCTACCCCAGTGTTGTACCCAAGACTGGCAAGGAGATGGAAGCGCACCCAATCTTCCGTACCACCGTCACCAGAGTCAAGGATGACTCGTATGGTGTGTTGTACATCAAGTACTTCACTTTCTTGATGCAGCAGATGACGATTGAAATTGATGAGGATTTCATCTTTGCGGTTCTAGACTTCACCAAGATACCGGGTGCTTCCTGGACTGAGGAGAAAGAGGGCAAGCTGGCGCCTGAAAGTTTGGACGTCCCCGAGCCTCAGAATCAACAGTCTGGCCAGGACATCTACTTCGAGCTATTGCATCTGCAGCCCATGCAGTTCGATCTGTCATTCGTCCGGACAGAACGCATTAACGCGGAAGACACGGGCAGCTCAAGCTCGAATCCCTTCATGTTTGCTGTCAACGTTCTGACGATGAGTATTGGCAACGTCAACGATGCGCCAATCCGGTACAATGCCCTGATGCTGGAAAATGCGAGACTCTCGATGGGCGCTCTGATGAGCAATATTCAGAGCCACTACGTGCAGGAGTCGCTGAGGCAAGTGCACATCGTTATAGGATCGGCAGACTTCCTGGGCAATCCAGTGGGTCTTTTCAACAACATCTCATCGGGTGTGGCAGATATCTTCTACGAGCCGTACCAGGGACTGGTCACCGATCGTCCGCAAGACTTGGGAGCCGGCATCGCCAAGGGAGCTAGTAGCTTCGTGAAGAAGTCTGTGTTTGGTCTTTCGGACAGTGTCAGCAAGTTCACCGGCTCAATCAGTAAAGGCCTGGCCGCTGCTTCCATGGACAAGGAGTTCCAAGACGCGCGACGAATGTCCAGAGCGAGAAACAGACCGAAGCATGCGCTCTACGGCATCACGAGCGGTGGCAATGCTTTTGCTACATCCCTGGCCAGTGGAATTGGAGGTCTCGCGAGACAGCCGATGCAAGGCGCCGAGAAAGAAGGCGCAGCTGGATTCATGAAGGGTGTCGGCAAAGGCTTGCTGGGTCTGGCGACGAAGCCCGCGATTGGAGCCTTTGATCTGGCGAGCAGCATGGCCGAAGGCGTGAGGAACACGACGACGGTCTTCGATCAGGAGGGCCTGGATCGTGTGCGTCTGACGCGCTTCATCGGTGTTGACGGAGTTGTTCGACCATACAGTCAGCGCGAAGCCCTCGGACAGTTCTGGCTCAAGACTCTGGACAACGGCAAGTATTTCAACGAACAGTACATTGCCCATCTTGAGCTGAACTCCGGATCTTCCAACAACCCGCAATCGCCCATGTCCCCCACGTCTTCCTCGGCGAGACAGACAGAAGCCACGATGCTCGTCATGATTACGTACAATGCCATCATGCTGGTCCGAGCGAAGAGGTTGACGAGCGAGTGGGAGGTTCCGCTGAAGGATATCCAAACCATCAGCAAGGAACGCACCGGCATGAGTATTGTACTGAAAGGAGGCACGAACGGGCCATTTGTCCCGATCGCGGATGAAGCAAGCAGGAACTGGTTGTATAAGCAGGTGGCGGTGGCGGTTAATGCTTATAATGACAAGTGGAATGCGAAGGGATGAAGTGAAACAGGACAGAGTATGGAGATTCCACGGCATGGGATATGAGCGTTTTGCAGTGGTTTTTAGGTTGTTAGTATGCGACATGGGTATGACGGCACTAGCAATCATTCACTCGATGATACATGAGATGACCTTTTTTATTACGGCCGTTGGACCGCACCAGCATGACATGTGAAAGGGAGGATGTGATTGACTTTTGCCCCCGCACGTCTCCACACGAAGCACAAAAGCTGGCCGCGGTCCCGCACGTTCCCTGCTTCTTTCTCCGCAATATCCCTCACTCACACCACCACCACGACGGGGACGACAACATGTCATCGGCGCGATCCAGGCGTACGATTGGCGAAAACCCGGCCAGCAAGCACCACATCTGCTGGTTCTGCCAGCGCCAATTCCAGAAGAAGGAGCATCTCCTCAGGCACGAACGCGTCCACTCTGGCGAGAGGCCCTTTGCCTGTAAACGCTGCGGGAAAACGTACGCCCGACGAGATACGCTGCAGCGACATGAGCGGCTGCATCAGGAGGGCGAGGATAATGCGGTGGCGAGGGAGGATGACGACGACGACGACGACGATGATAAGAGTCTGATCAGTCACCCGACTCCGGGGGCATCAACGACACTAGCCCAAGGAGCCATTCCTACGCCACCGACAGACCCGGTGGTGAATACGCAACGGCAGCAACAACAGCAACAGCATACCATCCAGCCTACTCTTTTCCCAACTCCTGTCCCAGATGTATCAAACACTCCCAGCTACAGCTGCGCAGTGGACAACCTGGCCAGCAATCCTCTCCTTCCTAACTGGTTCAACAGCACCGATTTCCAGATCCCGCAGGACTTCAATCTCGATCCCTTCAACCTCAATTTCGACTCCATAGCGCCCAACTGGTCCCTGCAGGACGATCCGACCGTATCAACGTTTCCAAGTCAGCCGGCCACGGCTTCGAGTGAATCTGCACAACAGCAAAGCGGCCTCGACTCTGTGACACAATGGTTCTCGTATTTCGAGTCGCCACTCCGTCCCCAGATGGCTCCGTCCTTTCGGACTCAATCAGCTGCCAGAAATGGGCATGATGTCGACGAGAACTATCGGATCGCTGTCCAGACTCAGCTCAACAGTCTCCCTCCAACGGGCGCCATGCCGTCTACTGCTTTCCTGAACAGGTGCATTCGAATTTATATTGAGAAGTTCTCCAGATTGATGCCCATCATTCACTTGCCAACATTCAGGCCTACAGAAAGAAATGTAAGCAAAACGAAGGCCGGAAGGCATACCCAATATATCTCAGACACTTGCTTACCTTCCACCCTCCGCTTCTAGGCCTGGTTGGTCGTCGCCATGTGTGCCATGGGAAGCCAGCTCGTCGGCACGTCCGAAGGCATTGCCCACGGAGAACGCATGTTCGAGAGTGTGCAACGCAACGTGCTAGCAAGCTGGCAGTCGCTTCTCACCGGCACTTTTGACAGTCTCTCGGTGCTGCAAGCTGTCGTAATCGGCCAGTCTTACGCAATGCTGTCAAGAAATTCGTCGCATCTTCTAACGGCGCAGGCGTTCCACGGGACTCTGGTATTTTGTTATCGGAAAGTCATTTTGACGTTGAAGCGATGGGTACAGACCGCTATCCACAATAACCACCCCATACCGGATCAACAACAGGTTAAAAATGTGGACATGATTCGAGAGATTGTCGTGCGTGTTGGGTGCGTGCTGCGAATTGTCGATGTAGAGCTGGCTCTCCTTTGCCATCAACTGCCCATTATGGTTCCTCCTGATGGCGACCATGCACCCGATTATTCGGATCAGGAATTCTCTGTCCAGGCCCAAGATACGAAAGCTCAGAGCAGAGCATGGCCGGGAAATGCTACGCCAAACATGAATTCGACGGGCTCTGTCCCAGGTACTGGTGGGCATCGTGCGGCATCAATGGCCAATCCTTCTTTATGGGACTACGCACAGCTTGCCGATGCCCTGTCTGAAGCGGTGGAGAGACGACAACGTAACACTTCTAAATATCAGCTTGACCTTGGAAGTGTCGGCAACAACCTGACGACCTGGTACCAGGTTGCCTCTGAGCGATTGAAGGTCACAGGAGGTCTGCATCTCGACTGTCTATGGCATTCCGGTTGGCTAGCGATTCTCTGCGCTATCAACCAGCTGGAAGTTGCCCTCGGACGCGAAGGCCCTGTCAGCGCCGAAGAAGTCCAAGACGACATGCGCAAATGGACCAGCTCGGAAGCAGCTCGCCACGCCCTCCTCCACGCGTATCTCATCCAAAAAGCTCTCGCAGCAGTTACAGTTTCTGAATGGCCTGCCATCCACGTCCCGCGCTGCGCCTACCAAGCTGGTCTCATCTTCTGCGGTTTCGCCAAGTTCTCCGCGCAGGGACAGTCTCTTTTCGCGAATAGGAGTAGTCGGGAGAGTCTGGAGCGGCTGGTTGATGTTAGGATGCTTGTCGGTGTGGGTACGCTCAGTGCGTATGACTGGTGGACTCTGGATCATGAGTACGATGTGCCGAGTAAGATGTTGGAGCATGCGCATTCGATGAGCTCATTGTTGAGGAGGATTGGGCCGTGGGGACTGTCTTTAAATCTGGCGAGGACGCTGGAGGTCATTCTTGGCGAGAGGTATTGATTATCGATGATCCTGGATACCACCTCGGGACTGTCACACCTTTGCCTTTGCACGCAGTGCAACCGAGGAACTGCTTCGCAATGATGTCGATTCCGATGCTGGCACGTTGAAAGACGTCGGATCAACAAAGGTTAATCTTCTTGATGAAGGTGATCTTCACCAGAGCTACTCTGCTGTCTTTGACGGCTTCCCTGTACTCGCCTGGTCTGTGTGCATCACTTCTGCATGCATAACGACCCTCAGCCACGAGGCGCTGGGGAAGGATTGCGAGCTACGCACATGAGGTATAGAGCGACTCACATCTTTCCCGAAACGGATAGCACGAGACTCCATTGTGCTTTACGCTAAAAGGCTCGGTCTTAGGACGAGAATAGAAGTTCTGGAGAACCATTCAATGATATAATATCTATCTCTTGTAAACAGGACTCAATCGACTTATCCACATATCGAAGTTTCAGAAATCATGGCTACCGCATCATACTACTACGCCAATACCGGATTCGCTGCTCCGCCATATCAACGGCAGCAGCAATACCCTTACCAACCGAGTCCCTACGACTACCAATATCAGCAAGATCAGCAGTATGCAAGGCCACAGCGACAACTCAATCCATACACAGTAGCACCGCTACAGCCGCCTGCTGCATCAGTTTACGGCAGCCATGTCCAGCAGAACCAACAAGCTACGTCAAGCTACACAGCATACACAGCGAGATCGATCCATCAACCCCCTCCGCCACCGCTTCCAAAATTCACATACGTCCTTCACATCACCAAAAAACATAAAGGCACCATGCGCGACAAATTTCGCGACTCCTACACCTGGACCCTCCGCCCTCTCGACGCTCCCCCAAATTCCCTAGCGCTATACACGATAACTTTCACCGGCTCCTCGAAACTCCACAAAGACGCCGATCTGGTCACATACCAAGGCGAGAGCAGCAAAGAAGTCGGACGAGTCACCTGGTTCCGCAACTCTGGGATGCAGAACCTCTGCGTCAAATTCCCTTTCATGACATGGCCAAATCCCTGGGATCCCGAAGCGGAGGAATGGGGATCAGATGCGGGCACGCTGGGCAATGAGATGAGGATGAAGTGGGTATGTGGTCCACAAAAGGGCGATACCGAGACGATTGGTGAGAAAGTTCAGCGCTGCATAACGACGGGGAAGAATATGAAAGGCGATTTCCTGGGCGAGCATAAGAGGAACATCGAATTGTGCAGGATTTCTATAAACGAAGATAAGACGAATAAGGAGGAATGCGCGAGGATTGTTCTTGATGGGGCCATGTTTGGACCTGGATGTGGGAGCGAGCAAGTAGATGAGATAATAACTTTGGCACTGGCGAATTCTTTCCGGAAGTCGATGAGGTGGACCGCGGCGGACATCGCGGCGGGTGTGAGCAGCGCTTCGAGCTTTCCGACAAAGGAAGTGTTGGAGTTCACTGGGGAGGTGTTGAATTTCACGGCGACCATTATTTCTGGTGGAGGCGGCGGCGGTGGTGGTGGGTGTTAGAAGACAGATGATGCTATGCCCTCTCCCGTAGGTCA
Source organism: Mycosphaerelloides madeirae (assembly GCA_002785995.1). Classification (NCBI taxonomy): domain Eukaryota; kingdom Fungi; phylum Ascomycota; class Dothideomycetes; order Mycosphaerellales; family Mycosphaerellaceae; genus Mycosphaerelloides; species Mycosphaerelloides madeirae. Next base: position 322,816 of record NHNV01000034.1, read on the forward strand.
ATGACCGGTCCATCCGCAAACCCAAGGATCCAGTCGTTGAATTGATATTCATCGTCCCTCCATCTCAGTCCCTTACTCCTTCCTGCCTTCTTCCCTTCTGCTGCGCTGAGGCGGATATCGTAGCGATGGATCAGGTGGAACAGTGCGAGTTCTATAGCGAAGTACGCCACCGTCTTGCCTGGACAAGCTCGAGGTCCTTTCAAAAACGGACAGAACGCCTCCCTCATTCTTCTGTCGTCTTTCCCTTCCAGCCAACGTTCTGGTCGATAAGCGTATGGATCAGGATAGATTTCTGCATTATGGTGGAGAGCGTACACGGAGACACCGACAGTGGCTCCTTTTGGTATGGCAATTCCGTCGACGAAGATCCCGCCTGCGAGGACTTCCCGAGGCAGAGAACCGGCTTTTGGTGGCGAGAGACGCATTGCTTCGTCGACGCATGCGCGGAGGTAGTGAAGGGACGAGAGTTGAGAGTCGGTAATCTCTTCGGGCGAGGAGATGGAGAGGATCTCAGACGTGGCCCTCTCGTATACGGAGGGATTCTTGAGCCAGTAGAAGATTATCGCGGCGATGGTGAGCCGTATAGCATCGCTGCCCGCTGCGATCAAGAGCGAGGAATCGGCTCGTAAGTCCGCCGATGAGTAGAGTTTTGTGGAGAGCAAGTGGCGGAAGATGTCTGATCTGGTCGACGATACTACCTCTTCTTTCTCGACAGCCATGCGTTCCTCTCGTTTGTAGAACATGTAATCCGCAAAATCCAAGTATTTCTGCGTTTGGACGATGGTTTCCAGTCGGAGGAAAGAGGGGATGCGAGTTCCCAGAAGCCAGCGGTAGAAGGAGAGGAAGAAAGGAGAATAGCCGCCCCAGTAAAGGAAAATGCTCGCGGTGCGGAGGCATCCCGGCGCCCAGCGGTATTCTTCATCGCGCAGCATGTTGAGTGGTTGGCCGAAGGCGGTGGCAGTAATGAGGTCGAAGCTGTACCATGTGGCGATTTGGCTGATGTCGACAGGATTGGTCCACCCTGTCTCAGAAACACCACCAGCTTTTATGCACGCGGTAGAAGCAAACAGCTGAGCCATGTCATTCAACATTCTGAAAGCTTGCTCTCTTGACGGGAGAGCTTTGTCGAGGACCCTACGTCTCGCAGCGTGGCTGGAAGCTTTCTCTTCCATCATAATGCTCTTACCGCCCTCCGCGCCGCCGTCCAACAAGCCGTAGAACTCATCGCCTTTGAAGACATTGCTGTCCTTGGCGTGAATGGTTTGCAGAGCGGATAGGGTGTTGAATGTGACGGCATTGGGAGCGATGCGTAGGACGGAGCCGTAGCGCTCATGGCCAGCCATTTCTTGCAAGTGACGATCGCCGTCGCGGCATTGGAGGATTCGTGTGATGTGTGAGGTACGTTGAAAGAAGGGGCCAGGGACTTTGGAGAGTGGGTGGAAGAAGAGGCGGTAGACGGTCAGAGAGACGAGCTGTTGTACAAGTCAGTATCTGTGATTGCACTTGATGGTCCCTGGAAGATCCATCGAAGAGCCGCCATACCACGATCAATGATGCCCCAAGTAAAAGGACAGAGCTTGGTAGATTTTCCATGATGCGTGAAGTATCCATGTTGACCTCTCTCTCTCGATTGTTTGTTGTGCTTAGAGACGACTGCTGATCGTGGCGAGCTGGGCGGGAAAGCTGCGAAGAAGCTCGAGCTATATCGTACTCACTGGACTGGCTTAGTTGGCAAGCTGCAGCTTCTGCGGCTGATTATTGATGTTGCCCTGCCGAGAGCCTTCTGCTAGCTCTTCCAGCTCTGATAGGCTTGCTTCCTCTCCCAATCATCGATCAAATGTCCAACAGTCCCCCACTCAAAATCGTGCTCATCATAGTTTAATGGTGAATCCCGGGGTATCTTGAGTCGTAAGGCCTCGATAGAAGGCTTTCCCCAACGCCTCGCTAAGGTATATCAAAGTAATGCGGAAGCGCTCACTTGGAGGCAATCTGCATGCCCAATTCCTGCATCTTTTTCCGGCGATCTTCCGCTTTCTTCTTTTCATCGTCTAGGATCTGCTTCAGCTGACTCTTGCTCTGCTCCAAATGAGACACGACCTGCCGCTCGTACTGCACACTCCACGCGCCTCCTGCGCCATATCCTCCCTGGCTGGTATCTGCTCGCTCTGGTAGCTGCGCAGTAGGCTCTACGTCTCCCTCGAAGACCATTTCGGGCTTCTTACCCTTGCCGCGTCCCTTCTTCGTCTTCAACCAGTCAAACTGGTCCTCGCTCGTCAACATGCGGAAGAAGTCCTGCGCGGGCTCGTTGAACTCGATGGTCTCCAATCTCTCCGCGACAATCTTGTTGTCTTTCTCCTGCTTCGCCTTTTGTTCCTCGTTCCCGTAGAATCCCAGGACCAGGTAGTGCTCCCGGTACACGGCCTTCTCGCCGCTCTCAGGCGCGAAGTAGAGGCGGATCTCAACGGCAAATTCGCCATAGCCCGTCTCGGAGACCTCAAAGGGTCCGGGCGCCTCGATGGTGCGACTTGGCTCGTTATAAGTGTGATGCAGCTTGAACTGCACTTTCTTGAGCCAAGTCGTGATGTCCGGGCCGTTGGGCAGAGGGCGCACGTAGACCTTCCATCCTTTGGTGTGGCTTTCGGGTGGTGGATCAGGAAACCCCGCGTGCGGCAGAACGTGCGCTTCGTTGCCGATGATGAAGTGTCGTGTGATTTTCGAGCCGCGGACACGCTTCGACGTTGCGGGCGCCATGTTGAGGTGAATGTTTGAGAGACAAGTGTGTGGGGAAGAAGGACGAAAACGAAGCTGCCACGATGGCACATGACAATCAGGGTCCAAATCGGGACCAGCCACCCGCGCTAGTACGTCAACCCTTCTTTGAGCCCTCACTTCACTCTTCTCGTATCCTTCCTTCGCCATCACACGCAATGAACACGACGCCCTATCACACCGATCGTCTCCTGCAAGTCATCAAGCCGCCGCTGAGTGAAAGGTCTCCCCTGGACCACCCCACATGACCTGGATCGATGGACTCCGCCTCTCCTGGGCCTTCGGTTCCTCGTCTAAGAAATTCTCTTCTCCACGCGTCCATATTCGCTCCACACTCTTCGTTGCAAGCCCAAGATCAAGCCTAATGCCAGGAGTCGACGTGTCCAGATTGCCGCAAGGTCCCCATTTATGTTCCGAGCTGCCGATATGTGCTCCCCGTTAGCGGCAAACATGCCAGATTCAAGACCACGTCAGCTCTTCGAATACAATGGCTTTGTCTGCCGTGTTTTAGGTCGCCCCACTAGACCCATCGGGAATGAGTTGCGCTCCCATATTTCCAACGACCAGAGCAACTTCTCCTATCAGGCGTCCCGCTCCCATGGCCCTACACTGTGATCTGTCAGCGTCAGAAAACTCACATCCGAGCGATACCCAACTCCCGCCTGGCCAGGCTTGCGACATTTCAGCCTTTGGCTGGATATCGCGAAGGTATAAATGTATCGAAGATTGTTTCCCAAGTCAAAATCTTGCTTGAATCTCGCAGAACCTCACAAATTGGAGCGCTCAGGAGCTCATCTGATATCGCAGCCCTATAACCATGGATCTTTCAGCACTCTCTCAGCATTCGACAACTCTCCAGCCTTTTCCATCCTTGCTTGATGCAAAGGCAGCAACTCATCCCAACAATACATGGGCATCGGTACCGCTAGACTCTAACGATCTGTCGAAAGGCTTCAAGGATATCTCGTGGCAAACCGCTTCAAATGCCTACAATCACGCTGCTTGGTAAGTCTCCTGACCTTCCTCTTAATTCTGGGGTGTTGACAGATGATCAAGGCTACTTGAGAAGACCATCGGCATAGCGAATGCCGACGAGTACCCGACCGTCGCTTATATCGGGCCATCCGACTTGCGCTACTTCTTCCTCGCCGTTGCATTTGCGAAGCTTGGATATAAGGTGGGTTGACCCAGAATGTTCCATTGCCCATCCGACTTGCTGAGTTAGCTCCAGACACTGTTACAACAGTCTTCGGTCTCCGTCGAGGGCCAGATTAGCCTGTTGGAGAAGACTGAATGCAGTTTGATCGTGTATGGTAGCCGGAGTCCTGCCCTCCACGAAGTCATGGCTCGTCGATCGCTGAAGGCGTACGAGGCGCCGTCGATGGAGGCCTTGGTATCAGCGACTGATGTTCCGGTCTATCCATTTCCTCACAAAGCAGAAGACCTACTGAATGCGCCCGTCTTGATTCTCCACACATCTGGTTCGACCGGCTTGCCCAAAGCGATCACTTTCACTTATGGCAGCCTCGCAGCAAATGCTCTCAGCAACGACATTCCGCCTATAGATGGCCATATCACTAACTGGCAGCTCATGCGAGAAGCTGGTCGCTTTTACATCGGATTTCCTATCGCGCACGCTGGGGGCGTTCATGTCAACATCATCATGTCAGCGTACAATGATGTTACTGTCGTTCTGATTGAGAGCGGTAATCTCAGCGGCGCGGTGTTAGAAGGCATGATCGAATACGGCAAGATCGGAGGGACCCTGACAATGCCCCGAACGCTGTCCGAGATTGTCAAATCGACAGCTGGGTTGGAGAAGGTGAAGCAGCTGAGAGGCATCATATGGTCAGGCGGTACGTAAAGCATCTTGCATATGTGCGATACTCTCTAACGAGCTCACCAGGTCCTCTGCTGCGAGAGGTTGGGAACGCAATCTCAGCACGAACGACACTACTGTCCTCCTGGGGAACCACAGAATGCGGAGCCATGAACCTTCATACTACCGAATCGGAAGATTGGGAGTACATCCACGTCAATCCAGTATACAACGGATTGCGTTTTGACCACCAAACCGCTAATCTATACGAAGTTGTCGTTGTCCGACAGCCTGACATTCGGATTCGACACTATCAAAAAATCTTCTGGAACTATCCGGACTTGATGGAATGGCGAATTGGAGACCTCTTCTCTCCACACCCAATAAAACAAGACTTGTGGAGATATGAAAGCAGAATTGACGACATGATCATCCTCGATTCTGGGCATAACTTCCATCCCGTGTACTACGAGCAAGAGATCTTGCTGAAAGAGCCGCGGGTGAAGGGTGCTGTTATTCTTGGTAATGGTAGACTGGATTTGGCGGTCATCTTCGAGCTTGCGGACGATTCTGGCGATGTCAACTCGGACGCATTGGAGGACTTTGCAAAAGATCAGGTCGAGAGTGTTTGGCCTCTTGTGCAACAGCTCAATAGGCGTTCGACAGCCTTGGCTCAGGTGCCCAAAGAGAACATCATCATCGCAAACAAGGAAAGGCCGCTCCCCAGAGGTGGGAAGGGGAATATTGTACGCAAGTTAGCTGAGAAGTTGTACGAGGTGGAACTTGCCTCTGTATACGGGCGCTAGTTTATGGCTCTTTCCGACGTCAGCTATATGATAGGGGATGTCAACGCGATATCAGAGACGGCCAGTCAAGAGGCTGCCAGAAGCACCGCCTCGCCAACAACTATTGGAATAGATCTCAACGGTTTCGCCAAAAGATCATGCACGTCCAGAAAAGAGGTTGAAGAGCAAGAGACCATGCACGTGAAGCAAAGTGGTGAAGAGCAAAGGACCCTGGAAGTGAATAGACGCAAAATGTAAGCGCCAGTCTCTCTTTGAGTCCGCATTCAAAACTTGCCCTCTCATCGACCTCCTCCTTTCTTTCCTCGACATGACCAACACCATCCCTCGAGAATCAACAGCACTACCGCGCGAAGGGCAGCAAACATGTCTCAATCACCACCAAAGACCGCCTCGAAGAGCGCCCTCAGGAGAAACCCGAATAAGAACCCCTCGTACACTCGCAAGGGCGATGAAGCACCTGCTCGTCTGCGCGCTACTAGCGCGTACTCCTCCCGTAAGTCCTATATCTGCGCGCTCGAACTAAGCGACTGATACCGTACCAGCGCAAGATACTTCAATCCCCAAGTCAGCAGGCAAGCCAAGTGCCAAGAAGAAGCAGAGGAAGTGATACCCCTCGACTTGTTGCGCGCCCTCGACCAATACAATATCAGAAAGCGCTATATCCGACTCCTTCGAGGACACTGTCACCGCCGAGGACGGCATCCCCGCCGTCCGTGAGTCGCCCGTCCTCACTACCGACGAAGAGTTCGTCAAGAACTACCTCCACATGCCTTCGGCCACCTGCACCCTCAAGGGCGCTCTCCAAGGCCCAGACGGCATCCTCCTCGCTAAGCGTCCCCTCGAGTAGCCAGCGCTTGTCGAGTACGTTAAGCAAGCTCACGGAGTCAAGGTCAACGAGAAGAGCGCCATCCTTCTGGCCATGGTGTTCGCCCGTCACCACCAGATCGCTTCGCGCGGCAAGCTTGGCAAGTATCAGGACTTCGAGGAGGAGTTCGTTTCGATGGCTCTGCGTGAGGAGCTCATTCGCTTGGTTGAGATCATCACCGGACAGGAGGTGAATAGTGTGAAGGTGCAGGAAAAGGAAGCGACCTACCGCAAGACTGGTCAGTAGAAGGCGAAGGGCTTTCGATCCAAAAAGACGAAGACATTCCAATCGATGGGCGGAGCCTGTCGTTGACGAAACCCGGGAACCGCGCCACTCGACGACCTTCGATTGCAGCGAGCACGACTTCAGACGACGAGATGCACGATATTCCAGCCAGACAGCCTGCTTCCAAGCATCAGATGATACTATCAACATCCACGTCGATGCGCCAATTGCAACCACACACCAGGGAGCATAGTCCAGAGGCCCGTTCTACGATGAGAACTACCCAACGGCTCTATTCACTTTAGCACGACACATGATTGTCTCTGCGGTTTTTTTGGGGGGAAATTGCAGCTAGCTTGAATAGCTATCAGAATGATGAATGAGCTTTCATTACGCTTTGCGCACCTAGAAGCCAATTGAGAGAGCCCCTTAGTCTCCAAAGAACTATCAAAACCAATCCCTCCTCAGCCGACGAAGACGATATCCAAGGGGCTAGTAAGGGAATGATCTTCGCGGTGCTATCGAAGGTAAAGCTGAGAGTGATCCCTCGCACAAGTGGTCATATAATGTCTCTCGACTGGATCGTCAATCGATCATGCCATTCGACCGTCTGCGTTACTTCTGTCGGAGACATTGATTGCTGAGAGGGCGTGTCGAAGATGTGTTGCGAACACAGTCCAACGACCGAGTGAAGGTCGTCCGTTGTGGATTGAGCATTCCGATGAACCCCCATCAACACGAGACCGATACTGAGATTCGCTCAACCCAACTTCAACCTCGTCGCCTCAATCTCCTTCTTCACGTTCTTATCATGGGGCAGATAAATCTCCGCCACCTTTAACAGTCTCCTCGCTTCAGCCTCATCTTCTAGCATCTTGCACGCCACAGCCGTCCGATAATAGATCTTACCCATCTGGTCCGCAGCCGGGAAACCCAACACAGCCTCCTCCTCGGGAAGAGTCTGCCGGATATCGACTTGCATCGCGTCTCTCAGCATCTGGATCGTCCTCGTCCCCCAGTATTGACATAGCTCGTAATTTCCCATCTTCAGGTACGCCTGGCAAGTATTTGCGACGAGATGTACGCGGAGCAAGAGGCGCTCTGCTTGGCCGTTCTTGTCTTTGTATGGTTCCTCGACGAGGTACCGGCTGAAGAATTCATCGCCGTGGATGTGTCGCTGGCGACCCTTGACGACGACATGGATTGCCAGCCAGGCGTCGTTGTAGAGCTTCAATGCGGCTTCGTAGTTGCCCTTCATGAGTTCCGCGTTTCCTTCGAACTTCAGACGTGTTGCCTCGCGGAGACAGTGCTCGGGCGACTGATGTGGCTGCCGCTGGATCTCCCGTAGATCCTTCTCAATCGTACCGAAAGGCTTGATATCGCCTTCCACTTCCATGGCATTCAGCCCCTTGATCTCCCCAAATGGCATCAACAGCTTCTTCTGCAGCCACTTCGGCATATGCTTCTCTTCCCACTCAGGCGTGTACGGATCCCGTAACGCCAGCTGCAGCTTCAGATGCTCATTCAACCCAGGGTTCGTCAGGTCCGCGTAGAACCACATCCGCGTGAACTTGTCGATGTCGTCCGCCATGATGATGAAACGCTGCGTGTCATAGAATGGGAAGCTCTCCGGCGGGACGATGCTGACGGTCAGACTGTGGTCTTTGAAATCGAAGGCTTTGTCACGCGTCACGACGATGGGTACATGACCCTCACCACGCAGATGATCCTCCGCTTGAGGCCACGGCGTCTCAATTTGTACGAAGATGTTCAGGTCGCGAAATACTTTGCGCGACTCGAGATAGATCTGCCGATTGATGTGGAAGAGGACGAGCGCGGGGCCGAATTTGTAGTCGAAGTATTCGTCTTCGCGAGGGACGCCGTCGGCTTCGCGGGGCACGCGATTGGCGTCTGGGTGCAGGATGAGGCGGTAGATGTGCTCGCGGATCTCGGCGGGAAGCGTGAAGAGATGCCGCCGCTGCTGGTTGTCGGCTTTTGCCATCTTGGCGGTAGTGGAAGGGAGGTGGGTGATGTGGTGGACTGCACGGGTGCCGTGGTGGCGGATGAACAAAGCTGGTGGGCTGCGATGTGCGAGGAGGAGAAGGGGAGAGGGGCTTCCGTGGGAGCCATGGAGAGAGCTTAAATATCGGCCACTTTATCCCACTTGGTAAGCAGGGCATTGAGCACAATTTTGAGCGTGTATAAAAAGAAAGCCGTGTAGCGACTATCCCGGAGATCAATTCATTCAATCAACACTCCAAGGTAGGCTGGTTGGTACTATAACTATCAAACAGATTCGTAAATCTGCTCACCCAGACTTTCGGGCCCAAATTGGGGACGTAATTCCTCGAACCGTCGACAACGCTGCCCATTGTCGCAGCCAGCAGTCCTTGCGATATCTCGAAGCTCGGCAGCCGATACCACTCTCTCAAAGCAACGAGCTTGCCCAGTTGCCCCTTGGCGAACGATGCCGCACCGTCCAGTTCCTGAATGGCTTTCTTTGTGGCGACGTGGAGGACACATTGCATGAATGCCTGCTTGGTTTCCTTACTGCAATCGCAGAAGCCGAGGAATCCGCACATTGGTGCTTCGATCATTTCGGGGATGGAGGCGTAGGTTTCCAGTGCTGTTTCCACAGAGGCTATGGTTTCTGAGATGCCGTCGTATGGGCTTGCTCTTCGTAACACGATCTCAGCGACATCAAATCGGACGCTTCGAGGCAATGCTGTCACGGCTTTGACAAAGTTATCACGCCGCTCGAATGTATCGCCTTGGTGATGTGCTGGGTGAAGCTCCTGGATGGTTGTTGCAAAGTCGACTAGATTCTCTTCGCGCGACCTCGTAAGACATACTATGGGCGGGTCGAAATTTAGGGGCACATGCAAGCGTGTTGTCTCCTCCAACAGCATGCGCAGAGCTTCGTTGAGATTAGGGCTCGGAAATGGACAGTCGGTGCATCCCGAAGTGGTCAGAATATACCGCGCCAACGCAGAGCCATGCTTTCGCACATCGGTCTCTTCAATGACGAAGGTTGCCAGACTGTTGTTCTGCGAATGATGGAAAGCCGAGTGCGCCAGGGAATCCGTCTCGCATCCAGACACCGGCAAGGTGGGATCGAGTCCCGATCTGCAATACGCTCGCAGGAGCGGTCTGGCGCACTTTAGTAGCTCATCGCAGCCTTGTGATAGGTGCCAGTATCTGTTGAACAAACGGATGATGCTTTTGAGGTCTGAAGTTCCAAGAGCAGCGCCATGTTTAATAAGATTGCCGAGGATCTCGAACCATTTGAAGCAGGTTCCGTCCATTGCCTTGGGTGCCTGTACCGAATCTTGCGCCAGTCGATCGATTGCGAACGATAGAGGTGTCATAGCTTGCTGGTACTTGAGCATGATGACGTTAGGACCAGCTCCGTGGCTGAGAAGTTGTTGGTGTATGGAGGATGAAGCATCAGCCTGCAACGCAAGATGTAGGGGTTGATATCCTCGAGGATCGGATTGTCGAGCAGAAGCGCCCTGCTTGAGAAGCAAGTCTACAAGGGCGCTTTGGTTGGTCTTGATGGCAATTGCAAGTGCGCTCTGGCCACACTCATCTTTCATATCTGGAGAGACGTCAAGGCGTTGCATGTGGGCGAGGATCCTCAGCACGACTTCATGTCTACCGTCCCTTTGAGGCTCCTTCGAAACATAATGCAAGATGGACGTCATTCCATCGGAGAATTTGCACATTTGAAGAGCGACTCCCTGTCCGCTCTGGTCCCCTAGTTTTTCACATCGCACCAATTCCTCATAGAGTTGACGGAGCGACCTGGAAGGTGTCGCAGCATTTCCGGTGGATGTACTTTCATGTGTCTGAACAATCGCGTTGTCTATCGTGACTCGCGGGCCGGACAATGACACTGCGCGACTGCCAGTGTCTTCAGAGCCGCATTGTATCCGTTCATCGTGAGGTATTGAACCGCATATCGAGCACGCCGAGTCTGACCTTTTCGCTTTCCAGGCTTTCAGTTTCAGTCGAAAGGCTCTTGTGCTAAGACTTGTCAGCGTTGATGGATGACAAGGGAAGGTCATTGTCCATACGAAGCTTCGAAGTGCCGTTCGCGAAGTAGATACTTGCGAATATACTCCAACGAGCGCCCTTCGCCGTACAAGCGGCATGTCTCTTCCCTAACAGCATCCCATGTTTTTGTCATCGGCGCAACGGCAATGGACAATGTTGCAAAGCATCGATGTCGAGCGTAATCGAGAGATGTCGTTTGCGAAATCAATCAATGATTTTTGTAGGGTACCGGGGCAGAGGTCAGTAGAAACTTCATAGCGACCGGTAAGATGACATTGCGAGGGCGGGGACCCATGATAACACATCTTTGAGGCCGCTGCCTGTGAGCCAACGATGCAGCGATGCTTTTGGAGAACGAAGAAACGGAAGCGTCTCGGCAGTGAAATGAGTCGTGTTGGGACACGCATTTCCTCCCCAATAACGCGAGCTTCCCGATGAAAGTACGCAGTGTATGGCGGATTCAGAGCTGAATGGGGACGTAAGCCGATGGACGAAGCTGAGTCACGCAGATCATGGTGCACTTTTGTGCACAGTGCAAGTTCTTGTTGATCCTCGGCCCCCAAAACGCATCGGATACACACCACTTGCGGTTAGTAAGATCGGAGTGTCTGCCTTGCAATGTTCGTACCAACCGCTGTGGTTATCCTCAAAAGGATACAGGTGCGAGAGTGAGGCGATGAAAGAGCTCACTGTGTTCGGGATCGCCCAGTTTCGGACGTCATAAAACACATGGACGCCAGGTGGTTTTGTTGTTGGTACTCAGGAATAGCATAAACCGCAGGGACGAGTGCATTCCCGGATGGTCGGTATGTGCCACATGGGCCGTAGGCAGGCCGCGGAGCCTACCGTTTCAGTCGCGGTCCTGATGCAGATGTGGACCGAGACAACGGGAGTGAGGATCGAGAGTCCAGCCATTTGCTCCGCCTGCCTTCTGGGAATGTGTCTGTCCCATCTCCGGCCTGCATGTAGGGACGGTTGACCGCCTCTCCAATGCTGGGTCGTCAGAAGGGCATCGTTGGCGTCTCTGCTGCAAGAAGGCCAGGTAACAGGTGCGGTGTTGATGGAAGGGAAGCGAGAGTGTCGAGGCTGGGGGAGAACTGGGGGATGGCGAGGGGAAACCCGGGGTTCGTCGCCCTCTCATGGATATGCGACATCCCACTAGCGCCCGTCCGCTAGCCGCCAACTGACGTGAATGCGGGGCATCTAGCATGTGAACAGCAACGTTGCTCTCTTCGTTAGGGAGTCTGATGACCACCAATACTCCATTCTTCCATCACACAAAAGTACAACACAAACCATGGCCGACGAAGACGTAGCGACCAAAGCTCCCGAAAGCGATGCGCGAGAAGCGCCCAGCGCCATTCCGGGCGACTCCAAGCCCGACCAAGGCGCGGCCAGCATGGGAGTAAGCTGCTGTCGACAATAACGATCGACTTCACGAGGCTGATATGGTGCGGAAGGAGCACTGCACCACCGATCGCCCAACACGTACTCCTCCCGCGCGTGATCCAAGCAAGAGCAAGACGGTCGCTGACGGGTAATAGCTGCGGGAGAAACACCCACTGGCGTAGGCACTCCTCCATCTCTCACACAACAAGCTTGATACTGAGACTGGATATTGCAGGAGATTGCAAAGCTCAACGATATCGAGTGCTACATCTCGAAACCGAACGACTACCCGCATGCACCCTCGAAGCTGTTGCTACTCCTAACGGGAGGCACTGGACTCCACAGCACGAACAATCAGCTCCAGGCAGACAAATATGCTGCCGAGGGCTTTCTGGTCATCATGCCGGATCAGTACGTCAAAAGAACTTTCCAGATGGACAATGCCTAACGTAGGTACCTGCACAGATTCACCGGTGACCCAGCTACCTCCATCTCCACCACCGTCGCACCCAACGAACAGAATCCAAGCATCATCGAACAAGTCAAGCTGGGCATCGCCTCGGCCGCCAAGTCCTTCACCATAGATATGTGGCTCGCTAGACACACGCCTGAGAAAGTCCTGCCCATCCTCAGCAAAGTCATCGATGCAGTCAAAGAAGAGTTCGCGGATGCTGCTGCACATGGCAGCGGGATATACGCGGTGGGATACTGCTTCGGCGCCAAATACGTTCTACTGCTCGGAGCAGACGCTGCGGCTGGTCAAACTTCAACCGAAGCGGAGGCTGAGGAAGGCGCAGGCGCGGTGAAGAAGGGACCACAGATTAAGGTTGGTGCAATCGCCCACGGAACGCAGATCACGGTCTCAGACCTGGAGAACTGCAAGGCGCCTGTCGGGATCGTCGCGGTCGAGGGCGACAGTCTCTTCCCAGACGACATTCGAGAAGCGGGTGTCAAGAAGCTGCAGGATAAGGGCACAGAGCATGAAGTACAGGTATATCCGGGAGTACCACATGGCTTCGCTGTTCTGGGCGACTACGAGGATACTCACATCAAGGAACAGCAACAGGAAGCATTTCAGCAGATGCTGCAGTGGCTCAAGTCGCACTGATGGCTTGATACGCGGCGTTATGGGAGAAGAGATACCACGAAGGCTACGAGCATGCTCGATTTCTATGATTCGCATTCCCCTTCTATTCTGCACCGAAATCTGCTCACAGGCAATAGTACATCTGAGCCTTTGCCCCCCATCATCGCATCGAACAAGCCTGCGAAAGTCACAATGGATGCGACTGCTTGATGGAACGTGCGTTCTGCCTTCTGATTCTTGTTCCCACTGCATCTTGTCCACCGCACACATTTCGGCAGACCTCGCTTCACCCTCCAGCTGCAATTTGCTTTCACGCTGTGCCGAAAAGGCATCCTCCGAATTAACCATGCTGCAAGCAAGTTCGACTGAGGCAAGTGCTCGCGGGAACGCTAGCTCATGTTCTTGGACCATTTCCAGAACTTCCTTCCATTGACAGTTTTCTGGGATAGCTCCAGAAACGCCTCACCGTCACGCACAAACGATATTGTCGATACGTGGTTGCGCAGCTGGGCTGAGACCTGTCTAGCCTTCTCGAGAGACTCTTTCTATGGCACGCAACCAGTTGACGCGCTGTCGCATTCGATGATCTCGTCGAGTTGATCTAGCTGACCCGGGATCTGTCGAATCTCCTTTACAAAAGAAGAGATGTACGAGATTGACTCAAGGTAGCAATACGCCTGGACATTTCTCTGAAGAATGGCCCATGCAGCTATCTCTTGTGGAGGGTAGTCCCACGCGCTCTTGTCACAATAAGTCCGCTATCTTGCTAGATGCCCCGGAGCGGGACTGCCCCAGCCCTCGGTTGTCCGAATGCGTGCGCTTCTCGCCGACTCGTGAGCCATGTTCACAGTCTTGTGCACGACAAGGAGAGTTGAGCCGAGCGTTGGTTCGCCGGAGTGGGTTGGGTACTCGACATGCGGCGCGAAGTGCTCGTTCGAAATGGCGGCTGCTTCGGTGCTCCATGTAGCGATCTTGGGTGCGAATAAGCGCATGTTAGAAACGCTCTGATAGAATTCTGCAGTGGTGTTTACGACCAAGTCGCGAGGCGAGGTAAATTGGTCATTGTTTACGAAAGCGGTTGAGAATGGGATGAGGAGAAGGATCAAAAAGCTCAGGAGATTCATGATGATGTTCCTCGTGATGCTGCTCGTGATGGTTGATTGGCTGATTGGCTGTTTGTTTGTTTCGTTGTGGTCGTTGGTCGATGGTCGAGTGTGGTTGTAGCTTGGTGCGGGCGATTGGGTTGTGGTCGCGGGAAAAGAAGCTGTGTTGACGAGATGGAAAGAAACAGGTCAGAAAAGAGCTCAGGCACTTATATCACCGTGAAGACGGGCAAGAGACACATCCCGCCGAGTTCAACGACACGTAAATGGAGACATGCAACAGTGATTCGCTAAAGTCGAACCAGAGACATCAGCCACGCCTTTTCTTTCTGAGATGTGTCTGGTAGGGAGAGCATACGCACCAACGACGAGCAGCTTAGAGCATGCCATTGCTTCGCCCGATAATATCAGGAGTCTCGGATCTCTTTTGTCGACGTTGGGTGTCCACGGCCTCAAGTCGTCAAATCTGAGACATCGTTACAGACTCCTCCCCTGCGTGCTTGTCAGTGATGGTCAGACAGCGATTCAAGTAACGGTCGAAGTTCAGGCGAGAGTGGGCTTTATCAATAGTGGATGCTGATGTAAGTGAGTAGAGAGTACCGCTCCCTCGCCGCTGTCGAGGTTGATCCTGCTCACGATCTCGATGTCGACGGGAATAAATTTCGTGATGCGGAAGCCTTGGTTTGCACGCAGCCTGCCTGATGTGGAAGTCCCCCTGCGTCGTCTCGGACGGAAACTCCAACCAGACGCAATAAAGACCGGGGGGTTGTCGCTGCATTCATCAACCAGTCTAGAAGCGTCCGAGTTTATTGTGACGGCTGAAGATCTTCCAAATCGGCTCTCATAACCCTGCGTCGTATCAGAGGGCTGTGATCATTGAGCCGTCTGAAATCATGAGCGTCTAGACAAGCTTGCCGTGAAGCCAGCACCGCGACCTCCGTCCTCTCCACCACTTCGTCCTCATAGCTCTTGACTGCATCCTTGAATTTCTGATCATCATCCGGCCCTGCCTCCGCGGCATAAATCGGCCGAATCCGCTCCAACAAAGATGCGACATCAACAATCGCATGATTCGCACCTTCTCCGCGGTACATGACCATGGCATGCATTGCATCGCCCAGCAGTACAACCCGGCCATCGAACTTCTCTTCTTCGTTCTTTTGTGGGTTGAAATCGGACAGCTCAACAGGCTTGAGCTCTGAATCGTTTGATATATTCTTCACAATCGATCGAAAAGGCTCTACCCACTCTTCTGCGAGAGACTTCATCCAGCTCAGTTGCAGTGTCTTGACGTTGGGTATGCCTGAAGGGTCTACACGGCCAAAGAAGCCTTCCCGATATGGCCACGAAGTCATGACCTGGCAGCGATACGAATTCTCGCCGGTTTCTGGAGCGCCCGGATCGCCCGGAGCTTCAAGAAAGGAGAACCAGAGGTAGGCATCTGTTCTGGGATCCGATCCCTGCAGGAAGAATGGATCTAGCTTCAAGATCTCGGAAATTTTGCTTTCTGGATAAGTGACTCCAGCTCCAAGAAAACGAACGGGTAATTCATAATTTTCGTGATGTTCGGGGTGAATGAAGCGACGAACGACGGAATGTGCTCCATCGCAGGCTACCAGAAAGCTACCCGCGGCTGAGCCGCCATCTGCAAAGAAAGCAGTGACGCCTTGCTTGTCTGTTGCAATATGCGTCAACGACGAGGACCACTCGATTTCTAAGCCCGTAAGCAAGAGCTTTCTTAATCGTTGTCGGCTGACACGGATGCGTTGGGATGCTGAAACCTTCCATTTCGCCTCGCCTGTGCTCAGATCGAAGAAAGTGAACGAGCCCTTTTCTCCCGCGTCGATTGCTGCTCTGTTGACATACGTCTCTGGCAGGCGCTGTAGGATTTCATCCGGGAGGAGAGAACGAAAAGTCGGCAGTGCCCAATTGAGTGTGAGACCCCATCCAGCACTGCGGAAGGTAGACGACTCGTCGCGCTCAAATATTCGGAATGCAAGATTTTCTTTTTGGCACGCCTGTGCCAGCGTGAGGCCTGAAATCCCGGCTCCAACTATCAAGATTGGAAGACGCTTTAAA
This sequence comes from Mycosphaerelloides madeirae, assembly GCA_002785995.1. NCBI lineage: Eukaryota > Fungi > Ascomycota > Dothideomycetes > Mycosphaerellales > Mycosphaerellaceae > Mycosphaerelloides > Mycosphaerelloides madeirae. The sequence continues at coordinate 339,014 of NHNV01000034.1, forward strand.
GCCGCCATGGCAGACGTGTAAGAGCCCGCGTCTGCTAGTGGTGTTAGCGATACTTCAGACTCTAGTAGGGCTGGTGCTGCGTTGAAGTATTATGTGAACTCGACCGCACTCCTGCAGAATGACGCAATTTCCTGGCAGAGGGGAGAGAGCTTGAAGGTGCTTCAACAGGAGGCAGCTTTCCACGTCATTTTAAGAAATCGACTTTCAGGATCTTGATTCCAGTTATTCTCGTTCGATGAGATGCAGACAGTGGGATCTCTGACGGAGGTCTGATTCGCCACATCGCGCTCTTCAGTCCAGATCCTCATCTTCATAAGCGGGCTGAAGACCATGCTCAATCCAAGTGAACCGGGGCAACCATCGCTGAATATGAATCTTTGCTTGTACTTTGCCTTGAATGAGAGCCAATGGCAGAGGCCCATACATTCGCGAATCGCGCGACCATTTTAGATTATCTCCCACGACCCAGCAGTGACCTTCAGGGACCTAGTGACCGTTTCAGCATAGACCTGCCAATTCATTGTTGTATTTGCACTGTACCTGAATCATGGACTCATTCTTGGCGGGCGTGTACATCAGCACGAAATCGCCTTCCATGCCCACGACGCGCTTAATGGCAGACTCGCCGACGCGGATAGGGTGTTTGAAGCTCACGACATCGCCGATGCGCACGTCTCTGCCGCGCCGATAGTATTTGCTGATGACGACCCAGTCACCGAAGCTGTCGAAGGTCGGAAGCATTGAGATGCCATAGGCGTGGCCCCAAGACATGAAGTGCTCCCAGAAGATGTGGCCGGCAGTAACCACACTGTATGCGTAAATTAGGTAGCGAACCATAGCGGAGGGAGGAGGCCATGCCGTGCTCGCTCGATGTTTGGATTGCACGTGGGAGGAGGACGTCGGCTTGGCAGAGGAAGTCTTCTTAGTGGTCATGTTCCCAGCAGACGAAGCCAGGCGGTCTTGCATTCGGTAAGAGCGCCATCGGCAGGCAGCGCCAACCCGCAGCTTCCATCGCGCCTGTAGCATCTCAGAGGCCGCGTCGATGCCGTATTCGATGAGGGACGATGGAAAGAGGGAGTCGCGTGTTCACATGAAGTTTAGCTTTTTCGGCCGAAATTCGGTTGATGAGATCGCGCATGCCCAAAATTTCGACCTTCCAATCTTAGAGCTTTCTTCCACTTGCCCTGCGCAGCCTCGCAACACAACCCATTCCACCCGCTACCCGCTACACCATGGCCAGAGACCAGAAGCTGAAGTCTGCGCTTCGTCGCCTGCAGGGAGTCGACCACAAGCTCGAACGCCAGAAAAAATTCCAGAAACAGGCCGAGAAGCGCAAGCGACAGAAGAACCCTTCGAAAGTTGACGCCGAGGCTTTGAAGGAGGACGTTGACAGTGAGGAGGACGATGATATTGCGCAGTTGTCGGCTGAACTGAAACGGGAGAGGCTAGCTGCCAATGGCGCAGAGTTGAAAGAGAAGGTCAACGGACAAGCAGATGGCTGGGAGACGGAGGGAAGCGAGGACGCCGAGGACGGAAATGGTGGTGTTGAAGTAGGCGCCATGGAAGACGAGTCTGATTCAGAGTCTGAGGACGAGGACGTGCACATGGACGGACAGGCAGATGCCGAAGAGGATGAGGACGAAGGGGATCAGGAGGAAGACATACCCCTCTCAGACATCGAGTCGCTGGCCTCCGACGACCGCGCAGATGTCATCCCTCACCAGCGGCTCACCATCAACAACACGATCGCCCTCCAACGATCCCTCAAGTCCTTCCAACTCCCGTCAAGTCTACCTTTTTCCGCCGTCCAATCCGTCACATCGAGCGAGCCTGTCGAAATTGCAGATGTAGAAGACGATCTCAACCGCGAACTTGCATTCTACCGGCAATCCCTCGATGCAGTCACAGAAGCACGAAGTCGACTCAAGAAAGAGGGGGTTCCATTTAGCAGACCGACCGACTACTTTGCCGAGATGGTCAAGTCAGAAGAGCAGATGGGCAAAGTGCGAGGGAAGCTTCTTGAAGAAGCTGCGAGAAAGAAGGCAAGCGCAGATGCGAGACGGCAGCGTGACTTGAAGAAGTTTGGCAAGGCGGTCCAGGTTGCGAAGCTGCAAGAGAGACAGAAGGAGAAGCGCGAGACGTTGGATCGCATCAGCACCCTCAAGCGGAGTAAGTTGCAGCAATGTTGAATATAGCTATGACATCTACTGACTCCATATAGAACGCCAAGGCGGTAACGATCTCACAGCGAACGAGGAGAGCATGTTCGATGTGGCCTTGGAGGACGTGGCCGAGACCGCAAAGAAAGACCGATCAGAGAGGAGAGCCAAGGGTGCAGCGGATGGCCCGAATAGGAAGCGCCAGAAGAAGAATGAGAAGTTTGGATTTGGCGGCAAGAAGCGATTTTCGAAGAGCAACGATGCAAAGTCGACGGATGACACCAGGGGGTACTCTGTGAAGAAGATGAAAGGCGGCGGCAAGCCTAGACCGGGCAAGAGTAAGAGGGCGAGGGCGTGATAGAGCTTGGTTGATGTGAGGAGGGATTGACGCTGCACTGCTGGCTGTGTGAATGCATCACTTTTCACCGCAGCCCCACAATTTACATGTGACAGCTCGCGCATACGCGACGCGCTTAAGGCAGCCGTCCGCGCGCCTTCCCTGCGAGGTGGATAACGGAGGCTGGTGTGACCTTTTCGTCCTCTACTCCTTCCCAACACCCACAAATTCCCACTCACACACACAATCTCTCTCTCTACCGCCACTCAAGATCCATCTTCCATCCTGCATCCTCCATCCTCCATCCTCCCTCTTCCTCCACGACAGCTACCAGCAGCAGCAAACATGGGTTAGTCGCCGCCACTTACCAATACCTCCAACGCCGCGGCGCTTGCTGACGTTTTAGCCTCGACTCACAGGTGCATGGGACATCGCTCTCTTCGGCTCTGACCACGAGCTCGACCTCGTCAGCAACCTGAGCCACTAGGCTGGCATCGAAAAGCCCGAAGAAGAGGCCGTTACGAAGGCCGCCGCCACGAAGCTTCCCAAGTCGGAAAAGCAGAAGAAGAAAAAGCAAGCGAATGGCGATGGCAATGAAGCGAGGTCTCATCGTCATGAATTACAGCCTTGGGCGAAATAGCTAACGTTCATAGGCCGCCAGCTATGATGAAGAGCCTCGAATCTGTTACTCGATCTACGGCCGCCAGTGCTCCGACGTCGCACCCGTCCGCGAATGTCTCGACAAAGGCCCGTTAGAAGCCCTCATCGATACATACACCGCTAAGTTCCGTGGTCCCAAGGACAAGAAGGAGTGGTATGCCGCCGACTAGTCCCTCGTCATGATCGGTGTGTGCGCCATGATCCTAGACTGCAAACTCCCAGCCGACTTCAAGATCCTGATGAAGAAGCTCTACAAGCACGTCAACCTCGTGACTGTCGCTGTCAAGTAAGTCGAGCAGGCATTCGATCCCTAGGGCTACGAGGATGGCGAGGTCTTCAATTTCGATAACCTCGATGTCGAGTACACCGAAGCGCCGACGGTCGCTCTGCACATGCTTAACGTCCATGGTAAAGGCACCATGTTAGAGTCTCGTATCCCTGCTCTTGAGGTAGGGGAGGGAGCTCTGCGTCCGTGCGGCAAGGGCAGGAAGCAAAAGTACTGCAGCAAGGACTGTCAGAAGATCCACTGGCCGATCCACAAGAAGAAATGCAAGGCTCCAGCGGTCAGTAATCAGAGCTGCTGCTCGGCTTGGCGCAGGGGTGGTCGCCAGCCTGTGGCAAATATGAGCGTGGATCAGACCTGACAGCCATTACGAAAAGCGTTGTACAATGTCCTCAATGACAAAGGAGTCATGGTATGCTTCAATTGTCTCTATTCCCATGACTTCCCCCTGCCGGCATGCCATCACTACTATTGCATTGATTTTCGGTATTCATATTCCGATGGTATTGAGCGAGTGTAGATCAGAGCCGCTGTTCACTTCCTTGTCTTCGAAATCGACAGTAGCTTTTTCGGCCCCCAGATAGCGACCAAGAGCTCTCATCTGGTTCAGCGGTCGGGCAATTGCCAATGATGTTCATGTCCTGCCGCGCTTCCTGATCCTTCTAAATCGTTACATCCATTGAGTGGACCATTTTACCAAAACTCAGCTATGTCTGCGCATTAACATCTATCCTGTGCTCTCGAATTTGAATTGTCCTGCTCTGTGGCATCGGCACAAAGCGCTCTTTCAGGGAAGCCAAAGTGTTGTCCACAGGACGTAGGGCGGCGTCAAACCTCACTCTGCTGTTTTCATCTGTGCCGAATCTCAGGACTAAATTATCCTCTGAATAAGCCGGGGTATCGAAAACAAGGACACATGACAACTGGGAAGGTGCTTTGTGGACTTTCGACGAGACAGATGTTCGAGGCGTTTTGATGGCCCGATTCCCAACCTTTGAAATGGATCTGAGAGGTGCAGTCCAGACACTCATTAGTTTTTATTTTTCGTCGGTCAAGCTCGCATAATCATCGCCGGGGGTTCGAGGTGGTAAGCTCGTAAAAGAGACCCGAGTCATATAATTCGGCATTATCTATTTTTTGACCTCGGAAAGAAATCTGCGTAGGACAAAGATATACTTGAACTGGGAGTGCTCTACATCTGGAACAGGGTCGATCGTGTAGCAGTGTATACGACCAAAGTCTTGTTCCATTAGGAGCTCTGTGATTAGAAAGCCGTCGAGTGTGCGTTAATCAGGGCACTGCAGCGCGGCAAATCAGTCTCCTCGGACGTCTTTCGACTTCCAGAGAGGAAGACTAATGCTGAGACCTCGACTGGTCAAGCGGAGTGACTCGTTGACATATGAGTAGGAACGGTAGTCAGAAGAATCATCGAAGACCTCTGGGCTGTCAGCGAGCAGCCCATGTAGACCGTTCTGAATTGCTGTTGGCCTCCACCAGGCTAAGATCGAATGATTGTTGAATGTGCGCATGATCTCTTTTTGTAGCCGGAGGAATGCTTTGTGTCCTTCGCCGTAGAGCATGGGCACTTTTGAATGCCAGTACAAGGCACACCAAAGGACAACGACAAGGAAACAACAAGTTGACTCACTATTGACCCCAGATAAGCCCATCAGCGAATAAGACCGATCCTGCGGTCGAGTCGTCCTCCGGTTAGCAGCCCAGGACATTTGCTTAGCCATGCTTGTGTTTTCCACAAATCTTTCTCCCTGCAACACTGCTACAACGATACTCGTAGTAGAGAAAAGAGCCTCAGCGAGTCCGTATTTATCGCCAACATAAACCCAGTCGATGGAGAAGAAATGAATCCTCGAAGGGGCAAGGAGCTTTTAAGTGTCCATCCTCGGGTGGCCCAACGGGTGTCAATGCGATTCTGAAGGAGCAGCTCTTGGCCTTGCTCGAAAAAGACGTCTCCTAGGAATACGTTGGCCATAGCCGAGCTCTCATACCATGCCCACATGCCTGTGATATTCAGCAGGGTATCGGACCAGTTTAACATTGGATGTGCGTACTGTTGATGGCCTCGGAAAGGTCAGCAGAGCTGGATTTATCGATGCATCTGCAGGCAACCAATGAGGATCCTTTGCTCGGACAGACAATACTGGGTCAAGACATACGCTGTATCAGCCCAAAGCCAGTGGTTGCCATCTTCCCGTGCCTGCTTCAAACTGCAAGAAATCTTGTACCATCTCGACTTCTTTGTCAGCCGGGATCCCGGAACTTTCAGGACGCCAACAGAACTGACGCTTTCATCTTGCAAGACGTCTTGATCGCAGATGTACGCCGTGTCGGCGAAGATAACCTCATCGATCAGCGGACCCCAAGTGTGAGACAGAATTGCGCAGCCTTCCGCCGGTAGGCTCTGAAGTCGTGAAGTTCGAGGACGGCGTACCGGAGAGTATCATCGTCCCCGGCCTTCCCTGCCTTGCTTCAGCCTTGTTATTGCACGAATCCAGCAGCAACCCAGCGAAAGGAAAGACCGCTGATAGAAGAGTAAAAACCCGTTTTCAAATATGCACATGCATAGTGACACCACCAAAAGACGGCCGGCCTGTTCTTACTGTCTATTATCAACCAAGAGTCAACGTATTTCCCGCAGTACCAACAACCGCAGCCTTGACCTTCGCACTGCCCAGAAGCGTATAATCGTATGGCATACTCGTCAACGACCCTGCTGGAGCCGTATTCGCACCACTACCGAAGTCCACATCGTTGCAGACAGCCCATCCAGTCTCGTCGCTGTCCTTGCTGGTGACGGGATACTTGACGCCTGTGAAAACGGTGCTCTCGACGAGCACTTCCGCGCCCATACTATTGGAAAATGTCAGCTTCGGGTTATCTTCAGGATGGTAGTGGTTTGCTTACCGAGTGTTGACACCAGTATCGGCAGAGTCATAGTACGAGTTGAAGACATGTGCAGTACCGAAGCGGACCGAAGGGATACGGCTGTTGGTGTTTTGCCAGTAGTTGTTGGCGTAGGTGACAGTCAAGTGGCCAGTATCCTCGTCTGCATTGCTGTCGCTATGTCCGACGAGGGAGACCTTGTAGTGGTCGTGGAAGTAGGTGTTTGAGATGGTCACGTAGTCGGAGGCATGTGTGACGTCGCAGAGGCCGTCGTAGTAGCTGCAACAGTCATCAGTCAAAATCTTGTAAAAGGGGCTGAAGACGACAGACTCCTTTCCATGCTCCATATCCGAACTCAAATCCATATGATCGATCCACACATTTGTGCTGGCCTGGATACCGATTGCATCCCCTGTCTCTGCCAGGACTTTCGAGATGGCCAAGTTCTGGACGATGACGTTCGACACGCCCTTGATGTACAGAGAGACGCCCTCGAGTTTGGAGCTGGAATCGATACCGATGATGGACTTGTCGCTGGCGACGCGGGCCTGTCCAGCGCCGGAGATGGTACCGCTTACGTAGATGACAGCAGCACCATCTGCAGAAGCGGCTGCAGTGAAAGCAGAGAGGGAGGAGACGGTGGTGGTAGTGCCGCCTGCACCGCCAGTCGTGCTGTGGTTGGGGTTAGCTAAGGCATAGTTTTGGGGGAAGAGTTTGCGATGACCTACCCTCCGTTCATGGAAGCATAGCCAACGGGACCATTGCTGGAAGACGACGAGTTGGAGGCGCGGGAGACCTTTGTTGGAAGAGCAGTGACGATAGAGGAAAGCGCCGCCAGGGCGAGAGAGTAGCTGGCCTTCATACTTGCGTAAAGGAACGTATTGAGAACGAAAGGTGGTAACTGACAAAGGCAAAGAAATTGATTGCGATACGCACCTCGAATGCGAGAATGCCATTCCCATTTTATATGGCAGAAAAGCGGCGAATCGAAGCCACATCATGAAAGGAAATTCTTCCTACTGGAAACGAGGCGATCCCTCGTACGCCAGTACTTCCATCATCTGTTGGTCGATGTCTGTAGCACATGGCAAGCGTCAGTGTAGCAGCAGCATATAGATGAAGTCAAGAAGCCCGCCAAGTCGGAATGATAGGTCTTCCTGGTCAAGCATGCGCGCTTTGCATGGATTAATATGGCTCGTTTCACTTGGCGTCTTTCGCGTGGCATACTAGCTCCTTAGCAACGTTTGAGAGTGTGGTCGCTTTGTGGAAACTGCTGTGAAACTGATCCGCCTTCTTCCACATTGGGAAATCACGCTTTGTATATTACTCGTAAAATCGGGCTGGAAGATCGTTGTTGCCCATGGCTCCAATCGACCGTACCCATCGAGTGTCATCCTCAAATTCGTCTTCGACGTGGACTCTTCTCGAATCGAATTCTCCGATGACACCAACTACACCGACCCGCTCCTTGTATTGTAGCCAGAAAGTAAGCAATTCTTTGAATACTTCTGGCTTTTCGGCCTTAAGGTCATGTACTTCTCCCGGATCTGCAACGATGTCGTACAGCTGCCAGATCTCCGGTCCCTTCGGTTTTGGAACGAACGTGATCTTATATCGTCCTCGCCGCATGGCTCCACTTCCGGCCATCTCGAAACCATGTGGCTCGTCTACCGGGTGGATGGCGTAGAACGTCGTCTTCGCGGGTGTTTCTGCAGCTCGTACATTCGGGTTGCTCAGAAATGGCATCCAACTGCGTGCAGTTACATCAGTCGGATGAATCGTGCGCTCGCCATATTTTGTTCCGGGATGTTGAATCCCAGCAGCTTCCAGGAATGTCGGCGCCAAATCCAAGACGGTACAGAAGGCGTCAGTTATGGCTGAGGGTATTTCGATTGAGTACTGCTTTGGTGGTTTGAAGACCAAGGGAACTCTGCATCCGCCTTCCGTGGAAAAGAGTTTGTGCAGACGAGAAGGAGCTGTCGCAGCTTGAGCCCACCTGGTGCCATAATACACCCACGAGTTGGCTCTACCAATGTTTTCGAGGGAGTTGTCGTAGTATTTGTTGATATGCTCGCTGACCCGTGGACCTGCAATGGGATGCGCTTCGATGCTCGAGCCTTCAGCTCCATTATCTTGAGAAGTGGTCAATAGTCGATCTTGACATGCGGTTTCGTCGCTACTCACCAGACATGAACAAAATGAATGTGTTCTCATACTCGCCGCTCTGTTTGAGGTAGTCCACAACCTTGCCAACATTCTCATCCATCCTCGTGACCATTGCTGCGTAAGTCTCCATTGCACGGGCGGATTTGGCTTGCTGATCCGGTGAAAGCCTTTCCCATTCTGGCTGCTCCCCTTGAACTGCAACGACTTCATGCGGAATCACATCAGCTGGGATCAGTCCAGCATTCTTTAACGCCACTAGACGCTCAAGTCGCAGCGCTGCAGGTCCTTTATCGTAGCGGCCGTGGTATGGCTTGACGCATTCCGGAGGTGCCTGGAGTGGCCAATGCGGAGCTGAGAAGGGTAGGTAGGCATAGAACGGCTTTTCTTTCTCCTCGTGGGTACGCTCGTTCAGATACTCAACCACTTTGTCGCCGTAACAGTCTGACGAGTAATAGTCTTTTGATAGTTGAACGGGCTCACCATTCTCGACATGAGGAGCTGCATTTGCGGCGTCGAAGAAGCCTAGACTCTCGTGTGGATTCTCGTACGTAGGATCCCAGCCTTCGCATATTAGCGATAGCCAAGTTGGTCTCAGCGGCAGTGACTTACCATAATGATTCGCAGCACCAGGCAACAGGGCATAACTCTTTTGGAAACCTTTCTTGTCGGGCCAGTGCTTCTTCCGTAAGCCCATGTGCCATTTCCCAGCCATGCAAGTGAAATAGCCGGCATCTCGCAAGAGCTGAGGGATCGTGACGACCGTGTCGTTTAGATAGCCTTCATGACCAGGCGCTCCTTGATGGGCCGGAGACTGGCGGATGTATTCGGCAAGCTGACCTAGGCCGGTGAGATGATGCTCGACGCCCGTCAACAGCATGGCTCTGGTGGGTGAGCACGCGGCCGAGACATGGTAGGAAGTGAAGCGAAGCCCTCGGTCTGCAGCCAGGGCATCGATATGCGGTGTTTTGATCTCGCTGCCGTAGCATGAAATGTCACTGAAGCCTAGATCGTCTGCGAGAATGACCAGAAAGTTTGGGGGTCGGTCTGATGGCATTGTGGCGTTTTGAAAATCGTGTTCTCGAGGCTACCGTTGCAGCTTCCTTCTGATAAATGCAGCTGGGAAGGTTCAGATGAGGGCGAGGCCGGAGAGCGAAGTATGGACACCGGAACAGAGGACGAGGACGAGGACGAGGACGAGTCCCCTCATTTCTGTGCCAATTCTAACGCTTATCTAAGGATCGTCCATTGAGGGGAGGAGATGTAGTTCTTGCCCGATCCGTTGATGGTGTCCGCAGCTCATGCTTGCGATGCGTGGTACGCCAGATGCGATTCTGCATGGAAGTGAACGGGGCGTAAGACGGAGCGGCGCCGGACCGTTTCGTGTGCGGCGAGCAGTCGATTTCGACACATGGCAGGCATAGTGATAGGATGCATGCTCACAGGCCGGGCACTGGATACCATATTGTTATGATGAAGATTGAAGGGGTAGAAGTACATTTCCGACGTGGTGTTTTGCGCTACCCGGAAAAACAATCATCCTTTTGGCGGCTGGGTCTAGGCCCCCGGGCTCTTTCCCTCGTCCCACTGCTCCTTCACCGCGACATCAACCATTCCTGGCTCGTATAACAACATTGAGAGTGAGATATGGCCCCCAACAACGACCCCTCAGCCTCCAACAGTGAGCCATCGGCCTCCAGTCCCGACAAGAAGGAAGTGCACCCCCTTGACCAGCGCATCATAGACACCGTTGAGCAGCTCCTGCGAGACGAGTTCCAGGCGGTAAATAATCGCGACTTCGAAGACTTCGCCGCTCGATTTTTCGACCCCAACTACTCGGCCAAGCTGCCTCACCCGATGCCACAGGTTAATCGTGGGCCCCAGGAGTGGGTCGAATTCCTGGTGTGGATGTGCGAGGAAGCTCCGGAATACAAGTGCACGCCAGTGGACTTCCATACGACAGTGAACGACCGCCGAGATAAGTGTGAGGTGTTCGGCAACTGGACAGTCGAGGGCATCCATCCTGGTGTGGCCCTGAAAGTTCTAGGCGTTTGGACTTGCCGCAAGACGAATGGCAAGTGGCGGATCTGTGGCTACGATGGCCATGACGGCGGTGGAGCGGAGCAATTTTGATGTCGTCTGAATTTCTCCCCGACACTCCACAGCCACTAGGCAACGCATTCGGACCAGCAGATATCATATATCGCGTGGCTATCCTGCTGGCCTGTAGGTCACCGCAGTCGTCTTACTCCACGAGGCGCCCGGGTGCGACCGCTCGTACTGTCCTAGCAAGTTCTGGACGATGTGCTACGCCCTTTCACGCATACTACTCGCTCACACTCGCTCAACGAAGCGTTTGGGACGTAGGGCTGAAAGTAAGCCGCCAAGGAGGCGTGCCATGCGACTGACTACCCCCATATCTTCAGGATTCACCCAAACAAGCAAGTCAACCAATCAGCTGGAGGTCTGAGTTTTTGGCTGTCCTACGATTGGGATGATCAGCCACCCTCACTCTTATGAGAATACTTAGTGAACGAGTATATATGAATACCGGCGAGAGCACGCAGGACTGCCCTAACACTCACCGCAATTTCTCTCAACATTCGAAACGACAACACTCACTCGAGCGAATCCTTGGCAGAATTTCTCATTTCATCAAAATGGGCCGCTGCATTATTGCGTGCGCGTCATTCCTTACTCTTTTCATCCAATATGCCACCGCTTTGATCACAGTAAGAAGTCGGCATCGAAGAACTGCTCATCAGTCTACTCATTTCCCATCCAGCGAGACACCAATACCACACCATTCCCTGGCCTTTCTCGGTGCGATGGTGCAGGACTTGGTGTCAATGTTGCCAACGTCCCCAGAGAATTCTGCTGCCCCGGTTACGTCTTCGGTGGCCCAGCCCCGAGAGTTCAGGAAAATTTCAACAGTACCAAGGGATGGGCATGCTGCGTTGAAGACTACGTGCATTTATCTACCGCCGCTTCCTGGGCAGTCCCTACCGCCGCATCCACCTCTACCTCAACGACACCCGATGGGCTCTACATATTTTGCGACTGATGCGGGCGGCTTTGAGACTCCGTATGTCTGCTCAATCGACGACAGTGGAACTTGATGATTCGGCGTATGACAGCGCAGTCGCGGCAGCGGCGACAAAGTACAGCATCACGTACATCAGCTCGAGTTCTACATATGTCATCGGCCAGTCAGCGGCGATAGGAAGTCCACTACCCACGAGCACCAGTAGTCTCACCTCGACTAGTGCAAGCACGGGTGGCGTCGGCTCAATGGTTACAAAGGCTCCTGTAATGGGTGCGGCGTTGGCGATGGCTGGAGGATTGCTTATGGGTGTTTAAGTGGTGACTTGGTGCAGATATTGTAGTTCGCACCGGCGTGTGCTGGACCGTTTTTGATACCAAAATATATACAATCAAGTTCTGCTCTCTACGGCCTCGATCTTCAGCACATATCATAATCACCGCCCCTGCCCGTGTGTATACCACCAGAAACCAAAATATCAGCTCCAGTAACATACGCCGCGGCATCCGAAAGCAAGAAAACAGCTGCAGGTGAGACCTCGTCTGGCTGTCCTATCCTTCCCATTGGCGGTGCACTCTCCATCAAATCACCGGCAGCCTTCGTCGTACCCTCTTTCGCTCCTCTCGTCTGGTTCGTGTCGATGAACGCCGGAGAGATGGAGTTCACACGAATGCATTTTGGTGCCAGTTCCGACGACAAGACTTTGGAGAGCATCTTGACGCCACCCTTCGAAACGTTGTATCCGGCCATACGGTAGCCGGGAAGATTGACGTGTGCAGTGATGGATGCAATGAAAACGACGGATCCAGGCGTGCCTTGCTTCTGCATCTGAGTAACAGCAAGCTGCACAGCAAAGAAGGATCCCATAGCATTAACCTGAATAACCCTATCGACTTCCTCCCACTTCTGCTCTATGAACGGCTTGTCGATGGCAATTCCAGCCGCGGTCACGATCCCGTCAATTTTCCCTAGCGCCTGGACGGCTTTGTCGAAGGCGGACTTAAGGCTTTCCTGGTTGCTGACGTCTGCTTGGAAGTATTCGACTTTGACGTTGAATTGCTTGGCGAGACCGTAGACGTCTTCGAGGGGTGTTGAACGTAGGTCGAGGACTGCGACGTTGCCGCCTGATTGTGCTATGTCTTTGGTGATGTGGAAGCCGATGCCCATGGCGCCTCCTGTGATGATGTAGGATCTGCCATCGAGGCGGAACTTTTGGGAGATGGATACCATGACGGTGAATACTTCTCGATGATGGTCTGCTTGGTTTCACGGCTTGTTCAGACACAGTGCGGGTCTGAATTGGAGTCTTGTATATGCCTTCCTGGTGGTGGTCCTGGATTCCGTGCTCGTCCTTTCCGCTCAATTTCGGGATTGTTCCTTTTCTGACGTCGTTGAGTCGATGTCAAAGCCAACCTTGTCGTTTGGGTCTCACTGATGATAAGAACGACTCGCAAGATTCTCGTATCTTTCCTCAATGCCTCTTTCTCCTTCAAAACAAGAAGTGAAGTCATATTCTCGTTGTGCGACCTCGGACCGAGACCCCTCCAATGCCATTCTTTCCGCCATGTCCGCCTCCCGCCCGACCACGACACGCAGGCACGAATAGGAGGTGGCCTTATCAGAGTTCGACGAGGTGAGTGAACGGGCACACGGGTGCTTAAGAGTGCGGAGAAAAGGGAGGCGCAGAGCCAATCCTGGAGCAGAAACACTCGGACCGCGCACCACTTTTTGGCTGAAGTCCAGGCCAGGCGTCGATCAACCGAGATAGCGGACACCACTAGCCTTCTCATGAAATGGACCTCTGCCAGGCGTCTTATCAGTGCGACAAGAGTCGTTTCGGGTCTTGCTGTCCCGCAGCGTCCGGCATGAGGGGGATATTAAGGACTTGAGTACCAGAGGACGTGAAGAAACCAAATTTTGCAGAGTTGAGACGCGCCACAATCAATTTACCTCAGAGCCAGGTTGTGGAGACAGAAGTGTCACCATGGCGAACCAACAGAATGTCGACATGGTCGTTATAGGGGCTGGTGAGTATCGATGTGTCAACACACTCACCACGTGCGAGCTTCTTATCGCAATGCTGACGACATGAAGGTTGGTTCGGACTCGCTGCCGCCAAAACATACATCGAGCTCCACCCTTCTGAAGAGGTCCTGGTCCTGGAAGCAGAAAGCAGCTGCGGCGGGACCTGGTCTGAGAATCGACTTTACCCCGGCCTCAAATCGAACAATCTTCACGGCAGCTATGAATATCCAGACTTTCCAATGGTTCCGGAGAACTATGGCATTATCCACGACGACCATATTCCCGGGACGGTGCTGCACAAGTATCTCACCGATTTCGCAAAGAAGTTTGGTGTCTTCGCGCGGACGAAATTCAATACCAAGGTCGAATCACTGGAGCCTGCGTCGGACGGTGACTGGATTATCCAGGCCCTCACCGAAGGCGAGAAGCCAAAGACGATTTATTCCAAGAAGGTCATTATCGCCACCGGCTTGACTTCACAGCCCAATTTCCCAATCTATCCTGGAGCAGAGACCTTTGACGCTCCCTATTTCCATGCCAAGGACTTCTGCAGGCACCGACATACCACGAAGACAGCCAAGCGAGCGGTTGTTGTTGGCGGTGCGAAGTCTGCTATGGATGTCGCTTTTGCATATGCCGACGAGGGCGCTAAAGTCGACATGGTCATCAGACCGAAAGGCAATGGGCCAGTATGGATCAGCTATCCGTATGTGATGGGGGGCAAGCGATTGGAGAAGCTACTCCATGTGCGCTGGATGCAATGGTTCTCCCCATGCCCGTTTGGTGGCTATGACAGCTGGTTCGGGAGGAGAATGCGCGGATTTCTGCACGGGACTGCTGTCGGACGATTCATTGTCGACCAATTTTGGGGTGGCCTCAGCGGGGAGGTTGTCACAGCCAACGGCTATGATAATAACGCCGAGCTGAAGAAGCTGAAGCCGTGGTTTTCGGCCTTCACGATCGCTTCTGGCCTCTCCATTCACAACTACAGTCGCGACTTTTTCGACATGGTCAAGCGGGGAGAGGTCAGAGTGCACACCGCTGATGTTGAACGCCTAACTTCGCATACGGTCCACTTGAGTGACGGCACGGAATTAAAGGCCGACGTTCTCGTTTGCTCAACTGGCTGGCGAAAAGAATCTTCAGTTCGATTCCTCAACTTCGGCACCGCAGGCATCGGCCTCCCTCACACACCATCCGAACAATCCGATCTCATCACCAAATACGACGACCAGGTATTGAAACTCTACCCGCGACTGAAGAACCAACCACCTCTCGAATCCAAGCGAAAGGCAGACGCCATTCGACTCTACCGCTTCATTGTCCCGCCCGCTCGCATGAATGACCGCAACATCGCTTTCGCTGGTATGATCTCTTCAGTCTCCACATCCATCACCGCCTCAGTCCAAGGCCTCTGGATCTCTGCTTTCCTCGACAACCGCCTCACCCATCTTGCACAGACTAAGGAAGAAGTGACGCAGGAAGTCATGCTACGCTCACAATGGGGTAAGTGGCGGTATGCAACTGGGTATCAGACGATCCCTGATGTTGCGTTTGATTCTGTGCCGTATATTGACAATTTGGTTCATGATTTGGGGTTGAGCGTCAATAGGAAGAAGGGCTGGGCGGACGTGACCGAACCGTATGGGCCGCCGGATTATAAGGGGCTGATTGATGAGTGGGTGGAGAAGGAAAGTGTTCAGGCTTAAGGCTTTCTCAGGCGTTCTTTCCAGTGTATGTAGTAGCAAGTATGTGGATGTTATGAAGCGTTAGATATTTATACGTCCCGAACGAGGTCCAGATCACGCACTTCATATAGCCTTCTAGATTTCCTTCGCCGTCAATCCGATGCCAAAACTAGCAATTCTGTACTCGCCGACTTTGGCGAGGTGCAGCAATATCGTCGCCAGCTTGGAAATGGAAGGAATTTTGTCTGCGAACTGGACTTGGTTGTCATGATTCAAGATCGGACCGATATCAATCACATATTTCACATCTGCTTCGCCTTGAAGCCAAACATCTCATTGCTCGCCACACCATTCTTATCCCTCATCTTCTTCACAGTATCATTTCCAGTGATTGGCAATTGAATCTCATACTTCCCTCCACTCGCATGCCCATTGACACCATTCACATCCTTCGCCAGCTCAATTGTCAAAGACAGCGTCTCCGGCAGCAGATCAATCTGCCTGAGTGCGCTTGCAGAGTCCCAAGAAATGTGCTCATGATATAATCTATCGCCTCGGATGTTGACAACGGCCATCATGGGAATCTCAACATACTTAAAAGTTGGTGGAATTCCGGGGAAAAGCCAGTCGATTGTCAAATCGTGAGTAAATTTGTAGATGAACTCGTCGACTACTCTGTCGATGCCTACGGTTCGGCTGATGAGTTCGAGTTCGGTGTCTTTGGGGTTGCTGAAGACGAAATGGTCGCGGTAGAAGTTTGTGAGCTTCTCGCGACCGATGCCACCGGTGATCTGTTCGCTCATTAGCTGTTGATCTTACTCGGGGATACCGTAAATCTCACTGTTGGAATGTGGTTGACATAAGGCTCCTGAACCATAGTCATCATTGTATTCTCCACATTCCGAGCCTCGAATTCGTAGTATGTGTGCTCTTCCCAGAGCAGCTCCAGATCAAAATATGGCCCTCCCATGATGGGTTTGAAGAAGGCCAAATTTCGACTGTGAGATACAGCTTCTTTGGCGTAATGGAAGTCCTTGTGAAATGGCACAGCGAACGTGCAGTCTCGATCTGAGCCGTATTGGTAAACTTTCGAGTCTTGGCTCTGCCGAATTTTGTTTTCAGATTTTCCGGTGATGTGATATATCGTGGGAATCGATGCTTGGGTCATTGCTTGTGGGAGTTTTGATGCATCCACATATAGAGCGGCACAGACAATGCGGTCCTTCAATGTCTCGATTGCAGACGCTGCTTTTGACCACATTTCCGTATCATAACCTGCTCGGATTAGCCGAACTTCACTTGGACGAGATTGAGACACTCACAAACAAGCCCAATCTGCTCTTTCGGCTCACATTCCTGACATTGGTCGAGCTTCGCCACTGCGGTCTTTAGAGCTGAGGAGGACGCTTGAGGGCGGACCTCTACAACGCAATAGCCTTCTTCTGCCCACTTCATGCGAAGTGAAGGAATACCATCTTCGATTTCGACTTCAACGCTGGATTCCTGGGCTGGTGCCAGCACAATCATACCAGGCCCGACGCTTTTTCGCGACAGAGGGCGGACCAGTGTTACTCCATCAGACAGTTGCTCCAGCTTCATTGGAGGTACGGGCTGCGGTGGGCCGCTTCCATATGCGAATTCAGGCATGTTGGATGATGCAAAGGGAAGTCCTCTCAATAGTGTCTGCGGCTCGAGATTGACCGAGGTCTTTTTCTTTTCTTGCAAGTCCAGGAAGGATGTCTAGTGGAGAATAATTGCTGACTTGGTAAATATGCTTATCGGGCAAGATATTCAATGCCAATATTGTCGTTATCTTGTTGATAGGGCCTCGATCCGATGAAGTCGATGATGATGACCAGCAGCTTGGCTCTGCTGTCGTCGTTCGGCTCGGGCGAAGTGAGTGTGGAGCTCCTAGCCGACGATCGGCAAATGCGGCAAGTGCATTACCCGATTTCTGCCTCTACCCTACCTTCCTGTCTTCTGTCTTCCGTCTTCTTCCCCTTCTTCAACAACAGTCATCTCGCGCTGCAGCACCACCGTCACCGAACTCCGCCATGGATGCAAAGTTGTTCTGTGCAAAAAGGCGGTGCTCCTCGAGTATCTGCATTACCTCCTCTCCGAGACACGAGCTGAGAATCGGCTGTCTTTCAGATCTACTTCCATGTTCAGCGACTTCCATACCAAGCCGTTCTTGCTAGCCGGTAACCAGATCCAATAGGAAAGCCAAGCCATATGCGGTAACACGAGCGTATGAGGTCAATCATGCTGCAAAAGTTTGGACTTTCGTGGATGTTTTTCAGCAGTCTAAAGTACCGTTAGGGCAAGCTGGAAAGTATGCTCAGCTGGTTGCGGTAGTATCTTGGCATTGGATCCTTCACAACGCCAGGCGCCTAATTCAGCACAAGTTTTATGAGGCGGAGCCTCTAGATCCTCATCCGCTAAATGGAAGCGTTATTTGAGGGTTCGCGCACCCTTTTCGCTGCAAGTTTGTGCAGATTTCCTCGACTTTCCGCTGTTACTATCGCCAGAATGTCGACAACTCCTTACATCGTTGAGACGCAGACGTTTCCTTACCCGTCGCTGAGCACTGTTTTCACGTCCACATTCACATGGACCAACTTGGGACCCTTGACGACGACTTTCACGCCGCCTGCTGGGTGCAATCCGCCAGAACCTGATATCTATGCGAACTCTCTATACTCTGGAGACCTCGAACCAGTCGCATGGCCGTGTTTCGTGGCGGCTACGACGCCCCCTGTGAGTCGCTTCACCTGTGAGCCTTCTGGGACGGCATTCGCGGACTTCATCTCAACCAATTACTCGAGTTTTTTGGCCTGGCAAACATATCTGTCACCGGGCATTTCATGTCCATCTGGATATTCGACTGCAAATTCGATAACGCTGGGCCCATCAAATGCATCAGCCACACCAATCAGTGCATATACACTTCCGACGTCCGGCACTCATGTGTGGTGCTGCCCAAGGTAAGCGCAGCCAGTTCAGTATAGCAATATCACCTTGACTAACATCTTCGAGCGGCTACACCTGGAGCCAAAGTGCATACTACTGCGCTACAGAGGTTAAAATACCCCTTACGACCGATCTATGTGACCCTTTTTGCGGACAGGGCACGGCCTGCGCTAGTGAAGCCACGCCTTTCACATGGAATCCGTCAAACACATCGGTCACTGTGTCGGCGTATGCCGATGCCATCTACATGATCCATCAGGAGAGCGATTTACCCAAGGAAGGACTGTCGACCGGGGCAAAGGTCGCAATCGGTGTGGTTGTTCCGGTCGTCGTGCTCATTGCCCTTGCTGCCGGCGCGTTGGTGCTGATGAGAAGGCTGAAGAAGAAAAGGGAAGCTCGTGCGGGCCAGGGTCAGGCGCCTTGGGCCGGCGCGCCGTTGCGGGAGGTACAACAATTGTAGAAATTGGAGTAAAGAAGGATTTGGTCCCAAAGCCACCGCCAAAGGCAGAAGGATCTAAGCGAAGATGGAAATGGTAGTGGAAAGTGAAGGATCAAGATGTTCGCGGAATCTAATCTTCTATTGACGTTGGCGATCCTTCACGTTGGCTGCAGTCGTATTTGGTACGCTGGAGACGGTCTCAGCATTCAGGACTGCCTCCTCAAATCAAAGCCGGGCTGTACCAGCATCGATGCTGGCAGGACCAGGAACCTTAATGGTCTAGTCATCTAATGGTTTGGTCGGTTACCGGTTAGCTAAAGGAGTGGTTGGTCAAGGAGATGTTTTCTTGCCAGTCAGTCAGTTTTGAAAGTGATGGGCATGACCATTGACCAACAGGGTGCATGCAGAGCCTGCCTCTGGGTCCACAATGGGTGGATCTTACCGCCAACGCACTGTGGGCATCCCAAATTTGTCCTGTCTCACTGAATGCAGCTCTTTCACAATCATCATCATCAGCATCATCATCATCATCATCATCATCATCATCATCATCATCATCATCATCATCATCATCATCACCACCGCCATGGCCACCTGGCTATTACAAGCGCAGAAGAACCACGATAAGTTAATGTTATCCTCTGCGAGAGCCATCCTAAATACCGCGCCGAATCGCACCCAACACATTCTTCTTAAAGGGCGTCAAATACATCCGTGTATCTTCTCTTCAACGCAACGTCGCTAGTAATAAGCAGAAGAAGACTTCGTCTGCCCGGAAGTCTGGCGAAGCGCTGCTAAGAGACATGGGCAAGCGAGATGTCTACTACTGCTACGTCTGTGAGGCGCAGGACAAGCAGTTCGACAACCTCGTGATTCTCAATGGCAACAATCCAGCGCTGCTTCATATAGCAAAGTACGGCATCCAGTATTCGAATGCGGTCGGTCGGTCTAGACCACGACTACCAGACCACTCGGACCACGCTAGTAGAGAACCTAGACCAAGAAGACCAGGTGGTTACCAGCTATTATTACGTCAATCAAGTGAATGTTATGGCTCTTACGGATGCAAGTCTTCGTCCTCATCCCCCATTGAAGGTCCACCAGGACCAGTAGTAGCCGCCGCTACTACTGCTGCTTCTCTTTCACGTAACCTTCTCCTGCATACAACAAATTTGTCCAGCTACGTGTCTATTGGAGACTGCCGAGGTAGAAAGAGTGAGCCCGAGAGAGGTTGTTATAGCCCGGATTCTTTGGATACAGGATGATTGGATTGTTGAGGTAAAAATGGAGATCCATAAGTTGTTCTCTGTGAGGCTGTCTGTAGTCTATATTCCACCGTATTTGGTGGTTGGTGGTTGCTGAACTAATAAGTGGTTGGCGCGGTGTGTGCGCTGCTTCAACATGCATCGGTGCGTGCCCTTAGAGCGTTACTACCGAACGATAGCACGGACTGTCGCGGCGTCATGATAGCGGCGATGAGATAGCGGCGGTGGTATTAATGCAGGATGTAACGTGCAACAGACATACTGTTTCAAGGCGGGCGTTGCATAGACATACCCTCAAGGGTATAGGAAGCCATCCGACTGGCTGCACAGTTCATACCTAATTAGGATGATGGTGACCGGTAACCAAAACCAATATCCACTAACAGACCATACCGACCGGTCTAGCAATAGGTACGAGACCGACCAGACCGGTCGGTATAGACCATGGTCTTGACCACCACTGGACCGACCGCATTCGAACGCTGACGGCATCAATAAAAGGGGCAATGAGGCTCTAAAGGTGGACAAACAGCTGACGCTCGAGGACCATTTGGAATGCAGCATTTTTGTCCACAAGACGCGTTTCCCAGAGTTGAAGCTCGCATTGATCCGATGGATGGTGTATTGTATGATCCCCTTCTTTTCATGGTTGAGAACCGCTACTTTAGAGTGCTAAAATATTTGAGATCCATGGGAAAGGCTGTTCAATTGAGCGACTGTCTGCATGTGATATATAGGTACAGCCACCGCTTTAAGGTGGCTGGTGAATGGCTGGGTGGTCTTGGTGCTGTGTGTTTCAGCATAGAGACCTCATTATGGTCTTGAACGCTGCCCTTCCGAAGCTCTTTCCCTTTGCGGCTGCAACAATCCGAAAGTGGGTAATGGAGGATGATCAGGCGCATGAGGCGTTGATAATGGCTGAGTTGCAAACGGCGCTAAGTAGGATATCGTTCTCGTTTGATCTATAGACGTCTCCGAATCACTATGCCATTATGTCAGTCTGTTCACATTTTATCGACAAACACGGCAAAAGGCGGACTGAGGTGCTCTGCTTTCGACAACTCCATGGCTAACACTATGCGAGAATCAAGGCGCATTGATAATGGAAGTTCTGAAGGACTGGGGCATTACCGGAGACCGTCTTAGCTTCTTTGTCTACGACAAGGCAAAAAATAACGACACCGCAGTCGAGGCCGTTATAAAGAGCCTATTCCGCACGATGCTAGTCCAACAACGCAAGGATCGACGTCAGTGTGCTTGTTGGTTTGGTTTGGTTTGGTTTGGTTTCAGCCTTCGAACCAGGCCAAATCAACAGAGATTGAGGGTAGATCCAATAACGCTAACGCGGGGGACGGGGGCGCCGAACGGACGGGGGCGCCGAACGCAAATTTCCATATTCACATCTGCTATCTTCCACACACCATGCCTCAGCAAAAACGCCTCTAAATCAGTCCAAATGAAGGCAGCATCCTGCTTGCTATATCGGCTTTCCAATCCGGTCGATGCGATTCGATTTCAGCAGCTGCAAGGGCCTACAATGTCCCTAAAACTACCTTGTATGACAGAATCCAAGGAAGAGCATCAAGAGAAGATTTCACGCCAGGTAATAGGATGTTGACTCCTATAGAAGAAGAGGTGCTTGTTGGAGACATATTGAGACTGGATGCACAAGGACTGTCGCCAACAATCAGCCTTGTAACAGCAATAGCAGACGCAATCTGCAGAGCAAAGGAAGCACCTCCTGTAGGAGTGAAATGGGCAAGCAGCTTTGTAAAGAGGACACCGGCCTTAGAAGTAAAGCTTGGAAGAACGTATGAGTGCCAGAGAAAGCTCTGTGAGAGTCTAGAGATTATAACTGCTTGGTTTGCGCTAGTAAAGAATACGATCAACAAATACGGCATCCTACCAGAAGATACCTACAACTTTGATAAGACTGGCTTCCAAATGGGACAGATTTCAGCGTCTAAGGTGGTGACCGCTACAGACAGACCCGGAAGACCAAAGCAGGTTAAGCCTACCAACACTGAGTAGGTCACATTGATCTAGGGAGCATATGCAGACGGCTCTCTAATCCCGCCTTTCATCATTGTCAAGGGAAATGAATTCAACCAGGCATGGTTCTTCCAAGGTCTACCATCGACATGGACTTTCACTATAAGCTCAAACGGTTGGACTACAAATCAGGTTGGCCTTTAGTAGATTCAGCACTTTGAGAAGCATACTAGGTCAAAGACAATTGGTAGCAAAAGGCTACTAGTTCTTGACAACCACGACAGTCATACAACCCCGGAGTTCAGATCATTCTGCGAGAAGAACGACATCATTCTCCTCTGGATGCCACCTCATTCTTCTCACCTTCTTCAGCCGCTAGATGTTGGTTGCTTTAGCCCCCTAAAGACAGCCTTCTCAAAGCAGAATCAGGACCTAATTAGGAGCCATGTCTTTCATATTACCAAGGTCGACTTTCTAGCCACCTTCTATACAGCATTCCTGGCCTCCTTTACTCAGAGTAATATAAAAGCTGGCTTTAGAGGTTCTGGCTTACATCCGTTTGATCCAGAGGTTGTTCTATTACAGCTGGATCCAGTACTTGAGTCTCCAAGTCTGCCTTTATCTCAAGAGTTATAGTATACAAAGACACTAAGGAACAATCAAGAAGTGGACAAACAAGCTATACTGATCAAGAAGAGGCTTGAAAGACACCAGAGTAGCTCGCCAACTCCGATCTTTGAAGCTCTTGGCCAATTAGCAAAAGGTGCACAGATCATGGCTACCTCAGCAGCTCTAATGCAGTCACAGGTTACTGCTCTTCAACAGGCCAACGAGGCTATGCATGTACGTAGAAAGAGGAAAAGGAAGGCCATTCAGTCAGACCACGCCCTGTCAGCTGGGGAAGTACAGGCTATGGCTAATCAGAACTATTTTGAAACTGAAATAAGGGTGGAGATGCCAAGGACAAAAAGGAGAGCACCAACATGTAGCAGTTGTGGTTAGCAAGGCCATACTATCAGAACTTGTAGAATCATAGAGTAGGTAGCAATATATGATATACTTTGATTTCAAGTCATTTGAGCTTGTAGTTGTTGAGAAAATGAATTTAATGTGCTAGTGACTTGAAATTTGCGTTCCGCGCCCCCGTCCGTTCCGCGCCCCCGTCCCCCGCGTTAGATAATAAGCGAGTCGGTCAGATAAGCGAACCGGTCAGTCTGTGCAGCTCTTCGTGTTCAGTGTCTCTTATCTTCACAACTGCTCTCGCTCTAGCTCTGTTATTTGGTATAGTCATGCTCTGTCTATCTATTTATCGCTACAACACGATACTCGTGTATAACCTTGAACACCACAGGTACTACATGTTGGTTTGCGTCGTATAGCACGGTTACTTTCTATATCAATTCTGACTGCTTCCTGCGACAACAACTTATCTACAGTCTTTGATACGACAAGAGCTGCTAGACCTTGGGCATTAAGAGATCCCTCAACTTTGTGACGCTTTCGTTTGCGTGATTTGCGTGCACCAAGTGTCCGTACTGTCTCGTGAAGCCTGGCAACCTCTGCTCGTAGAAGAGCTACTTCAGCAGCCGTCTTATAATGGCCCTTTGCACTCTGAGTTGGATGGAGGGGATTCACGTAACTCGAGATGATTGATTAATATATGTAGGGAGAAAGCACACGACTGAAGGAGTGCCGTGTATGTGCTGAGTCAGCGTGACATGCCTTGGGCATCCAGCTCAAGCTGGATTCCAACTCTCTGCCGTAGTGCGGATACGATATCTAACGGAGAGGTGCTTGAACGTTGAAGTTTTGCTTCAATCCACGCTATCTGCTTATTGATCTCTTGTGGATTCGATGGAGTAGCTGTTTGCTAAGGGAGCTGGGTCTCTTCTTGTAATGGCGTCCTTGGTCGGAGTGTAAGCTTTGATAGGACAGCCTGTGGATTAAATGGAAGGACACCAGCGCCCCGGAAGCTAGCCTGGACGTTTGACGGCGTAAAAGCAGCTGCTATTGCTAGCTGTATCTCGGCGAGAAAGTCGTCCTTGGTAATCGTGTAATACGAAGCTCGAAACAGCTGATCAAGCTGTAAAGTATATGCCTTCTTCAAAGGACCAAAGCAGCCCCCGTCGAGAGGCTGCAGCCGATGCGACGAATGCGGAGGTATACAAAGTGTTACGATAGCATTGTCTTGACAGAACTGCTCAAATTCTGCAGTAAGGTGGCTCCCATGTCCGTCTAAGATTAAGAGTCTCTTTACTCCCTTTGTAGCACTCTGCGTATGCTGATGGAAGTGCGCTATCCACTGTAAGGCAATCTTGTTGCTTGTCTAGCCATTCTCGCTATGTGTAAGTCGCCATTGCGGGTGAAGGCCTTCGAACCAGGCCTCGTCGATCGTCGCTCCTTTGAAGATTATAAGCGGGGGCACTATCCAGCCTCTAGCATTCACACATGCGATGATAGTAGCCCATTGGGTAGAATCAGAGCCGATACTCGTTAGCCGCGTACGCCGCTCGCTTCTAGTAACAACAAGCCGACTGCCTGACTGCCCCAGGCGGAACCCAGTCTCGTCAAAGTTGTAGATGTCGTCCTTAGTAATACCGTGGAAGTTGATCATATTCTGAAGCAGCTGAAACCACGCTGTATACGCGCCTAGGTCCTCATTCCGCGCACGTTGCTAGTCAAGTGTCCGTAACATGCATGTCTTCAGTTGTGGTGTCCTTTTCACAAAGTTACTACTCCATCTCTTGCCTACAGGTGGTAGACCTTTGTTTGCTGCCAAAATGTCTGCAAACTGCGTAATCTGCGTATAGCTTGGTGGCCAGCCTCGTAAATCCAGGTCCAGTATCCTCTGTACAAGTACCTCCTCGTCTGCAGTCGTAAATTTCCTCGAATTGGCATTACATCTTGCTCTTGCAGGCGTTCCAGACATACGATCGATCAGCGTACTAGGAGGAAGGTTATATGCTCGAGCAGCAGCACGTATACTCGGATAGCGACCAGAATTGAGGGCTTTGATAGCAAGGTCCATAGTAACGCGCTTTGAACGCGAATCAGAGGTGTTGTAGTGCTATATAACGCGTGTGAATAAGAAGAGTGTAAGAGCTGCACAGACTGACCGGTTCGCTTATCTGACCGACTCGCTTATCATCTACGTTAAGTGAACTACTCGTATAAATCGTCCTCAACTTCGACCGTTGCTGGCTCCTTTTGGTCATACAGCTCGCTATATTGCTTCTCAATAGCTGACTCACCGTCAAAGGGTAGTACCACCTTGCCATCTACCTTCTTTGCTACTGGTAGACCATATGCGCTTCGTAGAAACGAACAAACAGTTGGAATCCAGCTTGAGCTGGATGCCCAAGGCATGTCACGCTGACTCAGCACATACACGGCACTCCTTCAGTCGTGTGCTTTCTCCCTACATATAACCAATCATCTCGAGTTACGTGAATCCCCTCCATCCAACTCAAACCTCAATAACATCCGCTTTAAGCTAAGAACGCCGGTAGTCAATAAGATCACGGCCAGCTGAGAAAGCTCTCTCTGCCGCGTCGCTTTGTTGAAATGAATGATGGTATGTCATTGTAGGTGGCTAGGTTACAGAGGCGACTGAGAAGTTGATACCCCGCTCCTGTTACTCATAGCGCTTACTTCATCACTCCCCCTCGCTCAAGGGTTGCTGTCTTTACTCTTTCAGGCCTAGAGCGCTTCTGAAGTGAATGAAAGCGTCCTTTGCCAATGCCTTTGTCAGACCATCTGCCACCTGGTCTTTAGTGTTAATGTACTCCATTTGTACTGTACCATCCGCGACCTTTTCTCGTACATAATGCTGTTGAATATCGATATGCTTTGTGCGTCCATGAGAGACTGGATTCTTCGTAAGGGCAATTGCTCCCTGATTATCGCCAAGAATGATAGTAGCCAAGTCTTGTTT
Organism: Mycosphaerelloides madeirae; assembly: GCA_002785995.1. Taxonomy (NCBI): domain Eukaryota; kingdom Fungi; phylum Ascomycota; class Dothideomycetes; order Mycosphaerellales; family Mycosphaerellaceae; genus Mycosphaerelloides; species Mycosphaerelloides madeirae. The sequence goes on from NHNV01000034.1 coordinate 364,873, forward strand.
ATGGCCAAGTTCTTGCAACAGTAGGCGAAGCCAAACGGCTTCCTTCGTAGTCTGAGTTTGACCAATGTACTCAGCCTCGCAGGTAGACAGGGCTACGGTCGGTTGTCGCTTTGATGACCAGCTAATTGCTCCACTGCCAATGTTGAAGATATATCCTGCGGTAGAGCGGCGTGTTGCTACATCTCCGGCCCAGTCTGCATCGGTGTAGCCTAGCAGTTCTTTGATGTCGCCACTAAAGACTAATTCGAGGTGCATTGTGCCTTTGAGATACCGAAAGATCCGTTTGACCGCCGCCCAATGTCGTTCTGTCGGATTGCTTGCAAAGCGGCTCACTATGGACACTGCAAACGCAATATCTGGCCTTGTGCCTAACATAGCGTACATCAGCGAGCCGACGGCGCGCTGATATCGTTGCTTGAGGTCTATCGGGGCTTCGTAGTCGTACGGTGCTGGTTCCAGAGAGATCTTTGGTTCCATTGGTGTCACTACTGGATTGCTCGTCCACATATGATGGTCCTTGAGAGTCTTCTCGATGTAGGCTTGCTGACCAAGGCGGAGTTCTCGGCGGTGTCGGTTGCGGCGAACTGTCATACCAAGATAATGGTTACAAGGTCCGAGATCGCTCATCTTGAAGCGTTGGCCAAAAGCGTCTTTGATTGACTGGATATGGCCCTTATTTGGGCCGATTATCAATAGATCATCAACATATATTGCCAAATACGTTCTGTCCTTCACAAATACGCTGAAATCGCTGGTAAGGGCCCTGAAGCCGAGCGTGCTAAGGAACTCTGTGATAGTATTGTACCAGATGCGAGGTGATTGTTGCAGGCCATACAGAGCTCGCTGTAGTTCGCAGATCCAATCAGCCGTGTTCCCGCCGTAGTCTGCGTCTTCTTCGTAGCCGGTAGGTTGCTCAACAAACACTGGATCGTCGGTAGGTATATTGCCATAAAGGAAAGCGGTCTTGACGTCCATCTGCTCGATCTCGTAGTCCATAGCTGCGGCTATAGCGAAGAGAAGCTTATAACTCATCGGTTTCACAACGGTGGCGAAGGTTTCGGCTGTAATATCGTCCTGCTCGAAGCCTCTCACGACCCAGCGTGCCTTGTACTTTTCGATGTTGCCATCCGTTCCACGCTTGAGCTTGTATACCCATTTGCCATGGAGTATTCGCTTGCCCTTACTTTGTTTCCTCTGTACAAGCCTCCAGGTCTTGTTTTCTCGAAGTGAAAGGACTTCGTCGTCCATAGCTTTCTTCCATTCGTTCCAGTGGCCGCTCTCACAGGCTTCTTGCAGAGTTCGTGGCTCTAGGGGTGCTGTAGCGATGGCTGTAGTTATCAGCACGTGAAACAGAAGGTTGTCATAGCCCTGATTAAAGGGCACTTTTGGCTTTCGTTGCCGTTTGCCTTCTACGATATTTGTGTTGTCGATTCGCGAGCGTTGGTCATATGGCTGCTGATCTTGCTCAACGGATACAGGTTGCCATTCATACCGGGGCCGTTTTGGTGCCGGTTGTAGTGAATGAGGTGGTGACTCAATGTCCGAGATGGGATCCATTGATTCGTTGTCGTTATCGCTAGGAGCTTCTGCCTGTAGGGAGACAGTGTTCTTAGCTTCAGTGATCACCTGAGTCTCAATAGCCTGCCCCCCTGGCTCAGTGGTTGGTGAGGCGCTTCCGGCATCGAACGATTGCATAGTGTTGTTTCATATGTGTCGGATATCACCGGCACCACAACAGGGAACTGGCTTGTTCACTACACCCTTGCAAGAGGAGGATTCTTCTTCACTTCCACCTGTTCACAGAGATAGAAAAAGAATCAACCACATCGTATTATTATGAGACTCTCACTAAAAGTGACTGTATCGTACGTACGAGAAGACCTAACCAACACTGATCAGTGATTGCTAGGGCAATCACAGAACAGCAAGGTGGAAGAGACAGTTCTTGTGCTGCTAAAGAGCTCTCCGCGGGAGGCACTGAGGGCAGCATACTGTGCTAAGAGCAGGCACGAAGAGGTCTCCGCGGGAGCCAGACACGGACCTACGACT